>JAVUPR010000223.1:14705000-15305000 GCA_036785695.1 Gentiana straminea | reverse complement strand
TCCCTCGCCCAGTATCACACGTCCGTCTCTAAACACAAAACGATGACATGAGATTCGAGCACCCTTAACAAAAAATAAATAAATAAAAGACCACCACCATTCCATTTTTCCCCCTCTCTAGTAATTCAAATTGTTTGAGATAAATCACATTGATAAAGTATATATAAAAAATTACATTGAATTACATACAAATGTTGTAGGCGAGTTCTATTGCATCTCGTAAATATTTATGGCACCATATTACACACAATTTTTTTACATGTAAATGTGGTGCGGGAAGTATATTTGAGGTGAGAAATATTTGTGTCACAATAAAATATGCACAACAAAGTATCACAACACTTTTACACTAATTGTTTTTTATAGAACACTTATGAATCAATATGTCTCACATCATAACAAATGATCTAAACATGTGTTGTGGTTATTTTATTATGACATATTACTGCTCTTTTAAGGTGTAATTGATCCATATCCGAATTCCAATTTAAACTAAATAAAGTCTTTGGGCCTTGAATTTACATTGGGCTTTTCCTTATTGAAGATATAACGTAGGCAAAAGATATCCATTGAGTTGAGCTTTTATTAATACCAATTGGTTTAGGACGGAAAAAATAGAAAAAAGAAAAAAAGAGAGATATCTATTGAGTTTGGGCAAACCATAATATATATATTGAAAATATAAAAATAAAAAAGGGACTATCTTTTCACACAAATGTTGTTTTGCACTTATCAAGAGCCGAGAGTGGGCTTCGTTTGGATATTCCACACGCCTGCCATTCTGACCGTAAATGAGTCCGGAAAATATATACTATTCTGGTCAATTTATGGTCAATTCACACAGCAGCCATTCTGACCCAATTTGAGTCGAATACGATCATTATACGATTTTATTCTAGTCGAATTTTAAATGTTTTTCATACTCAATACCGATCGAAAGACATTCGACTAAAATTGAGTACAAAAAAACTTTTAATATTCCATCGAAATTCACGGAATCAATAGTGGTGCTTTCTTATATTGTTGTTGTTATCCCGACCCAATTCTAATCGAATGTGTAGAGTATTCGGACTCAATATAATGATGCTCGACTATGTATGAGTTTGGAAAACTTCAAACATTCTACCTAAAATATGGTCGAATCAACCAGTGTGTAATACAGACTCTCAACACGTATATTCGACCATATTTCGGTATGGATAATGTGTCGTATATATTCTCGACCAAACTTTGGTCAGAATGAACGCGCGTAAAATAAAAAAAATAAGGGCGAAATTGGAAAAAAAATTCAGTGTGGTAAGATAAAAATTTGTGTGAAAAGATATTTCCATAAAAAATTTACCGGCGGAACATTTATTCGTGTTTGAAAAGTTAGCCAAATACATAGTCCCTTGTAAAGAAAACAAAGTTAGTCAAAAGGTTTTTTGTTTTTTTTTTTTTTTTTTTTTGAGGGCTGGAATTAGTTAGACAGGTCGCTGTCATGAAGGATTAATTGTTTCCAAAAATAAAATTGGCGTGGAACATTGACCATGAGATTGCACTGAAACAAGCAATATTGGCATTGCCTATTTTTATCATTTCTTAAAACGAAAGAATAATTATTATTCTCATTTCATACCTACTACACCCCCCCCCCCTCCTCCCCCTCTCCCTCCCCCTCCTTTACTTTCCAACATAGCAATTTGTTGATATAATAGCATTTTAATACCTGAAATAATTATTTATTTCAAAATAAGAATGCTTGATTGGTTTTATAACTACTCTCCCTTAAGTGTTTTTAGTATCATGATGAATAAACTTTCTACTTTTGTATTTACTCTAATATTTCTTCATCGGTCAATAGCGTTCTAAAATTACATATTTTGATATGGCAGGCTGAGAATGGAACCGAAGAAGAGCCTGGAAGTTGCAACAGAAGTGCTACATCAAGAAATCACAATATTATATCATAATCTAATTTAGTTGTTTTATAACATATTGCATATCCACTGTTTGAAAATAATTATCGTGGACAAATAATAGTTGTTTGTCTTAAATACATCAGATGGTGTCCTCACATATGAAGCCACATGTTAATACACATAGTACATATAACAACATACGATTCTAATGGAAGGAAAATCATAGGACATACGTAAAGTTCATTCATTTGGGTGGATAATTAATTAATAGATGAATAAACTTTAGGTTATAATGGATCGAAAATGGAATGGAATCCTAATTACAATAATCAATAATAGACAAGAAAGAGTAAATCACACAGAAACAAAAACACGGAGATTTAACGTGGTTTCCGGCAATGTGTTAACTATTGAACGGACAGAGACGAAGAAATTATATTATCACGATGGTTTTACAGACTTCTGCAATTGAACTAGGTTACAACATATGCATATTTATAGCCATAGAATCATAACCCTAGCCGTCATAATGACACACTAGCAGATTGAATAAAATACCCCAGATGCAATCTTCACAACATTCTGTTGGGCATTGCCAGATGTAACCAAATTCAAACTCAAAGCTGATTCTGATGAACACCAGATTTCAGCTGAGATCAACTCAGCCGAACACAGTGCACATCTGAACATCACTCCAGCTGACCGGTTGAAGTGCCTCAACTGAACACAACTTCAGCTAAACTTTCCAGGCTTGAATACCTCAGCTGGACTCCACTTCAGCCGAGTCTTCCAGTTTTCATCTTTGACAGATTCAGACACAGAAATCAAGTCATCTGGACTAACAAATCTCCACATTGACTTGAACTCTCGTTCAACAAATACATAGACAAATGTAGCATACTAGATTCATTCGTCAATGCCAGATGTACAGTACTTGGCTTCTCCTTCTTCAGACTTGTCTTTCCAGACAACAGATTAACAACTCCGGATGTGATTCCTCCGGATGAGAGCCAACTTCAGACGAGAACCTCTCAGATTCAGATAAGTATCCATGCTTCCTTCAGATTCAGATATGATTGAATTGAGATTCAGATGTGGTCAACAGATTCAGACTTGATCGTCAGACCAAATGTGATTACCAGATTCAGCCGTAATCACCTCAGTTGATTGCACTTCCTTTGGGTTCTTCATATTGAGATTCAATCAAACACATTCAGATTTCCAAATTCAGATTCCGAGCTGTTCAGATGTGAACACAACATACTTTCGGTGGGACTTCTCCAGACGAGACATTACTTCAAATGAAAACTCCACCTTAGACAAGAACCTCCTAGATTGGATGAGATTCATATTCAAATATGATCACCAGAATTTAGCTGAAAGCATCTCAGTTGAACATATCGATCAAACGTGTATCACTCAGCGGATTTCATTCAACCGAGTCTTTCAGACACATATTCAACTTTCAAAAATAGATTCAGATGCACAACCAAGTGTCAGATCAGGTGAGTGTTGATTGTTCTCAGCTGAGTTTTACATCTTAGTTGATTGAACTTGAAGCTCCACCTGTTTGTCAACACCTCTAGATTTAGATTTAGACAAAATTCAGATTAGTTCCCTTGGAACCACCCTCATTGAATTTCTTCTTTCCATGATTTCCACTCAATTTGTTGCTGCTACTGGCAACCAAACCAGCAACCTGATTGTCGGTAAATGTACTAGCTGCATTATGCCTGAGCTCTCGAGTATGGAAAGATGATCTAACATCCTCCAATGACATTGTGTCTTTTTCAACAATTACAGACTGCATAAAATTCTCATATGATGTTGGCAGTGACAAAATTCATCATCATCTTTGATCTTAACATCAATATTCCTTAAATCAAGCAATAGTGTGTTCAGTTTGTCCAGATGATCACTGAGTGGCATTCCTTCATGCATCTTTAAACTGAACAAACGTTGCTTCAACATCAACTTGTTGGTCAAGGATGTAGTCATATATGGACTCTCAAGCTTCGGCCATAGCCCTGGTGATGTATCCTCTTTAGCAACTTTTATGATAATATCATCAGACAAGCACAACTCCTCCAGATTGGCCATCTTAGTGTTTACGGCATCCACTGCCTTTGTCAACGGAGCCCAAAGCCTTAGTTGCTTCAACAAGGCACACATCTTAGTCTACCATAGACTGAAATTGTTCCTTCTTGTGAATTTATCAATCTTTACATTCAACCCTGACATTTTGATCTTGTCGGAGAACGAGCCTTGATTCCTAAACCTTGGTGATGATCAACCTTGCTCGAACAGATTTTGGACTCCCTGAACCTTCTCTCTGATACTAGTTTGTTGTAACGGATCGAAAATGGATTGGAATCCTAATTGCAATTATCATGAATACACAATAAATGAGTAAATCACACAGATTAAAGAACACAGAGATTTAACGTGGTTTTCGGCAATGTGCCGACTACTCCACGGGAAGAAACGAGGAGATTATATTATCACAAAAGTTTCGCAAACTTCTGCAATTGAACTAGGTCACAACAAATGCGTATTTGTAGCCATAGAATTCGAACCCTAGCCGCCATAATGACACACTAGCAGATTGACTAAAATACCCTAGATGCAGTTTTTACAACATTCAATTGATAAATGCCATATGCAACAAAATTCAGACTCAAAGCCGATTCATACATGAACACCAGATTTCAACTAAGATCAACTCAGCTGAACGCGGTGCTCAGCTGAACATCACTTCAGCTAACATTCTCATACATAAGCACCTCAGCTGAACTTTCCAGACTTGAATACCTCTGTTGAACTCCAGTTCAACCGAGTTTCCATATTTCATTTTTGACATATTCAGATGCAGAGATCAATTATCATCTTGTTCGTGAGAAGGTGAAAACTGGTCTATTTTTTGAGCTGCTTCCAATTTCACTACTCAACAACTAGCTAACATTTTCGCCAATTTTTACTGATCAACAACTAGCTAACATTATTACCAAAAGCTCTTTGATGTACAAGTGTTGCTTCGCTTATTAGATGCCCATCAAAGTGTGTTACTAGTAGCATATGGGCAGAAGTGCAACTCGTTTGTTAATGCCCGAAGTGCCTTAACATTAGTTCTTCCAAAAAGGCTACATCCCTCGAAATGTTTCACAAAAAAAAATAAAGAAAATCAATCAGAGCCATTGATTGGCTTTATGACAACATGACATAAAGAAAAAGAAAAAAGAAAATGAAAGGTGTTGAGTCTGCTTCGGTAGCTTTTCGGGAGGTTTGCATCGGTGGATGTAGCCTCATTGTAGTTCTTCTCATCGTGACACGTCACAAACACCTTTGGCTAGAAGTTAGTCGGTCGGTTAGTTAGTTAAGCAATGAATGACTTTGATGCCTCTTGGTTTTGTTGCAAATCTAGTTTCTCAAAAAACATTATGTACAAGGGGCTCTACCTCTTGTATCAAATTGTAACTTCCTCTCACAAGAGTGATCAATAAGAAAAGGCGGCTATCATCATTTTCAATTGCCTTATCGCTTTTGTTTCGTGCACTCTGTAACAGAGTGTTAGAAAATGTCGATTTTCATGGTCGATTTTCGAAAAGTCGATATGAAAAGGAAAATAAATACAGACATAAAAAAGACAACGTAGATTCACACTTAAATTTATATCATTATCATTACATATATATTTGTTTAAGGACAATACATAGTTTAGTGAAGCCGCGGGCGCTGCAGCCACCTCAGCACTCCACATTTTTTACACTTTTTTTTAATAAAACTTTTGGATACTGACCTTCTAATTATAAAGCCAAATCCTCCCACACTCAAAAACAAAAGCACACAACCAACACCACCTACTATTACTTACTTAGCAGGCGGCAGTTTTCTTTGCTAATTAAAACTTTCTATATTTAACTGCTTTCACTTTATGGTTTCTCATAGAAAAGAAGAAACCTGTAAAAGCAGTGCTTTTTAATTAGTTAGTACTATTTTAGTATATGATTTTTCCGCTACACCACATAATACTTTTGTATAATATGTGACGGATATTTGTTGTTGATATCTTACTCTCGATTGTAAATTAGACACGGAAATTTGTGCCCATAAAAGTCTGTCCAAACTGCCAATTAGACGGTACCACGTTCCATGAAGTGGTGGTGCGACCGTCACTTGTAGTGACTCGAAAGGACAAGGTTTGGCCTACAAACACCGAATTGGATTGCCAATTTTGCCCCCAGTTACGAGTCAAAGGAATCCAGTTGGTGTTGCTCCCTTTGATGCTAGCCTGAATCACATCTCCGGCCCCTGCTACGTTCGTTATGAGAACCAAATTGAAGTACCGGAAACCGTTGATGGTGAATCTGATCCCTCCTCCTTTTCTACATGGTACCCTGTAAGATCACAATCATCCAAATAAAATTACCACTTTCAATTAAAAAATAATTCTGCACTTTTTAAAAATGAAATTGGCACGTCAATAAATTTGTACTTTTCGGCTGACTGTTATTTCTGTTAACATTGTCAACCGTAATATTGCCGTGACGGTCTAGATTTTTTTTAAGTGGAGTTGCCGTATAATTACATCAATATTCTTTTTTTTAGATAAAATTCCATCAATATTCAATAACATGGAATTACACCTCTGTTATTATTTACATAATAGTAAACAAAAACTTTAGCATCAGTGTATAAAAATAAGTGTTTTATATCCAATTAAAAACATATCACACCTTTTAAGTGCTCTCCTTTAAGTTTTAACATGTCTTTTTTATGTACTCTGTTTTTACCGCCTTGTTATTTTGCTTGTACCACATATTTACGTAAGGAAATTTATAAATGACTTAAAAACAAAACGTTGAGTCACTATCGTTAAGTACTTTATATTATCACTATTTTTTTTTTTTGGAACATTTATTATCACTAATTAAAGTTTCTAATTCATTGATTCATATTAATATGATCAATTTTAATGTTTATACAAGTGATAGCCGATGGGTAATGAATACCTAAGTTCATTATTAAAAAAAAAAATATACCCAAAAATATTAGGAAACCAAAAGGGCCTTTAAAAAAAAAAGACCAGTGCATACCAAAAAGGTCACAATATAATTTTTTTTAGATTATCAAGCATACTGTAATGTCTATTGATTTTTTTCGGGTGACAGCATAACCCAGAGTGTGTTCGTTCACTTTATTGTGATGATTTTGGTGTGACGTTGATTATTGATGGATATATTGACTTTCTAGAGGGTTACAGCTCGTTCGATATTAATTTTCGTTAAATAAATGAACTATAACCGAATTCACACATTTAGTTATCTTAATCTAGTTTATACGACCATACAAAAATACTTCGTCGACCCACTAAATCTGCTTCGTCATTGACGCTAGTACTACGAAGAAAAAAATGATACTCTTATTGTAACTACACTCAATCTAGCTACCGGAGGTCCACACTTTGGCAAAATTATGCTTTGCAGATGTTAAATTTTGTTTGGACCTCTCTAAAATCAAACTATGAGCTTGAATTCGACTCACAGAAAATCAAAATCACTTTGATTTCTCAAAAATTAATTCAACAAGGTGTCAATAACAATGTCAAAAGAAAAAAGAAAAAAAAAATCACAACAAAAAAGGAACGGCCATTGAATATTTCAGCGAGAAAATGTTGTAACTGCAGGCTAGAAGTTCTGTATATACTACCCCATTTTATAAAAAAATGTCTATTTTGTGATGTAGTCAGATTAAGAAAATAATTAATTTATTGTATTTAAAGTAATGATCGACATGTATATCTATCAAATAATAAATGTTTTTTTAAATATAAAATAAATATATAAACATTAAATGTTATTATAAGGATATGTTTAAAAAAAAATACATTAAATGATATATTGGTTTATAAATAAACGCTTTTTATAGAACAATTAATTTTAAAAAATTAAACTCTGAATGAAGGAGACGGAGTCACGGAGGTAGTATTTTATAAGAATGAGACACGTACCGGCGGTAATTGACGGGGACGATGCCGGCGCGGTACTCTGCAATCTTGAGAAACATAGGCATGGCGAGGTCAAAATGGGGACGAGGAGGATTGCACCACCCGCCGTTGTCATTAGGCAAGGCATAGTTTGGTGGGCAAAAGTTTGTAGCTGTGACAAAGATCGAAGGATTTCCGGCGAGACACCACTGAGGATCGTCGGTACACTTGAGTTCGAAGCAGGCCCCACAGCTTAAACCTTCATTAAACAGCGCCGTGCTAAGTGCCGCCGTATTAACTCCATAGCCTTGGCTATACAAATTCCCATAACCACAAGCTCCACCTGTACCCAAAAAAAAAAACAAAAAAAACAGAGCATCAATACAATTAAAACGGAATGTAAAAAAAGAGTAGGATATTATCAAATCGAATCGGAAATTGTTTGTTTGATGAAGAGTAGGAAAACATAATTACCCATTGTTCCGGAGGCGTCGCTGCCGCCGTAGAAAGTGGCATGGGCGGTTTGCCAAGGACCACCGGTATAAGCACCGGGGATAGCAGCGTTAGCCGGCTTGTGAAAGCAGAGAAGGGTAGCAATGCAGAGAAAGAGCAAGGGCATTTTAGCCATTTTCTTGAACGAACAATCTGTTAAAAGTAGGGAGCTAACTTAGAAAAAGGAGATTGTGGGGACTAGAAAGAAGAGGGACAGGGTATTTATAGGAAGGGATCAAAGCCTGGGAGGCTGGGCCCCTGGGACTCACAAGAGGAAGAGGCAATGAAGTTAATACTCTGAAAATTTGACGTGGCCAAATATTTCTGTAGAGTCATTGGTGTTCTTTACGATTACTATCTCCGTCCTAAAATATAAATGCGTTTAGCCTTTTAAATTTGTTTAATAATATATATTTATTTAAAATACCAATAAAACATTATTAAATTTTTTTTTTCCGTTTACTCCTAATTTATTAAACATTCACCAAATTTAAAACAATTACACTAATGAGATTCAAAGGGTATTATATACTTTTACCATTAAAATTAATGACACTTAATCAATTTCTTAAGCTGTGTAAAAAATCTAAACGGAATTATATTTTGAGACGAAGGTAGTAATTGGTATGCTGGTTAGAGTTTTAATTGATATGAGTAATGATACTAGACATTTCAAACATACCGAGTGACATAATATGTATGTACAATATTTATCATGATTGTGAAGTGACATAACAAGTTACGTTTCGCATTGCTCGCATGCCTCATCCGCTTCCCACGAACCGTAAAGTGCATGAGTTGATTTCACCAGCTACTTGGCAGTGGAATCTGCCATTTTCATTCTTGGGAGGTGGATGTTATTATAAGGAGTCCTATTGCCGGCGGTTCTCATCCTAACATTCTGGTTTGGCATTATGATCGTAATGGGCGGTACTCTGTTAAGTACGGGTATTTCTTGGCTTTGAGTTTATATGGGGAGCTTCGTTATTCTTCTTGGGTGTCGTCTTCCTCGGGGCCAGAGAAGTTCTGGCATGCTGTCTGGTAGATTGGGGTGCCTCCTAGGGTCCAACACTTTCTATGGAGATGCTTACAGGATTCTTTGCTAGTTGGGGATAATCTTGCTAAGCGCAACTTAGGAGATGGACGTTGCCTGGCTTGCGGTAGGATAGGGGATTCGATGCGGCACGTTTTGTTTGAGTGTGATTATGCCAGACCATCTGGGCGGCCTCGCCCTTAGGGGAGCGGTTGCCCCAACTGTAGCCAACTTCAAGGATTATCTTGGCATGATCCTGAAGCGGTTTACAATGGAGGAGGCGGTGACCTTTGGTTTTTTTCTCTGGCATCTTTGGAAGACGCGGTGTAGTGCGGTGTATGATGATGCCCCTATCTGTGTTTACATATTATCTCATCTCGTTGGCCGGGGCGTTAGAGTTTGTTCAGGTTATGGGGGTGTTTCATGCGAGGTCTCCGGAGCTTACTCACCCGGTTTCGTGGAGTTTGCTGCCTCCTAGTAGTTTGAAGTTTAATTTGGATGCGTCTGTGGCGGACGAGGGGTCTGGCATTAGGGTGATCTTACGAGATAGTGTAGGCTCGATTGTTGCTTCTTTCTCGTTTCACTTTGATCGATGGATAGATCCGGAGCTCTTGGAAATGCGGGCGATTTTTTTAGCCTTGGAGGAAGCGGTTCGTCAAGGTTTTCAACTATTTTCTTTGAGAATGATTGCTTATCGTGTGTCAGCGCGTTATCTCATCCTTCTGATAATCATTCGGTGCAGTGATGTTCAGCTCGGGAATGCTTATCCCACTTGCAGTCTTTTGTTTAAGCTAAGGGCCTGTTTGTTTACCTAAATAAACACTTATTCCTAAAATTTTAAGTAGTAGTCAAATTTAGAACTGTTTGATAACAATTTATACAACCACTTAATAAATTAAGAAGCTCTTAATTTTCCTTCTAAATTTTAAGCGCTAGGCACCTAGCTTATATCTGAAAATGCTAATGTCTGAAAAGGTGCGGACAGTCTCATCGTAAATATCATGATGTCGTGGGTGGGAGAAGAAAAAGTTTGCCCACGTTTATGCATGTAAAATAGGATGGATAATTTTTTATGCTTTTTATTATAAGAATATTATTAGGGTATATATTAGTTTTATGTTTGTTATTTGTTTTTAACTATAAATCATACTAAAATTATATATATATATATATATATATATATATATATATATATATATATATATATATATATATATATATATATATATATATATATATATATGTGTGTGTGTGTGTGTGTGTGTGTGTTTTTTTAATTTTTTATTATGTATTGTGGAAAATAAGCACGGTTTGATATGCATCATACATAAAAAAATTGTTTTTTTTTTGTTTGAGAAAATACATAAAAAATTGTTAAATCCCGTATATTCATATTTCAGACGTTTGATGTTAACAAACAATCTAATTATATTAAGAATTCAGATTTAGTCAGATTAACAAACGTTTCAGATCTTAAAAAATTCGGTAACTTATTATGTTCAGATTTCAGACATCAGATTTCAGAATTCAGACTTCAGTTTTAACAAACGGCCCCTAAGATTACGTTTGTTAAGCATACTGGTAATTTGCCAGCGCATCTTTTAGCTAGACATGGTTTGGTGGTGTCTGCTCATGTAGATTGGGGTATCTCTCCTCCTCATGATGTAATCTCTGCCTCGATCGTGGATTTGATTTAAAAATATGAGTTTTTTTCTTCAAAAAAAAAATATTTATCATGATGTACATACATCATGATCAATGGATCATACATCATGTCAATAAGATAAATACATATTGTACATTGTACCTCTCGCCATGGCTAAATGATTGTGTCCGTATTGCTACTCAATAGGCATATTTTTAGAAACTACTATATTCGTTCAATCCGTTCCTTTTTAAGTGAGAAAAATTTTAGAGTACTACGTTATAAAGGTTCTACCAAAGTGTGTGTGTATGTATACGAGCAATTTTAACACAATTACCCGGATAATCACCCAATTATCCACCCATATCCATAAAAGAGTCTGGCCCTAATAAAATTTATCGTAACCAAAAAAAGGAAAAACCATAAAAAAAAAAAATCTGAAAAAAAATCAATACAGAATTTGTTATCTCATATGTCGAATTTGCTGCTACTAAAACAAACATCATAAAATCTATTGTAACAAAACGAATTAGAAAAACCCATAAAAATCCGGGGAAAAAATCAAAACAGAATTTGTTATCTGATATGTCGAAATTGTCGAATTTGCAGCTACTAAAACAAAACAACGGATAAAATAAAACAATTATTTCATATATCATATATCTGATTAAAAAAATGAAAACAAAATTCAGAACATAAATCATATATCTGATTCAAAAAAAAAATGAACTAAAAAAAAATAAATTAGAACATTTTTTTTATCTGATATTTCAAAATTGTTGAATTTGCAGCTACTAAAAGCGGGTAAATCAACCGGTGTATGCTACAAAAAAAATTAATGCACAACTTAGATGTATCATTCTTTGCCAGCCACTAAAAAAATTCCAAAAAAAGAAATCCAAACAGAATTTGTTATCTGATTTGACAAAATTTTCGAATTTGCAACTACTAAAACAAATCTCATAAAATCTACCGTAACAAAAAAAACTTAAAAATCCAGGAAAAAAAAGACCAAAACAGAATTTGTTGTAAAAAATCCTGAAAAAAAAAAGAATCAAACAAAACTTGTTATCTGATATGTCAAAATTGTCGAATTCGCATCTACTAAAACAAAGAAACGGATAAATAAAAAAATAATGTCATATATCATATATCAGATTTATAAAAATGAAAAAAAAATTTAGAATGAAAATCAAATATCTTATTTTAAAAAAAAACGAAAAAAAAATCATAACAGAATTTGTTATCTGATATCTCAAAAGTGTTGAATTTACAGCTACTAAAAAAAAAAAAACGGGTCAAATAAACCATGTATCCTATAATAAAAAATCTTAATATACAACTTAGATATGTCACTCCTTACCAGCTACTAAAAATATGTAGAAAAAAAGAAAATAAAAAAAGAATTTGTTATCTGATATGTATCGAATTTGCAGCTACTAAAACAAATCTCATAAAATCTACAATGACAAAAAAAAACTTTAAAAATATGGGAAAAAATTCAAAATAGAATTTGTTATCTGATATGTCAAAATTTTCATATTTGATGCTACGAAAACAAACCTCCTAAAATCCTACTCTAACAAAAATACAGGAAAAACCATAAAAATCCGAGAAAAAAATTCAAAACATAATTTGTTATCGGATATCTCAAAATTGTCGAATTCGCAACTATTAAAACAAAGCGGATAAATTAAACCATCTATCCTATAAAAAAAAATTCTTAATATACAACTTAAATATATTGCTCCTTGCTAGACACTAAAAAAATCAGAAAAAAAAGAAATTCAAACAGAATTTGTTATATGATATGTCAATATTGCAATTTATACTAAAACAAACCTCATAAATCTAAACCATCTAAAACCATAAGAAAAAAATCCTATAATAAAAAAACATAATTTGTCATAAAAATACAAAACATAATTTGTTATTTTATATGCTCCTTTTGCTAGCCAATAAAAAAAAGGCATGGTAAAATAAACCATGTATCCTATTAAAAAAATAATATACAACTTAGATATATCACTCTTCGCCAGGTGGAAAAAAAATGATAATAACAATTGACGCGCCAAGTCCAAAAAAGAGCTCGTGAATATCTAATTGGGCTTCTGTACGTAGGCCAAGAAACATAGGATCATCAGCCCACATAGCCCGCACCGTCATAAGCCGGGCTAGGCTAGGCAATCATCGTGCCGGCCCCGTATGTTGAGGCAAGGCTGGCGCCAGTCCCCGACCGCCTTTAGTTGAATTTTTTTTTTTTTTTTTTTTTTTTGGAAAAACATACTTATCGCGTTTTTAACATCCGTAAATACAAAATTCAATTTATTGATAGCCTCAAAACATACCTACAAAGTAGTCTTTTGGGTCAAGTAAAATTTTTTATTAGGACCTTTTTTTAGATATTTTTTTCATAAATATTTTTTGTAATATCTTGCATACGAGTTGCCGAACGAAATAATGTTATCGCAACCTAAACCAATACATGCATCAGTTCATGAAGGGAGTAAAAAAATTTGGGCCTTTATCAAAAAAAACTTAACATATTATATTAGGTTGAATCGGATTGAATCTACATAGAATTTTTTTTTCTTTTAGCGAAACATGTACCGTTGGGCCCTCCCGGCACCGTTGGGTTTAAGACCGCGGTTCTCTCTGGCCTCACTATAGGGCCGGCCCTGGCAATCATCCAGCTCGCCTATCGCCTTAGCGATATATCTATCATTCGAAAGGCAAACGAGCGTCGATCTGCAAAGCCTCCAACCCGCCATTTACAGGCTGGGGAGGAGCACTGAGGGCCGACCAACTCGCCTCTCAGCTCAACAGTCCGACCCGACTCAAACCAAGCCCGCTAATCAAGCAAACAAAAAGTTAAAACTCGATGTTTACCGGCTGACAATCCATGATGGTTATCTGCACGTCCGCCGAATCAGAGCACGCCACGTCAGCCACGTTTATTATATGCATTAATCTCTCTTGAAACTGTTGTCTCTCATGCCTATAAATAGCGGCACCGAAACCTTGTAAAGGACACGTCATAATACACAACAGCAGCGACCTCTGCCAATTTGTCGACAACCTCGCTTGGTCATTTACCCCTTTAATCTTCATATTGTTCTTCATATTTGCTAGATATCCACCGTATAAATCACTATGAAACTACATTAAATTATATTGTGGTGTTTTCCGAAACATCAGTTGGCTCCGTTATCGGGAAATTACGATTCCGATCATTTTTCGGTTTTCACAATGAAATTACGATTCCGATCATTTTTCCGGCAAGTTTTCACACGAATAACACCATGCCCGAACCGGATCACTACTCAACCACTAAATAGACTCTTGAGAGAAGGTCTGTTCATTAGCGTCAGGGACCCTTGACGTGACATAAGATTGGCATGGGAGAAAAGTGCAGAACATCAATCTGTTCCCCGAAACGTGCGAGCTAGAATCGGGGATGTCATGACGAGTCTTACTCCCCGCCCTAGAGGTCTAGGGTGAACATCATTACTAAACAATCTGCCACAGACCTACTTCAGGGCGAGGTCGCCAAACTCAAGAAACAGGTCGAGGATTTGCAGAGGGGAAAAATCGACAAAGAGCATCACCCCTGATGGGGAACATACGTGCTCTCTGACCGGATCATCGACGATGCTCCTGAAAGGTTTCTGTTAAGAACATTTTATTATGTTTTGATGATGGCCATACCAGCTGTTATAGCAAGCCTGAAATAAGTTAGAACTCTCTGTATAAGTCTTTACTTAGAGTCTGACATGTTGTATAAGTTGAGTCGACAAGTATTGTACTAGTGGTAGGACGGCAAAGCAAAAACGGATATTCGGCGAGTGAAGCCGGCCAAGCACCGAAAGAGAGAAGCAATGCGGACATTAAAGGTCTGACTTGTAACCAAGGAAGTCTGTGATGACCTTGGACAAGTCTAAGTAATACTACAAGCGATGAACATTAATATTCAAATATGGTGTACACTGATCTCACCCCAATCAAAGATCAGTGAAGTACAAATATTCTCCTCAAACAGAAACAAAGAAGAAAATAGTGAATTGGCAAAGCAGACTCACTTTCGGCTGAGTAAAGACGAAACGGTGAAGGAAAAGCTAAAACGGCTAAGTCAGAAGGATCACTCGACCGTTCTAAAAACGGCGAAGTAACACTTATCAGATCAGATTTAGTATACGTTGAAGATTCAGAAGTTCATGCATTAAATGCACAATCAATAGAGGATCAATCAAGGACGGATTTTCTGCTATACGCTTGAAGAAAGAATCCGATCACTGAAATCAAGGAGAATGCAATTAAGGGGGAATCAAGAATAAAATCAAGGATTATTCCCTCATTAATATTGCCAACGGACGGAATTTCAAAATCAAGGTTATTCAAGGCTTTAAATAGAAGGCATTGGCAGACAGAGATAAGAGAGGATAAAAGACATAAAAATCAAGTGAAAACTCTGTCAATTTGAAAAGCCTTCTCTCTGAACTTACAAGGAAACATCTAGTGATCAACTCAGTTATCAGAGCTACAAAGTCATACTTGGGGCTGAGTTTGATCAACCAAGTGTGTGAATCACATTCACATCAAACTGAAGCAACTGAATCAGAGGCAATCTGAGAAGGAGTTGAATCTATGATAGCTGTTGAAGGATTTTGATCTCAAGGAGCAACAAGGAAGACTGAATCACTGAAGCTGTTGCAGTCAAGGAGTGATAGTCTTGTAGATTGTGAAGCTTGGGAAGCCAAGGACAATCATACTATTGTATCTGTAAAAACAATAGTGAATTCCTCCGATCATCACAAGAGAAGAGTGGATTAAGGGATTACACCACCCTGAACCACTATAAGCCTTGTGTCAATTTAATTTCTGCAATTTACTTTACAGCATTTATTTAATTTTCCTACACTATAACTTAATTCTGTGATTGTCTAAACTGATTTGAAAACAACATAGTAAGAAGGGATTTATCCGCTGCCCAAAAGCTTTTAAATAAAAGAAAAGTTTTTGAAACTCCACTATAGTCATTCACCCCCCCCTCGACTATAGTTTCACCCTTCTCTAGGGGACCAACAATTGGTATCAGAGCTTGTGTTCTTAGTATCAGAACCTGTTCAGATCTAATTTCTGGTAACAAGGAGATCACATATTTTCAAAGTAGTTTTCAAATCTGAGTTTTCTATACATTTACATTTATATCTTCATTTGCACTGATGGATTCCTCAAACTTCTTGTCAAAGGTACCTGTTTTTAATGTTTATAATTTTGATGAATATAAAATAAGAATGCTATCTCATCTTGCAGCAACTCATGAAGAGATGCTGGATGTAATTAATGATGGACCAATCGCAATCACTACTGTGGTAGGCACATGAGCAGATCAAGGAAAGGAAATTGACAAACCTAAAAAGGATTGGACCAAGGATGACAGAAGAAGAGCAAACCTGGACTTTGTTGCAAAAGACATGATCTTGAAGACCCTAGATAGCAACTAGAGCTGTTAACGAGCCGAGCCGAGCCGAGTATTGGCTGTTCTCCTGTTCGAGCTCTTCTCCTGTTCGAGCTCGGCTCGTTTAAAACATGAACTGTTCGAGCTCATTCGAGCTCGGCTCGTTAGACATATTTTTTGTCTTTTGGCTCGACTTTGGCTTGAATTCGGCTCGAGTTCGGTTCGTTAGACATATATTAGAAGCATATAAGCATGTTCGCGAACATTATATAAGTATGTTCACGAACAATAAGCATGTTCGCGAACATAATAAGCATGTTCGCGAACATAATCGAACGTTCGCGAACCAAGCTCGAGCTCGGCTCGTTAAGCAAACGAGACTACAATCATGTTCGAGCTCGGCTCGTTAAGCTAAACGAACAAACGATCACGAACACTAACGAGCCGAACATGAGCTTGTTCACGAGCGGCTCTGTTCGTTTAACAGCTCTAATAGCAACATGTTCATGAGAATCAAATACTGCAAAACAGCAAAAGAGATGTGGGACAAGCTATCATTGATAAATGAAGGATCTGAAGCAGTTAAAGAAAACAAATTATCTGTTGCAAAACAGAAGTTTGAAAACTTCAAAATGAAGACTGGTGAATCCATAGATCAAATGGACAACAGATTCTCAAGCATCATCAGTGAACTGCAACAGCTTGGACACACATATCCTCAAAAAGAAGTATGCTTGAAGATCTTGAGAGGACTACCTAAAAGATGGAAGATCATAACATCCATAATCAGAGGAACAACAAATCTTGCAAGCACTGACACTCTGACACTGATGTCCCAATTAAAAGCTCATGAATTCGAATTGAACGGTGAAGATGGTGCTCCGGCAGAGACACAAAAATTCACTGCACTGGTTGCACCCCAGCAAAGTAACTTTGCCGATTACATCAACAAAGAAACACATGAACTTAAAGAACATGTAGCTTTATTGGTTAAACGCTTTGACAAGTTTAGCAAAAAGAAGCCCTTCAAAGGAAATTCATCATCAAACAAGAAGTCAAGCTCAAACAGAGACATGAAGAAGAAGGATGATGAATACAGATGCTTCAACTGCAACAATAAAGGTCACTTCAAAGCAGATTGCCCTGAAGAAAATGACAAAGATGATGAAAAGAAGAAATACAAAGCATTTGAAAAGAGAAAAAGCAAGAAGGCACTCAAGGCAGAATCCAGCAGTGAGAAAAATGAAGAATCATCTGATAATGATTCAGATGATAGTGATGAAGAAGACAACTCGAAAAAGGAGAAAGCATGCATATGCCTCATGACCAAAGAATTGGATGAAGATGAAAGTGACGGTTCGGACATCAAGAAACAAGCCTATGTCTAATGGCTAAAGAATCGGATAAATCGAGGTATCATCTAGCTCTTACTCTTCATCTAATACATCCACATCGACACTTTGCACAATCATTTACTCTTCCATTAGATACAGCAGACCTAGTCCAGAATCTCATGACTAAATTTGATGAAATTGAAAAGAATCATGAAATTCTGGAAAAGGAATGCAAGGATCTAAGAAAAGAAAATAAGAAATTAAAGAAAGAACTGGATAAAGCAAAAGCTGAATTAACTAGTAAGGAGACCTACTTAAATGATCAACAAAAAGTAGATGATCATACATATGTCATTGACAGATCAGTTAAGAAAATCTTCTCACCAGTAAAAGTAACCACTGCATCACTAAAAGCACCAGCTTACAAACCCTCAAAAAGGTTTGGATCCAGATCTGGTCTTGGCTACAACAGTCAGGATGAAAGTAGGAATAATGGTCAACACAATTCTAAATTCGGGACCATTAATGGATCAAAATTTAGAAAGGGACGGACCATAGTTCCAACGGATCATCTGTTCCGGTGAAGTCAAAACCTAGTGTAGTGAAACGACGACTAAATCCTCATTCCGGTCAATCAAGAACAACGACCATCCGAAAGGTAAAGGCGGACTTTACCCTTCGAGAGGATGATTGGAATGTTGCACCTCCAAAATACAAGAAGAAACCATTCCACAAAATGCATCATGTGGTTAAGAAAAATCAATCGTTCTAGACACTTGAAGCGGAAAGGTTTCTTACCGCATATTGGAAAGTGAAGAAGGATATAAATGCACCAAAAGGTGGAGAAAAGTATCAGAATACCTTCAGCAAAAATATTAGAAGCTATTTTGCCATGCCTTATACATATGAAGTTGATGACTTCAATTATCCAAAAAGAAGACCTTTTGGATACACACTTGGTATGGGAGGCATGATTGCTAACAGGTATGGACCCAAACAGTGTTGGGTACCTAAACTTAATTAATCTGTTTTGTAGGATGTCTGGTACATAGACATTGGATGTTCTAGACACATGACAGGAAACAAGAAATGGCTCACTGACTTCAAGGATTTTGATGGACCCAAATTCACATTTGGAGGCAAAGAAAACCCTGGAAAGATTAAGGGGGAAGGCATAATACTCAAGAACAATTTGAAAATTCAAAATGTGGCATATGTCAAGGGACTAAATTTCAATCTGATGAGCATCAGTCAATTTTGTGACAAAGGCTACAATGTGCACTTCAACAAAGAAGGATGCAAAGTGATTCACGACCAAACCAACACGGTGGTTCTTGCGGGTAGAAGACAAGACAACATGTATGTTGTGGACCTGAGAACGACCAAGGCGTAAACATGTCTGTTTGGTCAAAAATAAACAATCTACAAGCCGGATTTGGCACGAAGGCTAAATCATCGAATTTCAAGACCATCAACAAACTATCAAAGAACAAGTTAGTTGAAGTTTTGCCAGAGATCACATTCAAGAAAGAAAGTCTATGTGATGCATGTCAGAAAGGAAAACAGATCAAAAGTTTGTTCAAGTCAAAGCCTTATCAATCTACAACAAGAGTTCTACATCTGTTACACATGGATCTGTTTGGACCAGTCACACCAGTAAGTGTGAGTGGTAAGAAATACACCCTTGTAGTGGTGGATGACTTCTCAAAGTACACCTGGACCATTTTCATGAACAAGAAGAAAGAGACACTCAAAAAGTTGCCGCATTTGCGAGAAGACTCCAAAATGAGAAAGAACTAAAGATCATAAAGATCGAGATCGACAGAGGCACCGAATTTCTAAATGAAATCATCGAACCTACGTGAAGAAAATTGAGTACTACATCAACTATCTCATAAAGCGAGGCACTCCACAACAAAATGGTGTAGCGAAAAGAAGAAACGAGAACTCTCAAAGAAGCGAGTTAGAACAATGATTGCTTTGAAGCATGCTTGCCAAAGATATTTTGGGTCAAGCGAAGAAACACGATGTCATACACAAAACGGATCAATCATCAACAAATATCATGGAAAGACTCCATATGAAATATGGAATGGAAGAAAACCCAATATCTCATATTTTCATATGTTTGGATCAAAATGTTTTGTCTTAAACGGAACCAAATTGCATACCTTTGATGAGAAGGTCGATGAAGCAATCTTCATGGGATACTCGGACACCGAAGAAAGCATTCGAGTACTCAATAAAAGAACATTGGTGATTGAAGAATCAATACATGTGGTTTTTGATGAACCAAATACAAATGGTGAAGATCTTCAAGACCAAGAAGAGAAAGCGACACGAAGGAAATCTATACAAATGCAACCATACCAAACCTACTATCCCGAATCATCACTTTGAAAATCAAGAGGAGCCACATATCAATACAACGAAGAAGCACACGAAGTTGAAGTTCATGCTCGGCATGAAGGCATGGAAGCACCAGGTGAAGAACAACTTCAACCGGATCTAAATTGGCTAAGAGACCATCCCGAAGAACAAGTTATTTGAGATATTCACACGGGAGTTAGAACCGAGAAGACAACCTGGAGCACATGCTAACTTGCTTTCTATCACAAGTGGAACCCAAGACCATAGATGATGCAATCCAAAATGCGATTGGATCACGGCAATGCAAGAAGAACTAAATGAATTTGAAAGAAATGAAGTCCGGAAACTTGTTGACGGACCGGATATGGCCAACATCATTGGTGCAAAATGGGTATTCGGGAACAAGATGGATGAGCAAGGAACTGTTGTCAGAAACAAAGCAAGGCTAGTTGCAAAAGGCTATTCTCAAGCAGAAGGAATAGATTATGATGAAACATTTGCACCAGTAGCAAGATTGGAAGCAATCAGACTCTTTCTAGCTTTTTCCGCATACAAAGACTTCAGAGTTTATCAAATGGATGTCAAGAGTGCATTCCTAAATGGACTTTTGGAAGAAGAAGTTTATGTAGAACAACCTCCTGGATTTCAAATCAATGGAAAAGAAGACAAAGTATACAAACTCAAGAAGGCCCTCTATGGCCTCAAACAGGCACCTAGAGCAGGGTATGAAACACTATCACAATTTCTGATCAAAAATGGATTCAACAAGGGAACTATTGACAAGACTCTATTCAAACTAGAGGAAGGAGCAAGCACATTGCCGGGTTCAAATCTATGTTGATGATATAATCTTTGGATCGAGAGGATGAAAAGCTTTGTGAAAAATTTGCAAACCTGATGAAGAGCAAATTTCAGATGAGCATGATGGGAGAATTAAACAATTTTCTTGGGCTTCAAGTAAAGCAAATGAAGGATGGAATTTTCATTAGTCAAGCCAAGTACACAAGAGATCTGATACACAAGTATGGGATGGATACAAGTGGCACAGCAGACACACCAATGTGTGCCAGAGTCATACTTGGAAAAGATGAAGCAGGAAAGGATGTTGATCAGAAAATGTATAGAGGAATCATTGGATCCTTATTATACTTAACTGCAAGTAGACCTGATATAGCATTTGCAGTAGGAGTGTGTGCAAGATTTCAAGCACAACCAAAAGAATCACATCTTCTAGCAGCCAAAAAGATAATCAAATACTTGAAAAACACTATAAATGTTGGAATTTGGTATCCAAAGGATGGAGGATTTAAATTGATATCATATTCAGACTCTGACTATGCTGGATGCAAAATAGATAGAAAAAGCACCTCTGGAACATGTCAAATGCTAGGAACCAAACTAGTCTCTTGGTTCAGCAAAAAGCAAAACTCCATATCTACATCAATAGCTGAAGCAGAATATATAGCAGCAGGTAGCTGCTGTGCTCAAGTAGTTTGGATAAGACAACAGCTAAGGGACTATGGAATGGAAGAGAAAACAATTCCAATCATGTGTGATAACACAAGTGCAATATCTATTACTGAAAATCCAGTATTGCATTCGAGAACAAAACACATTGATGTGAGACACCATTTTATCAGAGACCATGTTGAAAAGGGACATGTCATCCTAAAATACATACCTACTGAAGATCAACTGGCTGACATCTTCACTAAGCCACTCAGTTATGAAAGATTTAGTATGTTAAGAACTGAGTCAGGAATGATTGAAATTGACTAAGTATCAAGGAGTGGCCAACTGGAGTAATCGGCTAAGTGACTTCATCAACTGGTACAACCTTTGCCGTTACAGGAGGTGTAGCAGGCAAGGCACTGGTATTCAGTGAAGGTAACTTAACTGATTGTTAGGAACAGTTAAATGAAGCAGCTCAATAAAGAACCCATTTGATCGGCTAAGTGACCAGCCAAGGCACTTCACCGAAATAAAGACTTGGATAAATTAAAAGTGTGAACAAAATCAATTCTGATTACACACGTGGAGATCAATTTATGATCATGGAGGTAATTGTATTATTCTTCGAATTGAAAACTCCTCGATTCCCGGGCTCTATCATTACTTACCTCAAACCACTCCCCCATTACGTTCGAATATCGCAATTCACACACACAAAATCACGCCATGATGTCACAAAATCCTTCCATATTCAAACCACGTTCACACTACCCAAATCACACTATATAAACCAGACTTAAAGATTTTCAGAAATCTCTACGCTCTCTTGCAAATTACAAACCCTATTTCTGATTTTCACTGAAAACTTGAAGAACTCATTTCTAAACATCTATCTACTATCAATGGCCTCATCTTCCACAATCTCTCCTACTGAAAAATATTTTTCAAACCAAAACACTATCTCTCTTATTGTGATAACGCTGCACAAGCACAACGCCTGGTCGATTGCTGTACAAATTTGGGGTTGATGACCTTTCTAAACCCCCCAATAACTGGTATCTGCTATGAAAACCTGCTAGCATTCTGGAAAAATGCCAAGTTTGTGCCCAACACAAAGAAGACTGAAGTCGATCGCATCACAAGCTCAATCTTTGGAAAAAACATAGTCATCACGCCTGGTACACTAAACAGATACCTGCACCTTCCCTGAATTGGTCCTGCCAATGTCAAGCTGGTGACGACAGACATCACAAAATTCTGGGCTGAGATAGCCAAAAGCCCCAAGCAAAACAGCAAAACGTACAATCTACCTAGATCAAAGCTCAAACTTCCGTTTGCTGAATTTGCACCTGTCATCACCAAAAATATTGAAGGCAGAAACGGGTCGATGGAAAACCTAACTGAGGTACGGATCAAACTGATGGCCATAATCTATGAACGCATCAAATTTGATTGGGCAACCTTTGTTTTCAATCGATTGAAGGATCAGATTCAAAAGGAAATTGACCTATCACTCACCGCACCGAGCAAGGGTTTGCAGAAAAAGGGAGATTTCTAGGAAAGGAAATCATATGGGTTTCCTCTTCAACACCTGTTCAACGCCTTGAAAGTACAACCCACAAACTTGCAGTCCCCACACAAGTCCAAGACAATGTTCACCTACATCAAGGCTTCCCTGAAGCCCAAACCCGTTGCTGGGAAAAAGAGGAAACAACTCGAATCCGGCGGATCGGGGAGTGGGACGAAGAACCGGATCTCGAAGGCACAAGAGGATACAACTATGCACGACACCAAAGCAACTTGTATGAACTCGTGACAATCGGTGATGACACGGCAACGAACAGAAGAAGAGAGCGAAGAAAGAAATCACCTACCTTGAAGAAGGTGAGGAAGGATATAGACTCACTTCATCTGAAGAAGATGAGATAGATGAGGAAGAAGATGAGTCAGAAGATGAACATTCAGAAGGTAGAAATCTTGACGCCAATCAAGAAGGTTTGGGGATTTCTGACGATGAACTGACTCTCCAAGAAGTGCTTTTCAAAAGCATTGGTACAGTTGACAAACAGCTCAGTGAGCCAGCTGATAAAGCTCACTTAGCCGAAATTGTCAACTCCCCCACAATTGCACAAGGGGGAACGGTGGCAGATGAAGAAGCTCACACTCAACAACAACCTCTAAATGATCATGTGTCTAATGAGGCAGAACAAGAACAGATGAAAGAAAAAGAAGAAGCACAAAATGAAAAGGGAAAAGAGGAAAATGAAAAGCAAGAAGTTGAAGTGGAAAATGAGGAGAAGCAAGGTGAAGATGCTGAGGGAGAAGATGATGAGGATGAAGGGTATGCCGATGCGGCACCAGAAGAAGTTAATCCAGAAAGAGTCTTCAATCTGGACATTCAACCCCTCATTGTGGATATGGAAAGGCAATACTACAGCAGGCAAAACTTGAAGCATGCCTTAAGGAGTGAAGCTACCTCCTTCAACCACAAGATTGAGGCCCTCATCAGTCACATCAAGATCCGGGATGAGGTCATGGAGAGACAAGGAAATCTACTTTGCAACTTACAAAGCACCTCATTCCTCATCATGTCCAAACCAATCTTGAGTTCCTTGCGAGACAACCGACAACAATCTCAAGCCATTGGTGGACACTCTCAATACACACACTCAACAAATTCGACGCATCCGGGAAGAGATAATAGAGCATTCGGCAAGCGGTGGACTTTCTAATCAAAGTTGGTGAGGCCAACAACAAAATACTGGAGAAAAAGTATGGTCCTCTCCCTGAGTCCGAAGCAGAAATTGCAGACCTTGAAGCACGTTTTGATGCTGCCATAAAAGGGGAAGGAAACTCAAAGCCTGAGAGCTCCAGTGGAAAGGGAAAGGGCAGCAAAGGCAAAGGCATCAGGATTGAAGAAATGAAGAAGTAAACCTGTTACCTGTTGCTTAATTAAATTTGATTTTATCATTTGCCCTTGTTCTTTGAATAAAGAGATGCAATATCTTATTGCCCCATGATGGATGAATAAAACTGTGAATTTGTGTTCTGTTGTTTATTATGAAAATTTTGATTACTTATATTCAGGCTTATGAGGGTTTTGGCATCATCAAAAAGGGGGAAATTGTTAGGAACATTTTATTATGTTTTGATGATGGCCATACCAGCTGTTATAGCAAGCCTGAAATAAGTTAGAACTCTCTGTATAAGTCTTTACTTAGAGTCTGACATGTTGTATAAGTTGAGTCGGACAAGTATTGTACTAATGGTAGGACGGCAAAGCAAAAACAGATATTCGGCAGAGTGAAGCCAGCCAAGCACCAGCAGAGAAGCAATGCAGACATTAAAGGTCTGACTTGTAACCAAGGAAGTCTGTGATGACCTTGGACAAGTCTAAGTAATACTACAAGCGATGAACATTAATATTCAAATATGGTGTACACTGATCTCACCCCAATCAAAGATCAGTGAAGTACAAATATTCTCCTCAAACAGAAACAAAGAAGAAAACAGTGAATCGGCAAAGCAGACTCACTTTCGGCTGAGTAAAGACGAAACGGTGAAGGAAAAGCTAAAACGGCTAAGTCAGAAGGATCACTCGACCGTTCTAAAAACGGCAAAGTAACACTTATCAGATCAGATTTAGTATACGTTGAAGATTCAGAAGATCATGCATTAAATGCACAATCAATAGAGGATCAATCAAGGACGGATTTTCTGCTATACGCTTGAAGAAAGAATCCGATCACTGAAATCAAGGAGAACGCAATTAAGGGGGAATCAAGAATAAAATCAAGGATTATTCCCTCATTAATATAGCCAACGGATGGAATTTCAAAATCAAGGTTATTCAAGGCTATAAATAGAAGGCATTGACAGACAGAGATAAGAGAGGAAAAAAGACATAAAAATCAAGTGAAAACTCTGTCAATTTGAAAATCCTTCTCTATGAACTTACAAGGAAACATCTAGTGATCAACTTAGATATCAGAGCTACAAAGTCATACTTGGGGCTGAGTTTGATCAACCAAGTGTGTGAATCACATTCACATCAAACTGAAGCAACTGAATCAGAGGCAATCTGAGAAGGAGTTGAATCTGTGATAGCTGTTGAAGGATTTTGATCTCAAGGAGCAGCAAGGAAGACTGAATCACTGAAGCTGTTGCAGTCAAGGAGTGATAGTCTTGTAGATTGTGAAGCTTGGGAAGCCAAGGACAATCATACTATTGTATCTGTAAAAACAATAGTGATTTCCTCCGATCATCACATGAGAAGAGTGGATTAAGGGATTACACCACCCTGAACCACTATAAGCCTTGTGTCAATTTAATTTCTGCAATTTACTTTACAGCATTTATTTAATTTGCCTACACCATAACTTAATTCTGTGATTGTCTAAACTGATTTGAAAACAACATAGTAAGAAGGGATTTATCCGCTGCCCAAAAGCTTTTAAATAAAAGAAAAGTTTTTGAAACTCCACTATAGTCATTCACCCCCCCCCCTCTGACTATAGTTTCACCCTTCTATGGGACCAACAGTTACACTACCCCACATTCTAATGTTACTCTAGGGTGAGTTGTCCCTAATATTGGCTCTTGTCTTTTCAGAGCAAGATCTCTTTGGCCACCAAGAATCAGGCCGTATGGTGCATTGCCTTCGTATGCACCATGCAAGACAAGAGATGCCTTATGGATTAAGAACTTACCTCCTCGATTGGTCACCTCTTGGCACGATCAGGAGACTAAGTTCATTGAGGAATTCAAGTCGGCCGGTCAACCGGTGGTGATGGGCAGTTTCCAGAGCGGCCTAGCCAAAGGCTTTACAAAGTATGAGTTCACAGTGAGATGTTCGAGCAGCTTAACGGACATGTTAACATTCGCCCGCAACTGGAGCACTTCAAAAGTTGCACCATCAGCCAGCAAGATGAAGGATAAGGCTGAGCCCAACCCACCTAAGGAGGGTCTAAGCCGAAACATGGAAATAGAGAAGCCCGAAAAGTTCAAGGAGGAAAACTTCACTCCTCTAAACGCCTCCTTAGAGCATATTATGAACGAGGTTAGGGACGAAATTCCTAAACCTCGCCCAATGAATCCCGACATGCAGGGCAATCAAGATAACCCCAAATACTGTGAATATCAATGTTTACTCTAATTCTTGGTTGTCGTTGCCTTCAACTTTCTTGGTATCTTCTTCCTTGCTTCCTCTCGACATAAAAGTGGATGCCCTTATTGATGCCAATACGCGTATGTGGAATTGGGATTTTGTGGAAAACTCCTTTTACCCTATGAGGCACTTGCCATATTGAGTATCTTGATTTCCACAATGACACACCGAAATGATATCATATGGAACTTTGATCGGAGGGGGCAATACTCTATCCGGTCGGGGTATCGGTTAGCAACCCAACTCCATCATTCTGCGTACAGACCAACCATCGGCCTTCACCACACTATGTGGCCTTTGGAAACACCTTTGGAATTTGTCTATCCGACCGAGGGTAAAGCACTTTATTTGGCGGGTCTTCACAATTGTCTTTCGGATGGTGCAACCTTACAGACAAGAGGAGATGAGATTGGTATGTGTCAGTTTTGTGGATATCCGGAGGAGGATATCAAGCATACATTGTTTGATTGCGTGGTTCCAAGGGAGGTTTGGTCTTGACTTGATAGCAGGAGCATAGAGGTGGCTCTCCGTACCTCTACGGGATTCCAATGTCTTTTATATTCATCTTTTGACGCTTGTGATGTAGAAGAATTGTAAATCCTTTTCACGACATTATGGCATATATGAAGAGCACGATGTTCTTGGATTTTTGACGAGAAGGCTATTGATATTGGCAGTATTATTTTGAATGCACATGGCATCGGCCTCTTGGTCGCAATGGCGGATCCAGAAAACTTTTTCAGCGGGGTCCATAAATATTTAACACAGTAAATATTTTTTTTCACGGGGTCTGAAATATTTTTCTATAGGTAAAATGTAGAGTATTTCTAACTTTTACGGGGTCCGTGGACCCCTTACTTGGCTCTAGATCCGCCCCTGCTTGGCCGGGCTCCTGATTGCCACCATCACTAGGAATAGTTAAGATCAATACATATGCGGCCAGCTCGGCGGATGCGTCAGTAATATGTCTTTTTGGGAGTATGAGGGGCGTGTTCAATGCTTCTTCTCCCAGCGCATAATGTGTTTTCTATATGTGAAGGCACTTACGCTTACAACGATATTTCAAGCATCTATTCAGGGCTACAACAGGTAGTGGTTGAAACAGACACGTTAGCCAGTGTTCAGCGCCTTCGGTCCAAGGATACGAATCTTTCCCCTGGATATGGCCTATTGGTGAGGAGCTGGGGTGTTGTAGTGAGGTCAGAGGTTCGATTCCCGTAAAAAGGGTTGATTTCCAATGATAGAAACTTCAGTGCAGTAGTCTAAGGCAGCCATTGACTCTAAGCTCTAGGTTACCTGATTAACCTCTCCTCGCATTCCTGTTGGATCGGGGGCGAGGGGCCCTCACGGTTAGGGTTTAACCGTTTTTAGAACATGAGACCCGTTTATTTAGGCTAAATTACAATTTTTGTCCTGTAACTGGACACATTTTGCAATTTTGGTCCTGGTTTTTCTCCGGCGATAATTTCAATAAAATTGCCATGTCATCCCTCCACGTCAGCACAAATTGCCACATAAGCATTGCATTTTTTTGCAAAGAATAAAATGTTGCAATTAGGGGGATTTGAACCTGCAACGTAAGACTAAAAGTCTAGACATTTCTCCATCCGAGTTAAAATCACATATGTGATTTAAAGAGCAACATAATTTTTAAAGATATGTTCACTATAAAAATATTATAGAAAATCTAGTAGTATAGACAATTATACATGGTGATAAATTTATTGAATGTTTATTTTAAGTAATATTGGAGGTTCTTAATTTTCTTATGTATAATATATATTGTATAATACATGTGACTTAATATATGCTTGTTTTTTTTATATCAAATTTGTTGATTAAGACGGTTATAACAATGAAAAAAATGCAACTAGATCATATGGTTTTCGAGCATTGAAGTATTGGGTACTAGTACCACTATTTAATATATGTTTATTTTCTATCATATTAGTTTCTTTCTCTACTAGTACCCAATACCTCAATGCTGGAAAACCATATGATCTAGTTGCATTTTTTTCGTTGTCATAACCGTCTTAATCAACAAATTTGATATTCAAAAACAAGTATATATTAAGTCACATGCATTATACAATATATATTATACATAAAAAATAAAATTAAGAACCTCCTATATTATTTAGAATAAACATTCAATAAATTTATCACCACATATAACGAATACAATATATATATATATATATATATATATATATATATATATATATACTTTTTAAAAAAAATAAAATTGTATGTACTATTAGATTCTCTATAATATTTTTATACTAAACATGTCTTTAAAAAATATGTTGTTCATTAAATAACATATGTGGTTGAAGCTTGGATGGAGAAGTGTATAGAATTTTAGTTTAGGTTGCAGGTTCGAATCCTCCAATTGCAACATTTATTCTTTGCAAAAAAAAAAGCTTATGTGGCAATCGTGGAAGGATGACGTGACATTTTCCAGCCTTCAGGATTGTTTTTGCAAAAAAAAGACCACTTATAGGACTGAAATTGTCGTCGGAGAAAAACCAGGACTAAAATTACAAAACGTGTCTAGTTACAGGACGAAAATTATAATTTAGCCGGTGAAGGAGAAATGCCCCAATTGCAACATTTTATTTTTTGTAAAAAAATGCTTATGTGGCAATTTGTGCTGACGTGGAAGGATGACGTGTCAATTTGGGATGACATGGCCATTTTTTTGGCCGGAAAATGTGTACTGTCGGTATTTTCCGGCCTTCAGGACTGTTTTTGCAAAAAAAAAGACCACTTATAGGACTGAAATTGTCGTCGGAGAAAAACTAGAACCAAAATTGCAAAACGTGTCCAATTACAAGACAAAAATTGTAATTTAGCCCGTTTAGTTATATAATATCCTATTCGTAGTGGATAACCAAGTTATATTTTTCTCAGAGAGGAGATAAAATTTTCCGAAACTAAAGAAGTCCTCGTTGGTGTGGAGAATGTGTTTTCTTTCAAGGGTTGAATACATAAGGGAATGCTTTCAAAATAAAAATAAAAAATAAGGGAACGATGCTTTCTATTGTCAGGGGCGTCCCTGTCTAAATTTAGACTCGGGGCCAAATATTATTTTAGGCCCTTCTAAAAAAGGGTTAACCCAAAAAAATATATTATTTTTGCTTTTAGCAAGAATCAAACCTTGGTTGTTTATAAAATTATATTTGAGAGCTTACCATTAGAGCAATACATTATTTATTTTAAAAAATACAATATATATATATATATATATATATATATATATATATATATATATATATATATATATATATATATATATATATATATATAGCGGGACCTTAAATTCATAGATTTTAGAGGGGCCGGCCACGCGTAACCCCCTTAGCCCTCCCCCAGGGACGCCCTTGTCTATTGTTTCTAAGTTAAACAAGGGTTTTAAAAAAATAAAAAAAGTAAAACAAGGGGTAAAGTTCAATGTTATTCCTTCCATCTTTAAGATGGTGAGTAAACACTACTTTAGAAAATAAAATATTTTAATTTTATTGACCAGGAAAATAGTGAAAACAAACTTTGTTTGCAACGCACTACCATGAACTCGGGTGCTTTACTAGTACATGACGTTATTTACTGTTATGACGGATCGATCAAGAAGTGATGGTGATTGTGAGTAAAGATAAACAATAAACATGTCAACAAACACAGAAATAAGAAGAACACAGATTTAACGTGGTTTCCGGCAATGTGCCGACTACTCCACGGACAAACGATGATATTTTATTATCACGAGAAAGTTACATTAAGTTATAATTAATACAGACGGTATTTATAGCCTTGGGAATCCAACCCTAACCGACTAAACAACCAACCTAGTAAATGACTGAAATACCCCAGAAGTAATTTAAATAAAACCGGAATAAACATGCAGTAGACGTGTTCCCCAAGTCTGCTGAGCCTCAACAGACTTGTCTTCAGTAGACTTGAGATCAGCAGGTTGATCAACCCTGCTGACCTGCCCCAGCAGAACACCAAACTTCAGCAGATGCTTTATACATTGCTGACCAGAACATGTTTCCATACCAAACCTCAGTAGCATAAGTTTAAGTCACCATTACAAATCTCCACCTTGACTTCAACTGCATGCAAACTGACCAGATGCACAACCAAGTGCCAGAAATCCTCTTTGTCTTCATATTTGAAAACCTCAGCAGACCTCCACCTTCAGCTAAGTATTCCCAGATTCAAATTAACAGCTTTGGATATTTAGCAAGTCCAGACACAACTGAAACTTACCCCTTGGAACTGGTTTAGTGAACATATCAGCAGGATTGACATCAGTGCTGATCTTTCCACTTTAACCCTCCTCTCATTTCTCAGAAAATGGTACCTAACATCAATATGATTGGTTCTTTCATGATGAACCTGATCCTTAGCCAAACATATTGCACTAAGACTGTCACAATACACTCTAGCTTGATCTTGATGCAGACTCAGATCATTGACTAACCCTTTCAACCAGATTGCCTCGTTTGCTGCTTCTGTCAGTGCCATATACTCTGCTTCAGTAGTAGACAATGTCACTGTACCCTGTAAAGTTGCCTTTCAACTTCCCACAAAATCACCCAAAGTAAACAAATACCCAGTCATAGACCTCCTGCTGTCCACGTCAGTAGCATAATCAGAATCACAGTAACCTGTGACAAAACATTGAGTACCACCTCCATAAATGAGTCCAATATCTGATGTACCCCTAAGGTACCTGAATATCGTCTTTACTGCTTTCCAGTGTTCCTTTCCAGGGTTGAGCCATAAACCCGCGACAACACCGCTCGCCCGAGCCAAATCAGGCCTAGTGCAAACCATGGCATACATTAAACTACCCACTGCACTAGCATATGGAACCTTAGACATGTATTCTTCCTCTTCTTCGGTGTTGTGGAGCAAACACAGCAGACAGATATAGATTCGGTGCCATTGGAGTATCTATAGGTTTGGCTACTGACATGCCAAACTTGGATAATACCTTTTCAATATACCCCTGCTGAGACATGAACAGCTTCCCCTGCTTCCTATCTCTATAGATCTCCACCCCATAATTTTCTTTGCATTCCCCAAATCCTTCATCTTAAATTCGACCTTGAGCGATTCTTCGAATCTTGAATGTCGGACTTGTTTGCGGCGAACTATCGGCATATCATCTACATACAACACCGGATAGATGATTGATCCATCCTTCAACTTGTTGTGATAAACACAACAATCATATGGACTCTGCTATAACCTGTTTGAATCATATAGCTGTCAAACTTCTTATACCATTGCCTTGGAGCCTGCTTAAGTCCATATAAGGACTTCTTCAACTTGCACACATACCCTTCTTTGCCAGGAACTTGGAAACCCTCTGGCTGAGTCATATAAATCTCCTTATCTACATCTCCATGTAGAAAGGTTGTCTTCACATCCAATTGCTCAAGTTCAAGATTTTGATATGCCACTATTGCTAATAGCACCCTGATGGAAGTATGTCTGACCACTGGAGAAAATATTTCTTCATAGTCTATCCCCTCTTTTTGATTGAACCCCTAGCAACCAAATGTGCCTTATATCTAAAACCCTCAGCAGATGTCATTCCTTTCTTTTTCTTGAATATCCATTTGCAAGTTACCACCCTCATGTCTTGTGGTTGTTTGACCAGATCCCAAGTCTCATTCTTCTGAAGTGACTCCATTTCTTCTCCCATAGCAACAAGCCATTGGGATGCCTCAGAACATGTCACAGCTTCCCTGTAAGTTTTAGGTTCAAAACCATCCATTTCTTCAGCTACCTGTAGTCCATATCCAACCATATCCTCCTCAAACCCATATCTTCTTGGAGGTCTGATATTGGTCCTCCTAGCTCTGCTGAGAGCTATACCCTATTGACCAACATCAGCAGTTTGAGACTCTCTGTTGACCCTTGTTCGACGGACGGCTTGGATCCCGTTCGGATCTACCGCTTGACGTGTCTGTCCCCTGCTGAGTCTTTTGATTCAGTAGACTCTACTTGAAGCTCCACCTGTTTGTCAATCTTCTCAGTCTCAGATCCAATTTCAAATTCAGATGTGGCTCTCACAAATGAGTTAAGCATATAGTTTTCATCAAAACTACACTCCTGCTGAGTATAACCCTATTTTCAGCTAATGACCATATTCTATACCCCTTAACTCCATCTCCATATCCAACAAACACACCCTTCTTGGCCTTAGGCTCCAATTTGCCCTCACTGACATGATAGTAGACAGTGCTTCCAAAAACCCTAAGTCCCGAGTTGTCTGCTGACTTTCCTGACCAAACTTCAAGTGGTGTTTTAAGTTTGATCCCAGTGTGAGGCCCCCTATTGATTAAGCAGCATGCTGTAGTGACAGCCTCTGCCCAAAATCTCCTTGCTAGAACAGAATTAGAGAGCATGCACCTTGCCCTCTCTAGAAGACTTTGATTCATTCTTTCTGTAACACCATTCTGTTGTGGAGTATCTCTTACAGTATGGTGCCTGCAATGCCTTCATTCTTGCAAAATTCATCAAACTCAGACCAACAGAATTCTAGTCCATTATCGGTCTAAGTCTCTTGATCTTCCTCCCTGTCTTATTTTCAACCAAAGCCTTCCACTTCTTGAAGTGCTTGAATGCTTCACTCTTGTGATCATAATTACCCAAACCATCCTTGAATAATCATCTATAAAAGACACAAAATACCTGTGACCACCCAATGACTCCACCCTTGAAGGTCCCCAACAATCAGAATGGACATAATCAAGTGTCCCTTTTGTGATGTGGATTGCTTTTGGAAACTTGCTCCTATGTAGCTTCCCAAACACACAGTGTTCACAAAATTCCAACTCCTTGACCTTATGTCCCCCAAGTAGATCAGACTTAGACAGAATTTGTATCCCTCTTTCACCCATATGACCTAATCTCATATGCCACAACTTAGTCAATTATGACTGGTGAACCTCTGATGATGCAACATCAGCAGAACCTGATACAGTAGACCCTTCAAGTATGTACAATGTGCCCTGCCTGATACCCTTTAGAATCACACTTGAACCCTTATAGACATTCACCACTCCACCTTCACCCTTGAACTTGAACCCTTTTCTGTCCAGTAGACTAAGTGATATCAAATTTTTGGTCATTTGTGGAACATGCCTAACCTCATTCAATGTGCAGAATTTACCATCATGTGTCCTAAGTTGGATTGATCTACTCCCAACTATTTTGCAAACCTTGCTGTTGGACATAGCAATATGACCTTCATCAACCGGCAGATAAGTTGAAAACCACTCCCTGTTTGGACACACATGATAAGATGCCCCAGTGTCCAGAATCTACACATCTCTGTGCCCTACTGACTCTGAAACTGCTAAGGCCAGGTCTTCTTCAGAGTTGGTGTCTTGTTCTGCCAAAGCAACTGTACCCTACTGAGTACCCTGCTGCTTCTTCCTCTTTGGACATTCATTTTTCCAATGTCCCTGCTCCTTGCAGTAATTACAGATATCCTTAGCTTTAGGACCCTTGGAATTATTTTTGAATTTCTTCTTTCCAGAATTTCCTGGACCCCTACTGACTCCACTGGCCACCAACCCAGCAGACTGACTATCTGTCCCAGATCCAGATGCCTTATGGCGTAACTCTCGAGCATAGAGTGATGACCTTACATCCTCCAATGATGCTGAGTCCTTTCCAACAATAAAGGACTGCACAAAGTTCTCATATGATGCTGGCAGTGACACAAGTAGAATCAATGCAGCATCCTCATCTTCAATCTTCACATCAATATTCCTTAGGTCAAGCTATATTGTGTTCAGCTGATCTAGATGATCCCTCAGCTGAGTACCCTCATGCATCCTTTAACTAAACATACATTATTTCAACAACAACTTGTTGGTTAGGGACTTAGTCATATACAGACTCTCAAGTTTGGCCCATAACTTCTCAGCAGTGTCCTCCTCAGCAACCTCTGTGATAATATCATCTGACAAGCATGATGACGGTCAAATTGGTATCATTATTTACCATCAATCTACCCCGGATTTGTGTTCTCAATGGTGATAATATGTATGAAATCATGAGTTAATTAGCTAAATGTCATTAAGCCACGTCCGTGGTGACTAAATTGGTATTATGCGTATTAACCGTGTATTTTATGTGTTATTTGCTTGAAATAGAAGCTACTATATGTGCTATGGTTTAATTGACAGATGGACGAGTGTCCGAAGCATCATTTGGAATGAAGGAGAGATTTAATCAATAAATAACTGAACGGAGTTGAAGGTTGAAGTGTTTCGAGCGAATATTGGACCCGAGAATCTGATTGGTGATCTTGCAATGCAGTTTACGAATTCCTACAAGACGAATTGGCCTTGGACTTCTTCCAAAAAGTTGTAGGTCTTGAAACAAGGATTCTAACACACTTTGAATCACCAAATCGGAGTTGCGTAGGCCACGTTATGGTCCAAATACCGAAGCTGGGCCTAGGGTATTCCATAATAAGTCGGCAGCAGGAAAAATATGAAAATACCCTCGGTAAACCGGGAGTTACCCACGGTGTACCGAGGCCCAGAATCTTCCAAAAATGTGTTTTCTTGTCCTCCAAGCATTGGGTTTACCCCTAAGTCGGTTTATACACCTATATAAAGCCATTCAGGGCTGCGAATTTGTAATAACCTTTTCTTTTATTCATTCCAAGATCTATTAGAGACAATGTAGTCTTTTGGGAAGAAAGTCTTCTTTTATTTTCTTCTTTTCTTTCTTGCAAATAAGTCATGAGTCTTTCATTATTGAATTGTGCTTGGTTTACGATCATCATGGATCATCTTGAATCGTCGGAGGGAGAGAGAATTGAAGAGTAGATCTGTTCTTCGTTATGGGTAAGATCTATTCCAATGTTTTATTTCTTTTCTTAGATTCATGATTGTTCTTGTGTTAGATCTGGATTATGCTTGCATGTAATCATCTATGAATTAATTAAATGAACCTTAATCCTTATTATTCGATTTGTTCATATGAAACGCAGAATTATGGGTTGCGCTCTTCAGATCTGCGACGGTCTTTATCGCTAGATCTGAATACCTAGTAAATCATAATTCTGTGGTTCGGCGTCAGCTACGTTGATCGACAGGTTTAATTAACAGTAGGTTAGATCTGGCCAATCTGCTTATTGTAATCGTAAAACTAGTATGAAATATGAATAATAAAGTGTTTGTTTGGACATAGTCTTGATGGACCCTAGGAACGTGCTGATCAGTGTCGACAGCTGTCTAGGCGGGTTAGCGGTATGAGTTAGCGCTCGATATCGGCAATTCTAATTCTTTATGCGTATGGGCTATTACGGACCAATTAAGGAGGGTAGCTGGCGTATAGATTGTCTACTACCATTGTCGGAGTAGATAGGGTTAGGAATTGCACCCGTAGCGTAATTACAAATATGGATCAGATAAAGATTAAGGGGAGATTAGTTATGAATAGTGTGGTTAGTGCCTTTTCGATATATGATTGATGATTGGTTTATTTGCATATCTTTTATTCACTTGTCCTTTCTGTTGGTCAATGACCACCGCTATCCGGTTGACCTATGAATTGTGGTTGTGTTTAACATCATTAAATAATAGTCTATGTGGGATCGACCTTGACTCGCCCTTGCTATACTATGATTGACCTAGTACTCTTGCTAGTACGTCGTGTGTATTAGTGAATTGCACACGCGATCAAAGCACAACATAATTGTTGAATGTGCTTTCTCCTCCAGACTGGCTCTCACAACAACACTTCCTTTTGTGGATTTAGGCAAGGGACCTCATAATCCCTGCTGCTTCAACAAAGCATGCATCTTGATTTGCCACAGACTAAAACTGTTCATTCCTGTAAACTTGTCAATCTTAACATTTAAAGCAGACATCTTTCTCACCAGAAAATCTTGTTTAGATCCCAAATCCTAGCGTCAATTATGACCTTGGTGCCAATATACCTTGCTTAAAAGAGAAAAAAAAAATTTCTTGATGAACCTAGATGCTCTGATACCAGTTTGTTATGACGGATCGATCAAGAAGTGATGGTGATTGTGAGTAAAGATAAAAGATAAACAAGTCAACAAACACAGAAACAAGATGAACACAGATTTAACATGGTTTCCGGCAATGTGCCGACTACTCCACGGACAAACGAGGATATTTTATTATAACCAGAAAGTTACATTAAGTTACAATTAATACATACGGTATTTATAGCCTTGGGAATCCAACCCTAACCGAATAAACAGCCAGCCCAGTAAATGACTGAAATACCCCAGAAGTAACTTAAATAAAACCGGAATAAACATGCAGCAGACGTGTTCCCCAAGTCTGCTGAGCCTCAGCAGACTTGTCTTCAATAGACTTGAGATCAGCAGGTTGATCAACCTGCTGACCTGCCCCAGCAGAACACCAAACTTCAGCAGATGCTTTATACATTGCTGACCAGAACATGTTTCCATACCAAACCTCAGTAGCATAAGTTTAAGTCACCATTACATTTACTATAACCATCTTATTTTTCGCTTGATCAATTATAGCATTGTATCTTGATTAGTACCATTGCATCCCTACAAACGCAAAGGCAAACAACATTGACATGAAGATTGTGGAAATATTACATATCAAATAGTATGTAATATTTATTTATTCCTTGTATACATTATTTGTACACTTTATTTGTAAAATGACATATTAATTGTGGTACATATAAACAATTAATATGTCAAACTCTAGTTACTTTATGTCATAGACATACTTTTACTTTTCACATGCTTACTTGCCGCCCATATCTAGTGGCCGCCACTAGCTAGCTAGTATCTCCCTTCAATTGTAACTATTTATACTTCTTTCATTGAATGAATAAACTAAGTTGAAGTTTACTCTAGTGTTTATCACTTTCTCAAACTCTCTTCATGGTATCGAGCCTTGCGAGTTCTAAATTCATTTGCAAACTCGGTTTTGTTATTTCAAAAATGTCTCTTTATGCGACGGTTCATCTTCATCGATAGACTCCCGGTACCTCGACGGGGGTCTCGAATCTTCTTCATACACAAATCATAGACTTGATGGTAACAACTACTTGCTATGGTCAAGATCTATGAAAATGTACATCTCTGGACAAGGTAAGATGGGATACACCCGGCTCTAAACTTGCCCTGCTTTGAAGATGACCCCGGATTTGAAGCTTGGGACACTACTAATAATCAAGTCATGACCATTCTCACAAGATCAATGACAAAAGAAATTAGTGAGAACTTTATGATGTATGATACGCAAAGGAAATGCGGGATAATGCCGGAGATCTTTACTCCAAGAAAGACAATACATCGAAGTGTATGAACTTGAAGCTCGGATTCAAAGCTGAGACAAGGAGATATGTACGTAACTCAATACTTCAACCAACTATCTAGGGCATGGCAACACCTAGATATGTTGGAAACTCACCCACTGGAATGATGTTAAGGATCTTTGCCTTTTATAAGGACATTATTGAGAAAAAGAGAGTATTCAAGTTTCTTCTTGGATGAATCCTACTCTTGATGATGTTAGAGGAAGAATCCTTGCCACAAAACCTCTCCCTAATCTCAAATCCATGTTTGCTTGAGGTCAAACATGAGGAAAGCGAGGAGGAAAGTGATCTTCTTGAACTCCCTGCTGACAACCTGTGAGAGTGCTACCTGGCGGCGTCGGGAAGCTGCTTGAGGTTGCGAGACATCTGGAAGCCTGCGATAGAGCTGGAAAGTTGTTACGTGAGCACACGCAAATGCACAAATCACACCAAGGACACTTCTTTGGAAGCTACATGGCAAGCCTAACTCCTCCAAGCCTACCAGGGAAAGTCAGGGCAGGCATGTCAATGAAGAAGAAAATGATAACAAGTTGAATGCTCAGTTTGCTGCATTCAAAGCTTTCCTCACTCAACAAAAAGAAGGTAGTCCTCTGCGACATAGCTACTCGGGCTAGTGCGGGTAAATTCTACTCTTCTATTAGTAATGAAACATGGATTGTTGATTACGGGGCCTCCTCCCATATGACTAGCAATAAAAACCTCGCCAACTCACTTTATGCCATGTCATCAAATTCACAAAGTTAAGGCTGGCGATGGATCTATCTCGTGTGCAAAAGGTTTTGGAGCTGTTAAACTCACTAATAAGATATGCAAAGGATGTCTATTTGTTCCAAACTTAGACGCAATCTCATATACGTCGGTAGACTAGCAAAAGATTTGAATTGGACTGTTGTTTTTAATAAGAATCGGTGCACTTTCCGGGACCCTTCTTCACGGGAAGTGATTGGGAGGGCTAAACCACTGCTCGGGATTGTATGTGGTCAACCTGCTTTGAAGATAGAAGGCGAAGGCGAATGATACTGCCTCGGTGGCACACACTCAAACCTTAGACAATATCATGTTATGGCATTATAGACTAGGACATCCAAGTTTTGGTTATTTAAAGTCTGTAATTCCTGAATTATTTAAAGGATGTAATATCAATGATATTCAATGTGATATTTGTCAATTTGCCAAACTTACCAAATCTGTGTATACCAAACTTCCTTATTTGCCTTCCACACCTTTCACTTTAATTCATAGTGATGTATGGGGACCTTGAAGAGTAAAAAGTATAACGGGAAAAAGGTGGTTTGTCACCTTCATTGATGATCATACCGGGAACACATGGTTTGTTTTTAATGAAGGATAAATCCGAAGTTGGAACAATTTTTCGGGAATTTTACAACGTGATCTCTACTCAATTTGACACTAAGATCAAGATCTTAAAGGCTGATAATGCACTTGAATACTATGAGTCTAACCTCGGTAATTTCTTGATGAATAAGGGGATTGTCCATATCGGTAGTTGTGTGGAAACACCTCGACAAAATGGAGTTCTTTGAGAGAAAGAATAGGCACTGTTTGGAGATGGCTAGATCAATCATGTTCACCACACATGTTCCAAAGTATATGTGGGGTGAAGCTATATTAAGCTTGCCACATACTTAATTAATAGACTTCCCGGCGAGTGTTAGGCTTCAAAACTCCTATCCAAACCATTCTGACCACACACTCCTGCTCTCATCTTATTTCCCAATTACCTCCAAAAATCTTTGGCTACACTGTGTTCGTTTATATACATGCCCAACACAGAAGCAAACTGGATCCCAAAGCTCACAAGTGCATCTTCCTAGGATATGCAAAGGACAGGAAAGGTTACAAGTGTTATTCTCATTCGAGAAATGATTTTACAATTCTATGGATGTAAAATTCTTTGAAAGAACTCCCTACTACTGACAAGTCCAGGCGATCAACGATGGGAACCTGATTGAAATTGACCTAAATCCGGTCATACAACAAACTCTTCATCCTCAGCAACTGCGATTCTCGGCGGGCGAACCTCGGCACCTGGCGACCCTCGACGACCTGCGGGCCGAGCCTACTAACACGGAGCCTGCGAACCGAGCCAGCGAACCGAGCCAACCGCGTGCGTGCTCGGCAACCTGCGACTCTCGGCGGCTGCGATATTGATGATAGACCTATTGCCATCGGGAAGGGAAAAAGATCTTGCACTACTTGATCATTCCATTCATAATTATCTATCTTATGATCGGTTATCTCCTACTTTTGCCATGTTTACACGGGACTTGGACTCTCACTCCATTCCAAATAATATTCGGGAAGCTCTTCAACATGATAAGTGAAAGGTTGCGGTAAAAACGAAATGAGCGCCTCTGGATAATCATACTTGGGATCTAACAACTCTTCCCAAAGGCAAGAAGACGATCGGTACAAGTGGCTATTTACTATCAAATACAATGCGATGGTACAATTGACAAGTATAAAGCCGGAGGCGGTTGCAAGGGGTTTCACTCAAAATTATGGCATTGACTACACGAAACTTTTGCACCGGTGGCAAAGCGAACACTTGTCGGGATGCGATATCTCTTCTTGTCCAACTTGGTAGCCTCTTCACCAATTGGATATCAAAAATGCCTTTCTCAATGGTGACCTTGCGAGGAAGTCTACATGAGTGTACCTCCTGGGTTTACCAATCCTCACACTCAAGGAAAGGTACGTAAATTGAGGAAATCTCTATATGGCCTAAAGCAATCCCCAAGAGCCTGGTTTGGGAAACTCACTCTTGTGGTTAAAGGCTGTTGGATATCATCAATGCAACTCGAGATCACACCATGTTTATCAAAACCACTAGCCGAGAAAAGATCTATTCTTATTGTATATGTGGATGATATCATCCTCACTTTGTGATGACCCTGCGAGATCCGAGAATTTGAAGACTCTGCGGCAAAGGTTTTTCAAGTCAAGGATTTGGGCTATCTTAAATACTTCCTTGGTATGGAAATTGCAAGAAACAACCGGGGTATCTCTATCTCTCAAAGGAAATATGTCTTGGACCTCGAAGGAAAGCGGTATCTTTGGGATGCAAACCTGTTGTATCCCCAGTAGACCCCAGTACTTCCCTGCTTGCATGGTGACATTATTGTCAGGGAAGGATCAATATCAAAGACTTGTAGGGAAACTCATTTATCTGTCCCATACAAGACCTGATATTGCATATGGAGTCAGTCTGGTTAGCCAGTTCATGCATTGCCCTACTGAGCAACATTGGGATGCGTGAACAGGATACTGAGGTACTTGAAATCCACCCCTGGCCAAGGCCTACATTTCACCAAGTCTGTTTGAGAGATCTGTCAAGGTTTACACGATCTTGATTGGGGTGGTCATCACATAGACGAAAGGTCTACTACGAACTCTTGCTCTCTTATGTATGGGGAAATCTTGTCACTGGAGGAGCAAGAAACAACCTACTTGTCTCCGGAAAGCGATCTTGAAGCTAAACTCCGGGCACTAGTTTTGGGTATTTGTGAAGCTCTATGGATAAAAAGGGTCTGACGAACTTCGGCGGCTATTCGGCACCACTATCACACTCTGCTTGTGACAATAATTCGACATTATGCATGGCGAGAGGATCCGATCCATCATGATTAAACCAAACATGTGGACATTGACGGACACTTCTGAAGGAGAAGATTGATGCCAAGATTATTCAACTCCGAGTATGTTCCCTCGACGGACCGAATGCGATATTCTCACCAAGGCCATTCCACCGCTTATGTTCGGCGGAGGAGTAGCAAACTTGGCTGTATAAACATATACAACCCAGTTTGAAGGGGGTGTGGAAATATTACATATCAAATAGTATGTAATATTTATTTATTCCTTGTATACATTATTTGTACACTTTATTTGTAAAATGACATATTAATTGAGGTACATATAAACAATTAATATGTCAAACTCTAGTTACTTTATGTCATATACATACTTTTACTTTTCACATGCTTACTTGCCGCCCATATCTAGTGGCCGCCCTAGCTAGCTAGTATCTCCCTTCAATTGTAACTATTTATACTTCTTTCATTGAATGAATAAACTAAGTTGAAGTTTACTCTAGTGTTTATCACTTTCTCAAACTCTCTTCAAAGATTAATGAAAGATTACAGAAAATATTCTTTCATGGTATCAGATTAGGTTTTCTTCCTAAACTGTTTCCGCAAACTTCTATCGCCGCCCCCCATCCACCTTCGTCTTCTTCTCCGGCTAAATTTTTTTCCCGCCATGGGTGACTCCTCCAAGTTTCATCCCGCTTTGTCTATTACCAACGTGAAAACCCTCATCCCCATCACTTTGGATTTGGATTCGAGCCAATACCACTCCTGGGCTGCGCTCTTTAAAGTCCAGGCGCGTGTTCATGATGTCTTGGATCACATAATTCCACCCACCGACGCTACGGAAAAGGCGGCGTCTGACAAAGCAAAATCTGAGAATCCTACCCTCTGGAAACGACTTGATTCAGTTGTTCTTCAATGGATTTATGCCACCGTATCTCCTGATATCCTCCCTTCCATCCTGATTGAGGATGATTCGGCGGAGAAGGCATGGACACGAGTAGCTGATTTGTTTCACGACAACATGAACTCCCTAGCTATGTATTTGAACAAGGAATTCACTAATACTATGCTTGCTGATTTTTCTACGACGAATGCGTACTGCAATCGTCTCGTGACGTTGGCGGATCAGCTTCAAAATGTTGGGGCTCCTGTTAATGACCACACTTTGGTGCTGAAAATGCTTTAAGGTTTAACCGATCAGTACTCCAATTTCGTGACGGTTCTGCAGAACAAGAAGAATTTACCGTCGTTCGCCACAGCTCGGTCGAAATTGGCCTTGGAGGAGACCACGATTGTGGAACGGGCTAAGCTTGACTTATCCTCTACAGTGCTCTCAGCCGCCGATGGTAACCTCTCCAATGCAGCATCACCAACGCTGCCTCTCAGGGCCATGGTCAGCAGCATAAAAACCGCAACTATGGGGACAAAAATCACGGTCGCAATACCGGGGGTGGTGGCGGTCGTGGTCAATCTTCTGCAGGAAATGGTGGTGGTGGGAGAGGAAGTAACCGTGGGGGTGGTCAACAGCAGGGCGGTCAACAGCAGCGCCCTCCCGCCGGTCAGCCATGGACGCCGCAGCAATGGTGGATGATGATGCAGCAACTTTGGGCTGTTCCTCCTTGCCTTTATCCAACCCAACCTTAGGTTCGGCAAAAGGGGCCTCAACCGCAAAGTGTTCTGGGCCTAAGGCCGAATATGCAGCAGCAGCAGGCTTTCGTAGCCAATAATCAGTGGACTCCCACTGATATAGAAACGGCAATACACACGATGTCACTCTCACCACCGGACCCAAATTGGTATATGGACACCGGAGCAACGTCTCACATGACGTCTCATCAGGTACTCTCTCGTCCTATTTTAATTTGAGCAAAAATAATGGAATTATCGTTGGTAGTGGCCAGTCCATTCCAGTTCGGGGTTATGGTCATGGATCTTTGACTCAGTCAAACCCACCCTTATCGTTAAACCGTGTCTTACATGCTCCTAACCTTATCAAAAATTTGGTGTCTGACAGAAATTTTACTACTGATAATAATGTGTTTGTCATGTTTGATCCTTTTGGCTTTTCTGTGCATGATATCCAGACGGGGAAGCTTCTCCTGAGATGTGACAGCACATGTGACCTATATCCCATTACATCCACTGCTCCAAGTCACTTTCCATCACATTCTGCTTTGCTTGCTTCCAATGTTTGGCATGACCGTTTGGGCCACCCTGGCTCAAATATTTTTAATTCTCTTCGTCAAAATAAATTAATTGATTGTCCTTCTATTTCAAATACTAGTTGTTGTCAATCTTGTATTCTCGGAAAACAAATTAAAATGCCGTTTGTTGCCTCGACATCTACTACTTTGTTGCCTTTTGATATTATGCATAGCGATATCTGGACCTCTCCCGTTTTAAGTTCTTCAGGGCATCGCTATTATGTTTTTTTTAGATGATTATTCAAATTACTTGTGGAATTTTCCTATTGCCAAAAAATCCCAAGTTCTGTCAATTTTCATGCTGCTACACGCCCATATTCGAACCCAATTTGAACGTGACGTTAAGAATATTCAATGTGATAATGGGGGGGAGTTTGATAATCGCCGTGTTTGGCAATTTTGCGAGTTAAATGGAATCACATTTCGTCTTTCGTGTCCCCACACTTCTTCACAAAATGGAAAGGCTGATCGTAAAATTCGCTCTATAAATAATATCATGCGTACCCTTCTTTTACACTCGTCCATGCCTCCATCGTTTTGGCCCCACGCCCTACAAATGGAAACTTACCTCCTTAATATTCTTCCGAGCAAACTTTTGGCGAATGAATCTCCCCTCAAAATTTTGTACCGCAAAGAGCCCTCTTACTCACACCTTCGTGTCTTCGGATGTTTGTGCTATCCGTTGTTTCCGTCCACTGCAATAAACAAACTCCAAACCCGGTCTACACCTTGTGTGTTTTTAGGCTATCCTCCAAACCACCGCGGATACAAATGTTTTGATCTCTCGAGTAATAAAATAATCACTTGTCGTCATGTTCATTTTGATGAGACGAAATTTCCTTTTGCTACATGTCACAGTCCATCGGCCGACTCCTATGATTTTCTGGACCATGGGCTATCTCCCTACATAACCCAACATTTGTATGGACCAGCCGAAGCCCCACAACAGCCCATTTCTTCAAATGAACCCAGTTCTCCACAAGAGCCCAGTCCCCCTCCGTCCCCTTCCCCACCTGCATCTCCGGCCCAAATCCAGCCAGCAGCCCAACTCCCCTCAGGTCCAGCCAGCTCCTCCTACTCGGCCTGTCACTCGCAGCCAAACTGGAACATTTAAGCCCAATCCCAAATATTATTCCGACACATCCCTTCTTAGTACGGTTGAACGCTCTCCCCTTCCCCGTACCCCTTTAGCTGCTCTCCGTGACCCGAATTGGAAATTGGCCATGACTGACGAGTTTAATGCTCTTATTAAAAATAAGACGTGGGATTTGGTGCCGCGTCCTACGGGTGTTAATATTATTCGTTCAATGTGGATTTTTAATCATAAAGAAAAATCTGATGGGTCTTTTGAGCGGCATAAAGGCCGGCTTGTAGGTGATGGTAAAACTCAACAGGTAGGCATTGACTGTGGTGAGACGTTCAGTCCGGTGGTCAGGCCGGCTACCATTCGGACGGTCCTGAGTCTCTCTTTATCCAAAAATTGGCCGATTCATCAGTTGGACGTCAAGAATGCCTTCTTGCATGGTGAGCTTAAAGAGGTTGTCTATATGCATCAACCGATGGGTTTTCGCGACATGACACATCCAGACTATGTTTGTCTCTCTTACGCAAGTCCTTGTATGGCCTTAAGCAAGCGCCTCGGGCATGGTACAACCGCTTTGCGGATTTTATGTCTGTTATGGGTTTCACGAACTGTAAGTCGGATACCTCGCTTTTTATATATCGGCATGGCTCTGACTTGGCTTACTTATTATTATATGTGGATGATATTATCCTTACGACGTCATCTGATGCCCTCCGCACTACTATCATGGCTCTCCTTCGCTCTGAATTTGCTATGAAGGATTTAGGCCTGTTGATTTATTTTTTGGGTATTAAGGTGACCCGCACCTCTGACGGCCTGTTCCTTTCCCAACAAAAATATGCGTCTGAGATAATTGAATGTGCTGGCATGACATCATGCAACCCGTCTCTTACTCCGGTGGATGTTAAGTCCAAGCTCATTTCTACGGCGGGTACACCTTATGATGATCCGACGAAATATCGCAGTCTTGCGGGGGCGCTACAGTATCTCACTTTCACCCGCCCAGATATTTCTTATGCCGTTCAGCAGGTCTGTCTCCATATGCATGACCCGCGCACCGAGCATATGACTGCCCTTAAACGCATCATCCGTTACATACAGGGCACTCTGCACCTTGGTTTGCATCTTTATTCCTCATCCAGTTTGGATCTTGTCTCTTACACGGATGCAGATTGGGGTGGTTGTCCCGACACTCGGCGTTCTACTTCCGGTTATTGTGTGTTTTTAGGGGATAATCTCATTTCCTGGTCGTCCAAACGTCAGCTTACTCTCTCCCGCTCGAGTGCCGAGGCCGAATATCGAGGCGTCGCTAACGTCGTCTCTGAATCCTGCTGGCTTCGCAATCTCCTCCTAGAACTGCGGTGCCCGGTTCGCAAGGCTACTGTTGTGTATTGCGACAATGTGAGTGCTATTTATCTTTCCGGGAATCCCGTTCAGCATCAGCGCACTAAACATATTGAAATGGATATCCATTTTGTTCGAGAAAAAGTTGCGCATGGCGAAATCCGTGTTCATCATGTTCCTTCCCGATACCAGATTGCGGACATTTTTACTAAAGGCTTACCGCTTGTGTTATTTGAAGATTTCCGGAACAGTCTCAACCTCCGGCACCCTCCCGTTTCGACTGGCGGGGGTGTGATAGAATAATCGTAAATATATTGTATTAATGTAGATTATTCGATAGTATTTATTGTAATATTCATTGTTAGTCAATGACCATAATTGTAGCACGTAATTAGTTTCTAGTCAATAGCCAATGGATTGTAATTTGGGTATATATTGTACACAAAGATTAATGAAAGATTACGGAAAATATTCTTTCACAAATGAGAGAGAAAACCAAAGCATTGTGTATGGGTAGAGCCTCACCAATTAACACTTTGTATCTATGGAAAGTGATCTCACTTGAATATCGAAAAAGGGAAGAAGAAAATAAAATATCTAGAGCTCTGAAGAAAACACAGATAAAATAGAAATGAGGATTTTATTTCTGTAATTTTACTACATTTACATTGAGCCAACAAGGCATAATTTATACCTATGACTAATTACGATGGCCCCTATATCACTTCACCAGAAAATATAAAATACAAAATAAAGCTATAAAACTAATCTACTCAACATCCCCTCAAGATGGACTTGGGAGCAATAGTTGTCCTTCATGTGGAAGCAAGATAGAAGTGAGTGAAATAAAGTCCATCTAACGGTTTGGTGAATATATATCCGCCAACTAATGCAAAGTAGAAATAAGAACGAGCTTTCCAAGGACAGCTTGAATCTTTTCACGAATGATGTGGCGATCAATTGTTGGGATAGTGTATCGTGTGTGGAGTGATTTACGGAAATAATGATAGCACCAGATGTTGATATGCTGAAAAGCGGAAATAAGGCTCGTGTTACCTTGAGGGTTGTCAGAACGAAGCTGGTATGGTGCCCACGAGCTTTATTTCCGTAAATCACTCCACACACGATACACTATCCCAACAAGCTTAAGACAAATTGCTCCGGTATGGTGCCCACGGTAGTCGCAACTGTCTCCCAAGATACAACGGCTTTACGTCTCGGATTTAGAGGCACTTCAAAAATCCGAGCTCCGGCGAACTTACATAGTGCTCCGACTTCTCTTCGACTCAATATCTAGATCTATATGACTGACTCTTTGTGGTGGAAAGACACAAGAGAAAATTCGATACTTCAACCTTCATCACTGGGGTTGTTTATATAGTGGAGAGGAGGAGCCAATGCTTGAATGTGATTGGCCAGAACACATCATAAGACTTTTCCCCTTGGAAAAGAAATAGGGCCGAAAATATTAATTAAAATTTGCCAACGTACTATTTCCACAATTCTGATTGGTCGGATGACGTGTCTTCTGAATTCTGATTGGTTGGATGATTTAATCGCTCGACTTTTCCCTCAAGAAAAGCAATTTCTGGCCGAAAATAATTAATTAATTTCGAATTTAATTTAATTAATTCGGACCGATTTAACTTAATTAATCAGAATTCGTTTCCACATTATTGTGGAACCTTCCAACCGCCTCACGATTAACTAATTAATTTTCTGGTTAAATTCATACGAACTTTTGTCCAAAAAATTAATAGTAACAACCGAACCGAACCGAGCCGGACGGACGGCGGAGGCGGCGCGCGCGCGCGTGTGGAAATATCTAAGTTCTCCCTCCTGCACAAAAGTGCCTTGCCCCTTGGGGCACATTTATAAGAGCATACACTAGCCCTTATATATGGAGCTCAAGTCTCCTATCTTTCCAATGTGGGATATTGAGTTGAGGTACTCCCTTCAACTCTTATCTCCAACACATTTTCAACCAACTTTAGGCATTAATTTCTCATTCACCCGATATCCGAATCGAGTGATTCAAAAGCCCATCATCAACTACTCCGTATGGAGTATTTAATGATATCATTAACTCTCGATGACATACATCGGAGTCTATCCGTAAATCGCGCTAAAGTTGACCGTTCAACCCTTTAAAAGGGCTTTTTCTCCAACATCAATTTCGATGTGTTTAGTCCGCTCGTGAAAAATCGGATTACGGGGTAACCGTATAGCACTAGTACTAGTATTGTCACAATGAAAAGGGACAGGTGTAGGAAACGGTACTTTGAAATCATTAGCTAGGAAACACAACCATTGGAGTTCACAAGTTGCTAGTGCTAACAACATATACTTTGCTTCTGTCGAACTAAGGGACACAGTTGTTTGATTCTTAGATTTCTATGAAACCAACACATCGCCAATAAACATACAATAACCAATGATACCGCGTGTCATATCCTTGCACGGACCCAGACTAAATCAGCAAACCCGATTGAGTGATTGAATTACTGGCAGAATAGAACAACCTTTTACGGGTGCTAGATTTTATATAACGTAAAACTTGTTGAGTTGTGTGAATGTGATGAACTATGGAAGCATATATAAATTGGCTTAGTTGTTGTGTAACAGACGATATGTTAGGACGTGTGATGGTAAGGTAAAGTAATTTACCGACTAGGCTGCGATATAATGAATTATCAGAAAGTAAATCAGAGCCCCCATGGTATAATGACACCTTGGATTTCATTGGTGTTAGAGCGCCTATAGAATCCAACATATCAAAAGTTTCAAGTAAGGTGAGTACATATTTTCTTTGAGAAACCACAATGCCCGAATTGGACCTAGAAACCTCCAAACCAAGAAAAAATTTCAACTCCCCGAGGTCCTTTATTTTGAATAAATGGTGAAGCGAGCACCAACAGTTTTAATAAACATGCTATGGTCGTGTTGAGACTGAACATAACCTATACTCTGAAGGGCTGACCTCCTTCCAATTTCTTCGAAAAACTGCAGATGGTTTTTCCATGCGTGTTTCTGAGAATACCCAGCTATTGCAGCGCTATTTTCACCAAAAGCCGCATCCACATTGAATTTTAGCATATCAAGGCTCGGTGGAAACCATTTGTCATTGGTTGGGGCTCGTGGGTAGCTCACTAAGTTTTTTTTTAATTAATTTTTACTCCTTTAATAGGGTATTTATTTTCAGGCAACTTTTATGGTGGAATGGACGCATGTCGATCACATGGGTGATTGTATGTATGTGTATTAATTCTCAACCATTATCAAACTAAATTGGATCCAAATTTAATGGGGGAATGAGGGAGAAGGACAGAAATATTTCATCAATTAAGTAGAAGGACAGTTTTTTGAAACTTTTGCATAAAGGACAAAACTATTTATTCACTGTCGAAATTCACTTGTGTTCGAAATTCACTGTTTAAATTCACCGACGAAATTCACCGTCGAAATTCACTAATTTTCAAAATTCATCGTCGAAATTCACTAATTTTCGGGATTCACTGTCGAAATTCACCGATTTCGGGATTCACCGAGAGATTCACCGATTTTCGGGATTCACTGTTTGTCCTTCTCGCTATAAAAATTATGCGGTTGTCCTTCTCCCTATAAAAAATATGTAAGTGTCATGTCTCCGTTACTTAAAAATATTTTGCATTTTTTTAGGGGTAATTTAATTGCATTTTAGTAAATATCTTTAAATAAATAAACAGAAATTTTATCCTGAAAATTAAATTATTGCACCGTCCTTCCCACATTATTTTAAGTAATAGTATCATTTTACTATTGGTGAGTCCCTTTTGCTGGGTCTAATTAACAAGATTAAATATAATTTATCTAAGTTGCACTTTGTTTTTTTTTTAATTTTCTACCACTTGGATGCTGGGTTTTTCCCTTTGAATATTGGTTCGTTTCAAAAGAAAAAAAAATGCTACTTGTGGCGCACAGTCCATTTCTATTTCTTTTTTACCCAGCTATTTGCTCAGAGATTAATGAAAAGGATGTTCTTCCTCTCCAACTAAGTAATGAGCTATTTTATGTTTGGACTGAAAGTAAGCGTTCAAAGCAATATTGCAAGTTTATTTTGATAATGTGTTTTCAATTTCACAATTAACCTACAAAGTCTACAGCTTTAATTTTTGTCTTTTTCTATTGTAATTTTATGGAAATTGGCAATTTTATGCAATAATAATTTGCAGACAAAGTCGCAGTATTCATATTAAGTATAGCTAAAAATAATACAAACATACGTAAACAAAATGTTCTATAAGTTTCCGCACTTTTCCGGAAAAAATGGAACAAATGGCAATGTTTTCTGTTGAAGCAGGAAAGGGTATGTTTGGGCTTTTTCAAGGATTATATGTTAAATCTGAATAAAGGAAAATGTACAGGGATTGAAATGGACAGAGTTAAGCAATCAGAGCAAACTTCTTTACGACAATGTGTATATATTTTAATTTGTATGTACAAAATACCTCAACTCCCAATATCTCCGTGTGAAAACATTACAAGAACAACTAAAACTAAATCTAACAAGAAACTTGGTTGCACAAATACGGATACAAGGATATGATAAAGATACGTATGCAGTTGTGAGACTTTTGGAAAATGTAGGATACGGATACGGATACGACCGCGGGAGCATTTATGTAAATATTACGTATATAAGAACAAGGAATGAAGAAGCCCGTTAAATCCCGGCTTCAACGATTTTATTAATTCAAAAGATTTTTAGCGTGCACGACTGTCTGGCTATAGGTCAGGGTTTGCAGAGGCGGAATATGTGAGATGGTATTTGCTTTGCATGCGGGGAGACTTTAGAGACGATGCGACATGTGATTTTTGAGTGCGAGATGGCGGACAGAGTGTGACGGATGTCGCCTTTTCATGGGGCTCTACAGCACCTCCGCTCTGCTTCCTTCACGGAGTTCTTTATGCGGCTATTAGATGAGCATGGCGCCCAGGAGGTGGCTAGGTTTGTATGGCTTATATGGGGGATTTGGAAGGCGCATTGTTCAGCGGTATTTGATGATCAGGCGGTTTACGTCTCTGTAGTTTGTATGCGATCTTTGGCAGCTTCGACTGAGTATATGGTGTTGTATATATATGGCTTTCAAGGGAACAACAATGTCAAAACAAAACGCAGGAAATCTGATAAACTTGATATAACGTAGAATCGTGATAAACACTTTCCTACAAAAGTTATTTGACCCTTATAAGATGCCTCGGGTTACACAAATACTTTTGTGAGATAAGACTACGTTTCCCTTCACTTTTTGGCACCAAAAAGAGAAGAATACTTAAGGAGTTTTGTTGAAGTTGTTTGACTCTCAAAGATGAAGAAGAACTTGAAAATTTCATTCTATGCCCTCAAAATGATCTAATATATTAGTTAAAAACGTTCTTACATATAGACACCTTTTTGGAAAGGTGTTATATGGAAGAATTAGTTGAAAACGAATGAAAAGACACAGCAATTCGCAGAAATGAGTCACAGGCGGGCGCCTGTGAGAACCAGAAAACAGAGGAAACATCCTGATCAATTTTTTGCCTTGAGTTGATCTGACAGGCGGGCGCCTGTGGTGACAGGCGGCCGCCTGTCCCTCTGTTTTTCCCAAAACGAATTTTGCGTCCTTTAAGTGGTTTTTACGAACTCTAATTGATCATTTATATCCGTAAACTCGCAAATACTTATACGAGTGTGCACTCCGCACCTCCAAACTCATAATATCGTGTTTCGAGTTCACCCATCTTTGTACCAAACCCCTAATTACACAAATGGACATGATAATACTTAAATCACCAACATTCCTCCCCCATTTAAGTGTAATCCTTGGTTTAGCTGAAGATCAGTCAAAACATAACAACTCATGCATCAATGATAATGTCACGAAGATTGAATTACCACTTAGTAATATTACACATTTCAAATATTCGAGTATTAGGGTGTGTCGAAGCATTGAACCCCTTTACACATTTTGAATACATGAAGATAACATACACATGAGTTAAGATAACTCCAAAAGTTTATTCTTGACACTAATTAAACAGGCCTTGTGTCCATATCTATTCTTGAGCATACAGAAAGCCAACCCTAGAACTTCCTTGAAGCGGCCAAACTTCATACTCATATAGGTGAGCCTTTTATTGATCGTGCACCTGCAATAGCACTTTTTCAAAAGACTCATTAAGAAGAACATCTTCAACCTAATCTTGCAGGTCATAGCACATACCCTCGGGACAATATCATGTGCTCAAATCTAAGACAATAGGCCTTCCACATTGAATTCTGCCTCTAACATTGTATTAGAGGGGAATTGGGTATCCTATCACCAAGATTTATATGAGTTTTAAACCCATCCCATTAACCGACTTTTGTACCAAGTCTCTAGCCAATCCTTTGGTTAAGTGATCGGCTAAATTATGTTGAGATCTCACAAAAACAACCGAAATCACCCCATGAGTTATCAACTCACGTACCGCGCTATGTCTAACGCCCAGGTGTCGCGACTTACCATTATACACTTGACTATATGCTTTAGACAAGGTAGATGCACTATCACAATGGATAGAAATGGTTGAAATTGGTTTAGGTCATAATGGAATTTCATATATCAAATTCCTAAGACACTCCGCCTCTTTTCCGGCTGCTGCCAAGGCAACAAATTCCGACTCCATAGTAGAGCCAGTAATACATGTTTGCTTTTTGGAATCCCATGAAATGGCACCTCCTCCAAGTAAAAACACCCAACCACTAGTCGAAGAATGATCCTCTACATTTGATATCCAACTAGCGTCTGAGTATCCTTCTATCACTGAAGGATATCCAACATAAGTCAAGCCAAAGTCCTTGGTCAACTTAAGATACCTTAATACACGATTTACCACACGCCAATGATGACTACTCGGATTACTCGTGAACCTGCTTAGCTTTCCAACCGCATAAGCAATATCCGGACGTGTGCTAGTCATAGCATACATCAAACATCCTATCACTCGAGAATACTCAAGTTGTAATATCGGATTTCCCGTATTAGGCATGAGTTTCTCATTAGGATCCATGGGAGTATTTGCTGGAGTAGAATTTTCACAATTGAATTTCTTTAACACTTTCTCAATATAATGAGATTGTGTCAAAGAGATCCCTTTGTCACTCCGTTTGATCTTGATTCCAAGAATCACATCCGCCTTCCCCATGTCTTTCATAGAGAAACTTGATGAAAAAAGGCCTTACAAAGGTCAACTTGTTCTTGGTTAGTTCCAAAGATTAACATGTCATCAACATATAAGCAAATTATCACACCATTACCGGTATTATCAAATTTGCTATATAAACACTTGTCTGATTGGTTAAGCTTAAAACCATTAGACAAGAAAACTTCATCAAATTTATGATGCCATTGTTTAGGTGCTTGTTTAAGCCCGTACAATGATTTAACAAGCTTACATACCTTATGCTCATTTCCAGGCATAACAAACCCTTCCAGTTGTTTCATTTAAATTTCTTCTTCTAAATATCCATTTAAGAAGGCTGTTTTAACATCCATTTGATGGATCACCAGATTGTTAATAGCAGCTAGGGTAATCAACAATCTAATTGTGAAGATTCTAGCAACCGGTGCATAGGTATCAAAATAATCAATACCTTCCTTTTGTCTAAAGCCTTGAATTACCAATCTGGCTTTATACATGTCGACAGTGCCATCAACTTTCATCTTTCTTTTAAAGATCCACTTGCAACCCAAAGGTTTGCAACCACGCGGAAGATCCGCAAGGATCCACGTGTTGTTTCCCATTATGGAATCCATCTCATCATTGACGGCTTCTTTCCAAAATGACACGTCTCGAGACTCCATAGCCTCCTTAAACGTCTTAGGATCCTCATCAATATTATAACAATATGAGTATTGAAATCCTATTTCATCTCTTGTTCCTTCCACCAAATAAGTTTGATAGTCGGGTCCAAAAGATTTTGGTTTCCTAGCCCTTTTGCTTTTACGAAGCTCGAAAGGCTCATCCTGAGAATCAACAACATTGTTGTTCTCTACTCCAAAAATAGTAGGAGTTATATCATTTGGCCTCGGTATAGAGGTAAACCGATGTTCATCAAAGATGGCATCCCTTGACTCAATCACCGAATGAACATCAACTGAATCATTAGGCTCTATAACATAGAACATATATGCTTTGGAATGCAAAGCATATCCAATAAAGATACAATCAATGCCTCTTTCACCCAAGGTTTTAATCTTAGGCACAGTAAGTCTTACAACAACCCTACAGCCCCAAACTCGTAGATAATTCAAGCTTGGCTTCTTTTTGAACCAAAGTTCATATGGGGTAATAGGATTCCTTTTATTAGGAATTCTATTCGGCAAATAACAAGCCGTTAACATGGCTTCTCCCCAAAATGCCTCACTCAAACCAGAGTAAGATAGCATGGAATTAACCATCTCTTTAAGAGTACGGTTTTTCCTTTCCGCTATACCATTTTGTTGTGGCGTATACGGCGCAGTAACTTCATGTATTATACCACATGACCCGAAAAAGGTTGGATCAAAATATTCACCACCTTGATCGGTACGCAACTTTTTACTTTAGAAGTTAATTGTAATTCTACCTCATTGTTATAGACTTTAAATTTATCTATTGCCTCGTCTTTAGAATGAAGTAGAAAAACATAACAAAACCGTGTGCAATCGTCTATAAAAGTCACTACATATTTTTTTATTACCAAGATAAGGCGTAGCACAAAAATCACATAGATCACTATGAATAAGTTCCAAAATGGAAGACGACCTTTCAACACTTTGAAAAGGTTGTCTAACAATTTTTTTCAACATACAAGTATTAAACTTATTCATATTCATGTCAAAAGATGGAATTAACTCATTTTTAGACATTACCAACATACGTTTATAATGAACATGTCCCAACCGAGCATACCACAAAACAGAACTATTAACATCATGATTTGTGATAACAATATTTACAACATTACCAGAGATAATTCTTCCTTTTTGTGCTTTAACATGTGTTTAAAATCTTTCCATGATGGTGGTAACTTATCTATAATGCTTGACACCGAAATAGACTCATCCATTTCCATTTTATGTTGTGCAAATTTACCCAAAATGCGCAGTAATTCATTATATTGTTCCATTACCGACCTTGAATCTACCATGTTATACTTCATGAAATTACCAACCAAGAACTTTTTACTAGAGGCATCTTCATTCATGTATTTAGACACTAGTGAATCCCAAAGTTCTTTCGCAGACTCAACATTTTGGTAAATGTCAAATAATGAATCAGACATACCGTTTAGAATGTGACCTCTACAGATGTAGTCATCAATCTCCCATTTGTTCTTCCTCCTCAGTTCCTCCAAAGGTCCATCATCCAACACTTCCGGCATCGGTGTACTTAGTACATACACTACCTTCAAAGTCGTCAACAGAAAATGCATCTTTCTCTGCCATCTTCGAAAATTGACTCCTTCGAACTTTTCCAACTTTCCAAAATTTGCAGTCATCTCCTTGACAATTGACATTGCAGGAAAATACTTAAATAACTTTTGTAGATTGTTGTAGATATATGGCTTTCAAGGGAACAACAATGTCAAAACAAAACGCAGGAAATCTGATAAACTTGATATAACGTAGAATCGTGATAAACACTTTCCTACAAAAGTTATTTGACCCTTATAAGATGCCTCGGGTTACACAAATACTTTTGTGAGATAAGACTACGTTTCCCTTCACTTTTTGGCACCAAAAGAGAAGAATACTTAAGGAGTTTTGTTGAAGTTGTTTGACTCTCAAAGATGAAGAAGAACTTGAAAATTTCATTCTATGCCCTCAAAATGATCTAATATATTAGTTAAAAACGTTCTTACATATAGACACCTTTTTGGAAAGGTGTTATATGGAAGAAACAGTTGAAAACAAATGAAAAGACACAGCAATTCGCAGAAATGAGTCACAAGCGGGCGCCTGTGAATCACAGGCGGGCGCCTGTGAGAACCAGAAAACAGAGGAAACATCCTGATCAATTTTTTGCCTTGAGTTGATCTGACAGGCGGCCGCCTGTCCCTATGTTTTTCCCAAAACAAATTTTGCGTCCTTTAAGTGGTTTTCCGAACTCTAATTGATCATTTATATCCGTAAACTTGCAAATACTTATACGAGTGTGCACTCCGCACCTCCAAACTCATAATATCATGTTTCGAGTTCACCCATCTTTGTACCAAACCCCTAATTACACAAATGGACATGATAATACTTAAATCACCAACATATGGAGGCCATGGAGAGCTTTCGGATTCAGGCTGAGAACCGCCATTTATTGGAGAGTTGGACGCAACCTTTGGCAGATGTGGTGAAAATCAATGTGGATGCATCAGTTACCGACACGGGCGCGGGTATTGGGGTTATCTTTCGGGACTCGAGTGGGTCAGTACAACACTCTTTTGCGTATCACTTTGACCCTGGTGACCCAGTGGAATACTTGGAGCTTAAGGCTATTTTCTTGGCTTTGAAGGAGGCAGAGCATTTTGGGATTCAGCGGCTAGAGGTGGAAAGTGATTGTTTGACGTGTGTGTCGCGCCTTCGCCGGCTAGGAGAGGATCTCACAGTTCAGGGATGTCTAGTTCAGGATTGCTTGGCCCTCTAGTTTTGTAGTTGTTATCTTTTCATTTGTTCGACGCGTAGGGAATGTCCCTGCGCATCTGTTAGCTAGACATGGTTTGCTTGTTTCTGCCCGGACTTTCTGGGGTTCCTCACCCCCGGGTGATGTTATGACCGCCTATTTGACGGATATTGATTAATAAATTCTTTTTTTCCTCAAAAAAAAAAAAGATTTTTAACGGTGTAAATAAGTTTTTTTTTTTTATATAGTGAGTAGTACAATAGCCTCCGAATGGAATTTTTAGGTGAACCCTCCAAATGTAGTGCTAGGGCCTAAAATAACTAACTAACCGATGTAGTAAATTATATAATCAAATTACTTATTATTATCAAGTAGTATTCGACGAATGTCAAGGGGAAAATATCAATCCTACACTAGTTTCATCTTTGATTCGGTAACAACTCTTCTCTTGTAATGTAGCCTCAACATTTAGCAAACAATGTCGCACCAGCTTGGTATGCTTAAGCAGTCCTCAACACCCCTTTTATGTCGAGCTACATACCCTATTTGATTTTATTTACTTATAAATGACGAGACCCGAATGCTTTGGAAAGGAACAACACATGGGATTCGGTGCCATCTGTGGTAGGTCAAAACCTGGTGGGGAACATGATATCTAAACTGAAACTTAAGCTTGATGGGGTTCAATTCTCAAACACAAGACAAGGTTGGTTGACAAAGAATTTCCTCAAACTTATGGAGTGGACTCCAATGAAACTTTAATCCATGTGGCAAAATCATCTACTATCACAGTTGTTCTGATTGTGGCAGTAACCTTGTAGTGGCCATAAGACAAGCAAATATAAACAATGCATTCTAAATTGTCCCATCATAAAAGATATCTTCATGCCTCAACCAGAAGGATTTATGGATGCAACTAAACCACACTTTGTATGCAAGCTCAACAAGGCCTTATAATAAGGGCTCAAACAAGCACCCCGAGCTTGGTTCGGAACTCTGAGAACACAGATGTTAGAATGGGGATTCTACCCATCCAGGCCTGATACATCATTGTTTTTGGTCCAAACAAAGTCTCAACTGATGTATGTGCTAATATGTATGGATGCCATTCTTGTTACAGGAAGCTCAAACAGTCTTATCTCCCATTTTTTAGTGTGACAATCGTGGGGCAGCCTTTATAGCACAAAATCCAATATAGCATTTCAGGATAAAGCATATTGAAGTTGATGTACACTTTATCAGAGACAAGGGGTTTAACAAGAAACTTAAAGTCAGATATATTCCTCCTTAAGCTCAAATTGCAGATGTTTTTACTAAGGCCATGCCATCTACTCAGTTTCATCATTTCAGGAGCAGACTAAATGTATCACCTACCTCACTTAGTTTGAGGGGGTGTTGAGATAAATAATATATAATGTAAATGTAAGGATAATTTAGTTAATGGATGATAGTACACTTGTAGATTCCTAAGTATGCAATATGTCCTTGTTGGTACTATTCTATTAGATCTCCTTTGTATGTAAAAGAAACAACCTTCCTCATTTTGGAGAATTAAGAAATTATGTTGAAGATTTCTATTGTTTTTCCTCTTTTCCAAAAACTTAACTTTTATTCACAATAAATAACCAGAACTCTAATTTCACTACAACACATTGTGGTAAGCTTACTACTTAATCTTTATTTGATTATTGCATAATCACAATTTAATTCTGGAAGGTCATTCATATATGTGTGAACAGATACGCTCCCGAATATATTGATCATAAATATAAATTGTATTTACAAAATACCATTTCACATTTAACAATCGTGTTTGACATTTAGAAACACGACCCCCAATTATCCACAAGATTCATGTGGTACTAACTACAACATTTCTTGTGAAACGGTTATCGTGTAATTAGAATCCTTTCACATAAACAATATTCATACAGTCAATACATGAGTGTCAACATATCAACAATTGTATCTTATAATTTGAATATTATATTCTCTCAAAGTAACACTTACTTTCGCTTTGCAAAGACTTCCGAACTTAAAACATTCTTATAGAAGTCACTTACGGATATTCATTCCTACCACTAGGAAACGCGAATTCTAAACGATCGACATAAAGCCTACCCATGCTTCAATATCTTATTCAATCACTATCACATTATCGCCCTGTCGGAGGGAAAGTTCAATAGTCTCAAAACATTACGATCCATACCACGATATTATGACTAACCCGGTCTAAGGATAATTACAGAACTGAAACATATGTGTGACTTATAGAGTAAGTGGGTCATATAACGTATGTATTCAACAATACACGTCCACGTAAAAGTCTAAGTGTCAACACACTTTGATTGATAAGATCTACCACTACCTTCACTAGATACAAGACATCTGATACATTCAGAGGCGGATGCACATTCATCTATACGGGTCCGCGGACCCCGTAGAAAATAAGAATAATCTATATCTTAACTATAGGAAAAGATTTCAGACCTTGTGAAAAAAATTATTTACATTGTAAAATATTTACAGACCCCGCTGAACGAAATTTCTGGATCCGCCACTCGATACATTCTAGTCTAACAATATTAATAATTTCCTATGTAATAATGCACACGACAAGAGATATCTAAGAATTAAACCATTTACCGTGAATCAAGACCTCATCAACCATAATCAACATTATATTTTCTCTACCACGATTCAATATTAAGGATGTTATTATATACAATGTTAAATTGGTTTAACGAATATATAATAACAAAATTGCACTTATTATTCATAATAAGAAGGTTACCTAAACAAAACGGATAGTAATCGACCCGGCCGGATTGGGTTTAGGGCACAAACTAAGAAATTCCTCATTCAACCCTTTGTTAAACCTAATCACACACTCACACTCAATTATATCTTTAAGAAACATTTAACATGACAACATGTTTTGTGGGCAAATTCACAAAAAGGTATGGGCTTAGCAAAATATTGATTCACATGACCTTTATTGAGGTTGGCTACACTCCTCTAACAGACTAGACAGCCTGAAATAATCCATGTTAGAGGTTATCTTCCTAATCTTGTCATATCTCATAATGAATTTAACCATAAAACGAATTGAGCTTTCGATGGATCAACTGATCTTAATAATCAAGACATAACCTTTGTTTTACACTGATTCTAGGCATGATACAATTTATCATTAGGTTCAGATCTTGGCAATGTTCCATCAATAAAACCTATTTTTTACTTTGTAATCAGAGTCATTCGTACATATCTAGACCAAGAATTATAGACATTACCTTCAAGAAGAGGTTGTACTACAAACGGATTCTCATTTAGATGCACAAGTTATGGCTCGAAACACTGATTTATAGTCCTCATATTGTGTTAGTACTTGAACTTGCCATTATCTCCTCCCAAGAATCAAATCTTTAATGAAAATGCAATAAAGCTCTAATACCATGAAGATGTTGTCAAATTCGTTGAGTACTTGATCAATACAAAGTAAAGAATGCTTCTAAAATCTTAATTAGTACAATTGCAACCTTCCATTTATATAGACAATTTGAATAAACAATTGGAGGGAAAATTAACTATTTTAACTATTTTTTCTACTAATGGCTTGTTTGTTTCATAGGAATGGAATGTAATAGAATGAGTTTTCATTCCGTATCAATGTTTGGATATGATTATAAAGTAATGGAATGGAATAAAATTTTATTCCAATGGAATGAGAAAGGTTCATTTTCATGCATTCTAAAAGTGGATGGAATGGGATGGAATGAAATGAAAATCGACAAAACACGTGGATGATGGGGTACAAGTGAGATGAGGTTTGAAAGAGATGAGGTTGGGTGGGGGTGGAGTGAGATAGGGTTGTGTGGGGTGAGGTAGGATTAGTAGTATGGGTTGTGGGGTGAATGGTGGGGTAAGGTAAGTTGGGTGGGGTAGGGTTATATATTGTCATCCATGTGGTAAAGTATGACGGGTGAGGTTGGCTGGGTGGGGTAAGGTAAGCTAGGTTAAGTAGGTGGTAGCGTATGATGGGTTGCAGGGTAGCGTGTGTGGTGAGGTGAGGTAGGTAGGTTGGGGTAAGGTTACGTATCGTAACACATGTGGTAAGGTAAGGCATATGTCGTAAGGTGAGCGGGTAAAGTGGGGTGGGTTAGGTTAGGTAGGTGGTAGGGTGGGTTGGGTGGTGGAGTAGGGTAAGTTAGCTATAATTAGGGTGTGTGATAGGGTAGGGTTGGGTATGGTAGAGTGGATAGGGTAGGGTAAGATGGGGTATGTTGAGTATGTGAGCGGTGAGGTGGTGGGTTAGGGTAGGATAGGGTAGGGAAAGATATGGTGTGTGGAAATGTAGTGTGTGGCGGGGTGATGACTAAGCTGAGTGGTTGGTAGGCAAGGGTAAGTAGGATTGGTGGGGTAAGGCAGAGTGAGATATGCTAGGTTGTGGTCGGAAATGATAGTTTCGGGTAGGGTGGTGGGGTTGTAAGGTAGGATGGGATGAATGGTATGATGTGTGGTGAGGTAAGTTAAGACGGGTGGCGGGGTAAAACTACTGTTAATTATCAACCTCTCTATCAGCTTAAGTATTTGGGAGAGATGGTAGTTCAACATGTATTAGAGCCAGAGGTTATAGGATCGAACCCTAGTTTCAACATTATTTTCCCCATTCATATTCTACAAATGGTGGGGGAGATAGCCACACTTGAGATGGCGTGTTAAAGTCTTTAAGATTAAGCTTGTGCAAGTGTTGGGAGAGATGACTAACACTTGAGGGGGCGTGTTAAAGTGTATAAAATGTTAATTATCAACATCTCCATCAGCTTAAGCTTTTGGGAGAGATGGTAATTCAACAACTACCCACCCACCCCACATAACTCTACCTTTTGCACCTTACCCTACCGTATCCTACAACCACATTCTTCCTCGTCCTGCTCTACCACACTACATTATCCCTCATAACCGTGTTTCATCTATTATGATTTTTTTTTTTCATTCTCTTCGGTTACGTTTTAAAGACATGAATGAAATAAGTTTACTTCATTACATTACATTCCATTTATGCAAAGCAAACGTGTCATTAGTGTTTAATGTATGTCTCTAAGAACAACTAATTCTAATTAAAGCTAAGTAATACTACAAAACGGATCAAGTTGATACAGCTTGATCTTAGCCTAAGTACTAGATTAAACATAGATCATGTATCCTTGATCACTTAGTAAACAAACTGTTTGTTGAGCATTTGCAGCCTTGATCATTGATCACCGATCTTAAGTTCATAACAAAAACATTTCTTGGCCGGCGCATTCATCTTGTTAATTTACTTTGCAGGCTAGTTGAGTGGAAACTCAAACGGCATATTCATGTTCACATTAAGGATTAGTTTTTTTTAAGAAGATAATAATTAAAGGGGTTAGTTAAACAACAATTTTATTAGAAGAGTTAAACAACAATTTAAATGCTGACATTAAAAAACAAACCCAAACATACTTTTCACGGTGATTATTTGCAGACAAGCCCGAATATGATGTTTACACAGGAAAAGCAGTCTACTACATGAAGATGAGAGAGAAATTGGTCTTGAAAATTGACTCATCAATGACCAGACCGTCCAAATTCCATTCTTAAGATTATCGAGCACGCAACGTACCAAGACATTAATGCCAAAAACTATCATTATTTTAGCAATTAAAATTGCCGACAACGCTTATGGATGTTGAATGAGACAGTAACATGCCGAGAAAAATAAGGTTTAAACTAAAACTATATTCCACATCAGAAAAGACGGCCATAGTTACATGATCGAGAAGAAGGACTGAACCTCATTCAACACAACTCACTAGACTAAAACCTTCCTTTGTTAGGGTAGTCGTAGTAGCCTTTGTGAAAAAAGGCATCTAAAACCTAACATGCCCACACATTTAAATGTTAAAATGCAAGTTGATTCTTATTACTCCTGACTTTATAATATTATCGGTAGTGGCTCTCCAAAATTGCGTAGATTGAAAAGCCCTTCACTTTGGGCTTCTATAAATGGAAGTGCATGTCGATGGGATGAACAAAAATGGGTGAAAAATAAAGCCACTAGTTACTAATTGTTTTCTTTACCCTTCTATTTTTTGGATAGTGTAAGAAAGAATGGTAGAAAAACAGGCCACTACTATTGCCCTTAGCTATGTGAAGTGTGCTGGCATGTTGCCTTACGTTTTGACAAAAGAAAAAGAAACATACATAATGTGACGCCTCAGACCTCGGGTCTGACAGCGCTAAATGAGTCATAAATTGTCCATTCAACTGCTTAGACTGCCGTCCTCACTTGGTCTAAAAGTGCTAACAGTAGTTGACAAGACATTTATGTCTCACACTTATATTGTGGTGATGCGCTTCTCCAACTTTCAATGTGGGATATCACATTCTCCCCTCCTTATAAGGGACGACGTCCTCGCCAGGACGGCCAAGACTTGTCCCAGTTTCGTCCCTACCAAAGGATCTAGAGGTGCCCCCACCGCCTCTCACGGTGTTGTCCTTAGGTCCGTATGATAGTCGGCTCTGATACCGTTCAGTAACGCCCCCAGACACCGAGTCTGGCAGCGCTAAATGAACCATAAATGGTCCGGTCAACTGTAGATAAAGTTAAGGGTATAAAGACTAATTATGTGTGACATGTGTGTGTCCTAGATTAATGCCAAGTGTCATTGTATTAGTGGTTGGAGTAGATTTTGTTATCCATGTTTTTCTGTAAAAGGCAGTAGTACTGCCAGCACCAAGATTCGGTTCATTGAATGAAAGATTGAGATCTTCATCTTCTTGCTTGAGCCCTTTCAATAGAGATGTCTTCCTGTCTTGCTTAATTCAAAATTGCTATCGGAGCGATAGACTTGCGTCATGAGTACTGGGACCTCAACACCTCCATCGTCGGCACCTCCATCGTCGGCACCACCAACCTCTGAACAGAATCATGGAAGCACTGGACCGGAAAACACCACTTCGCTTTCGTAAATGCTAGCTCCACTCCGATTCCAGCGAATGTCAGCTCCATTGTTACTTCAGCAGATCTTGGTGCGTTTACACAATATCGAACGGCTTTTGGATCAGTTCCATACTCAAGATTCATGTTTCCTTCCTCAAACATGCATAGAGTTCCATTCCTCTCTCAGATGTCAGGTACTATTATACCACCTACCATACCTGCTATTCCATCATTCCTCCGGTCACCATCTCCGAGTGCACAAAGTCACACTGGATTCCCTTTTCAAGGGCACCTAAATCAGACATGCACTGTGAAACTTAACAGAGAAAATTATTTTCTGTGGAAATATACTATTTTGCCTATAGTTAAAGGTCACAAACTGGATGGTTTTCTGTTTGGCACCACACTTAGACCTCCAAGCACAAATCTGTACACTTGTGTTTCAAACCCTGCTCCTGAAGAGTGGGATACAGTGGATCAATTGTTGATGGGATGGTTCCTAAGTTCTATGACAGAACAGCCTCTTGTAGAAGTGATGGGTTGTAGCACATCCCATGAAATCTGGACCACTCCAGAGACACTCTTTAATAGTCAATCTGAAGCAAGAATGTTAGAATTTAAGAGTGCTCTTACCAAATCAGAGAAAGGTGGCAAATCCATGAGTGATTACTTGGCTCAAATGAAGTCTTACAGTGACAGTTTGGCAGCACCTGGATATCCTATATCCAAGTCAGAGATGATACTGGCCACACTAGGAGGTTTGGATAAAGACTATGAAGCTGTGGTTGTTAACATCTGATGACGTAGATCAAGTGATAATAAAATACTAGACCACCATAAACCAATACTAGAAAGAGGACTAGGTCCATCGTAGTATAGCTATAGCGAATCAAGGTCGATCCCACAGGGAACCAATTGTGGGTCATTTATATACAAACAATTAATCATTCATATCAATGACACAAAGGTGGTCTACGACCAACAAGAGACAAGAAAGATAAAGGACTCGACACGACACAACACATAAACAACGTAATTAACCTCCCCAATTATTATGTTATCGTTTGGATCTAGAGATTATATATAATTAAGCGATACTCGACAACTATTAATCCGATTCGTATTTCTTTTATATTGGCTACGGGAGTCATCCCCTAAACGAGATCTAGCTCCGGGTAGGCCATCTAGATCACTGTGCTACATTACGTGACTTCGCTTCGTAGGCCTCCATCTCATATAACTTGCACGCTTACAAAACTAGAGATGCCGATATTAACCGTATTCCTCACCTAGGCAACATTCCTGTGGTTAGGCGTACTTCCTAAGTGATCGCATCAGTCTCTGTCCCATTAACATTAACTTTATAGGTCTCCTGTTAATCTACGATTTACGTATAACTAGGTGTCAACAATTCCCAAATACAGAACAGATCTAGATCTCGTTGAAAGTCCCGGAAGATCAATTCATGAGCCGACCTAGGAGTACTATATTGGTATTTCCTAATAACACGTTTTGATTAAAACAGATGAGCAACGTAGCCGTAGCCATACCTACTAAGATAAGAAATTCTAAATGGACAGTCTCACCATAAAGACGTGGCTAGACTGACTCGGCGAAAAACTAAATCTTAGCGTTTCTCTATACGTAACGGATAAAATAGAAATTCATAAAGTAATTATATAGATCTACTAGAAATACGATTATTAATCAAAATAAAATCATACATAGATCACGAGACATAGGCGTGGGCGTGTGGATCCTTATAGACAAGGAATCCGCACTGCCTCACGTCGTAATCCTAAATCTACATCATTTAACTAAGAAATAACAATCTCAAATGATAAATAATAATTGGGGAATTAATTATAAAAACTAAGAGAAAATAAATACAAGAACTTACATAATTGCAGAACTTGTAAAAACCACTCTGAGGAAAACTGAGGATTTTAGTATAGACTGAGAGAAGTGTCTAAGGTGTGTTTTTGCTAATGAAATAGCACAAGTATATATAGGGGTAAAAAATAGAGTTAGGATAAGCATTAACCGATCTAAAATAGGTTTCCTAAATCCAAATGAAGTCTAAAAACGCGTTAGGATAATTCCAAGCTAATCCGGATGCTGAATGGGACTCGCCCCCAGCGAACTGACCTCTTGCTGCCAGCGAGTCCATCAACTTTTGATTGGCTCGCTGGCTCTTGTCATTCCTTACTCCTCTTTTCGCGCTGATCCGGTATTTATCTTCAATGCACTCCGAATTCTCTTCGATTTATCTTGAGATTTAATTCATCCATTTGTAATTTATCCTCCAAATTGTCTCAATCTACAAAAATAAACATTTATCCCAAAATAAATCATATTTAAATAATAAAAACGGATAAATACCAATTTATATTTTATAAATCACAAAACATTAAATAATCATTATACACATGTGATTTAACATAAAATATATATTATTTGGCTCGATTTAAGGATAATGTTGATAACTTCTACGGGTATAATTTGACCGTCATCAACATCACCTCTCGGATTGGATCCCTTACTTGGCCTGAAGTGCAATCTCAGTTGTTGACACATGAAAGACTTCTGGCAAGGTTCAATCCTACTGTCAATTTAGCAAATAGGGCTATGATTGGTCAATCAAGTCCCTCCGCACACCTGGCTGCTTATGGTTCTCGGAATTCCTTTACTGGAAAACCACAGAACAGAAACAACAACAATTCCCCTCAAAGTAAAAATAATAGGAGCAGAGGGGGTTACAGAGGTGGTAGAGGTGGTGCTAGGACTGAACCTAGGATGACATGCCAGTTGTGTGGCAAAAATAGGCACACAGTTGTTGACTGTTGGCACTGGTTTGAACATGACTTTCAGGGGCCAACAACAAACACCAATAGCAGTGGAGGAAAACAAAACTCAGGATTTATTGCCACTCCAAGCACTGTCTCAGATCACTCCTGGTACTTGGATAGTGGAGCAACAAATCATGTCACTGCAGATATGGGGAATATGAACATCAACTCCAACTACAATGGTAATGACACACTGACTGTAGGCAATGGTGAGAAATTATCTGTAGCACACATTGGCCATTCATTCCTTCACATACCACATGGCATCCTGCACTTACACAATATCCTTCGTGTCCCACAGATCACAAGAAATCTTCTTAGTATTTCACAACTTATTTCTGATAATCCTGTGCCTGTAGAGTTTAATGGTGTGTTTTGTTTTGTCAAGGACAAACTTACAGGGACAATGCTTCTCAGGGGTCAACTTCAGGATGGCCTTTACAAGATCCATCAACTTGAAGCTGTCAGCCAGAACTCCCCTCACTCCAAAAACAGTTCTACTTGTTTTTTTATGTTTCCAAAAACTTAATCTCTTGTAATAAGTCTGATTCTAGTCCTGATGTGTGGCATAGAAGACTTGGCCATCCCTCTAATCATGTGTTAACAACTATTCTGGTTTGTTGCAATGTCAAAACTGCTGGTGCTTTATCCTTTTATGAGTCTTGCCAGTTTGGTAAAGCACATAATTTATTTCATCCCTTGTCAGATTCTCATGCCACTGCAACTTTTGATCTCATTCACACAGATATATGGGGCCCTGCACCCATAAAATCTTTAGAAGGTTACACTTATTATGTGCACTTTATAGATGATCACACCAGGCACACTTGGATATACCCTCTGAATTCCAAATCTGAAAATTTTAGTGTCTTTCAAAAGTTTAAGGCTCTAGTTGAAACTCAATTTTCTGTAAAAAAAATCAAGTGTTTACAGTATGATTGGGGAGGGGAGTATAGATCCTTTCAGAAGTTTCTCACAACAGAAGGCATTGTGTTTAGGCACCCTTGCCCCCATGATCATGCTCAACATGGTAGAGCGGAAAGGAAGCACAGACACATTGTGGACTGGTCTTACCCTTCTTGCTCAAGCTAACATGCCCTTAAGGTACTAGGTGGCATAGTTTTCAATCCTCGGTTAACCTAATTAACAGCCTCCCTACCCCTGTTCTCAAGAACAAATCCCCAGTAGAGTGCCTTTTTCACACACAACCTAACTATAAAACCTTTAAGGTGTTTGGTTGTGCTGTGTATCCTAATCTTTGACCTTTTCAATCTACCAAATTCTAGTTTCACACCAAGAGACGTGTCAACTTAGGTCTAAGTCCTTGTCATAAGGGGTTTAAGTGTCTTCATGACACAGGCAGGATCTATATTTCCAACAATGTTACTTTTGATGAAACACACTTACCTTTCTCTCAAGGTTTCACTCAAGGGCCTTCCACCCAAATTCTTACTGACTATTCTTCATTTACTCTTGTTCCAACACCCTCATCCACTCAGGAAGAGGGGTAGAAAGGCATCCTGAGTAGATCCACTGGTGAAGGCACTCTTGTAAGTCCTGCAAATCAGGTAACTAATAATCATGTTAATGCTCTTATGTCTGATGATCTATCTTGTGAACATAGTCCTACACCCACTGGTTTCTCTTAGAAGTCCTACTGATTCACCACAGATATCACAAACTGGCAATCAGTCACCACAACAAACTTTTTCACCTTCCAGAAACCACACAGATGACCAATCACAAAGTGTCTCTCCAATTTCTAGCACACAGACTGTAAGTCCTGTCAATCCTCAAACCTCACAAATTGCTCAAACCAAACATCACCATATGCAAACCAAATCTAAAAGTGGCATATACAAACCCAAAGTCTATTATGTTGCTATTGATAATGCTCACTCTTTTCCTACTGAACCAACAAGTGTGTCACAAGCATTGCAGTCAAAGGATTGGAAAGATGCAATGTCAACAGAATATAAATCCCTTATGCATAACAAGACTTGGGAATTGGTCAGGCTGCCCCCGGGAAAGAGCACTGTTGGAAATAGATGGATATTCAAACTCAAACTGAGACCTGACGGAACTGTTCTGAAGCATAAGGCAAGGCTGGTAGCAAAAGGGTATAGCCAAAATTATGGTATAGATTTCATAGAAACCTTTAGTCATGTGGCAAAATCAACAACCTTTAGAATAATTATGACTCTGGCAGTGTTTATGGGTTGGCCAGTGAACCAGATAGACATTAACAAGGCTTTCCTAAATGGTCCTATGCAAGAACCAGTCTATATGGAGCAGCCTGAAGGATTTGTGGATAAGAGTGGACCTGGTTATGTGTGCAAGCTGCACAAAGCTTTGTATGGCCTGAAACTGGCACCTAGGGCATGGTTTGATGCCTTTAGGTCATAGATGGTTAGCTAGGGTTTTACACAGTTTGTGTCAAACAATTCCTTGTTTGTGTTACATCTAAAGTTGTTTGTCCTGGTGTATGTGGATGATATACTGCTCACAGGGCACTCTCCCACCTTGATTCAAAAGTTCATCAAGCAGCAAGATGCAAAGTTTTCCCTTAAAGATCTAGAGCATGTCTCCCACTTTCTGGGAATGCAAGTTGTGAGAGATCAATCAGGACTGTACTTAACTCAATCCTACTATGCCTCACAGCTTCTCAAAAGATTGAACATGGAACATCTCAAACCTTGCCACACACCAATGGTGACTAGAAAGCATTTGAGTCCCAATCAGAGTGAACCTCTGTCCAACCCTCATATTTACAGAAGTGCTATAGGAGCACTGCAGTATTTGACCATCACCAGACCTGATATAGCTTATACAGTGAATACCCTGAGTCAATTCATGCAAGAACCTTGCACAGAACACTGGCAGGCATTAAAACGGTTACACAGGTTTATACAGGGCACACTGAAGCAGGGATTGCACTTTGTCACGGATTTTATTAACACAAAATAAACAAGTAATAATCCGGTTAACCTCAAGTATAAGGATCGTAGTAATAGTGGTTAATGCCGGGTCGATCTTACGGGGAACTAGACTGTTGTTAATCCTAGCTTTTGTTTTAACTAACTATGTCACGAAAACTAAACAGGGAATTATACTAAACAAATATGCAGAAAACTAAACTAGACAGAGGCTGAACACCAATGCTAGGAAAGATACGGGTAACGAACTTATTAACTAAACTAAACTACGTGCAAAAAGTAAACTAAATTAAAGCTAAACAAAACTCAAGTTGCAAGGATTTAAAATCAAATTATAAAAGGCAAACGAGGATTGATCCACCTATCAACATGTATTGATCTCCTATCTCGATTATGTGTGGTATTTATCTAGGTTGTGATTCACCTTACCTAAACATGAACCCTAATTCCTTAGGTAATTCATCTTTTAACCTAGTATCTTCCAATGCTAGATTAACGCGTTTTAAGATCGAAGGTGTCAACTTTTACGTTTAAATCTAGTGATTAGACTTATTAACTTCCGTTATTATAAATCTAAGGACTATTCTTATCTATGGTGATCTAAAGGTTAATCATGACTTCCATCAATCATAAACATAATCATACATGCAAATCTTCCGATATAAACGCAATTAAACATGGATAAACATAAATAAGAAACAACCTTAATAAATCACTCACAGTATAATCGAAACACAGAAATCAATCCAAGTTGATGGCTTCACAATTCTCGTTTGAAAGAAGCTTTAGCTCCTGAGCATCCTCAGCAACTCAGTTTTGCAGAAAAAGAACATAAAAACTGCTCTAAACTAATCTAATTTAAAATTGCAGAAAAGTGAAAGGAAAAGAAGTAAACCCGCAGCCTTGGCCGCCCCTAGGGTTTAGGGTTTGTATAATGTCGAATTGTTGTTCATATGTGCGAAAATAGGCAGGTATTTATAGAGGTCAAAGTCGGTTCTGGCTGAGTCGGTGGACGGACGAGCGTTCAGTCTGGTGGACGCTCGTTCACTTTCTTGAACTCTCTTCAGACGCTCGTCTATCCTCAGTTCAAACTCTCTGATCTCTTTTTGGCACCTTGGACGCTCGTTCGACATTTGTTGAGAGGATTTTGCATCATTTAAACAAAAGAAAATTTATAAACCCTAACTTAGATGCAAAACTAACTCCTAACCGGCCAAACACCGGGTAGTTGATAGTATAGCGAGATAAGTAAGGGGTCGATCCACGGGGAATTGGGATGTTGAATCTAATGTCATTAATCTTTCCAATTGTTACTACTAGTTATTACTAAATCTAAACTAAAGCGGAAAATAAACTGGACGAGAGGATTTTTAGTCCAAAGCCGGGAAGGATAAAAACGATAAAAACGAAATAAAGCTACTAACTATGAAATAAATAAACGAAGATGATCATGGTGGATAAACGAGTTGAACAAACAAAATCATCCTATCCAACAAATCCCTCTATCTCCTCTCTAAGATTATCTCATGATGATTAACTAAAGATGTGGTTCACCTCACAAAGGTATGAATCCTACTTTCGTAGTAATTCGCCTATCAATCTCATCATCTTTCGATCTATAGAGATTAACGCATACAAAACGAGGTGTAAGATCTTTCAATCTAATAACCTAGATAATCAACCTATCAACTTTCGTTATGTCAAGGTTAAAAAATCACATCTTTTCTATGGTGATCTACGGTTTAACATGACTCTCATCAAATTAAACATCAACAAGCAACGATCTTTCGATATGCATTGCAATGACAAATAAACATAGAAAAGATACACCTTTAGATAAAGATCATACAAACAAACTTAGATTAAAGAATAGAAAAACCTGATGAAAAGGGTTCAAAAGCTTGAACATGCTCAGCCCCAAAAATCAGCAAAACAGTAACAAAAAGAGAAGAAATTAAAGCACCTAATCTAACCCCGGATCACCCGAGCACAAGGCTCGGGTGACCGGCCTTGAAAGCTCCCAGAAAAGACTGCGGCTGCTCTGAGTGTTTTCTGATGTAAAATGTCGAATAATGAATAATTCATGAGGTTTGGGATCTGCTAATATTTATAGGAAATCAGAGGCAGGCACTCTGAACGCCAGTTCCAGCACTTGGAACGCTGGTTCTATACTGGAACGCCAGTTCCATGCTTCTTCTGAGCTCTCAGTATTGATTTCCAAGCCTTGAACGCCAGTTTGATATTCAGGACGCCCGTTCAACCTTCTGAACGCCCGTTTGGAGTCTTCAAACGCCAGTTTAAGCTGAATCCGATTCTTGCTTCTTTTATTTGATCTTATCTCTAACAACCCATCCTTATCCTCTTGTAACAAACCTTATCTCTTGGATATTCTAGATGATTCATGACTTGTCCTCCTTGATCTTATCCTTTTGCCACTTGTCACTTCCACACTTTGACATTTGTAAGCTCCTAAATAATGATGAAATGATACCAAAATGTAATATAATCCCAAAATGATATAAAATCATCAATTAAGCATAAAATTTGATACATTTTGAAATTAACTCATTAAAAATATCATTTGCTCAATATTTAAATATAAATCTCGATTTCTATGAAAAACATAAGAATATGGGGAAAATTGATATAAAATATATCGTTAAAAATCGTATAATTTGACCCTGAACACTCGTCTATCCTCAGTTCAAACTCTCTGATCTCTTTTTGGCACCTTGGACGCTCGTTCGACATTTCAGACACCCGTTTGATCTGGACGGAGTATGGACTGAGTATAGACGCTCGTTCAGGGTGACTTGAAGGTGATTTCTTCATATTTATCTCTTTTTCTTCACTCCACTTGATCATTATCTCTTTCTTCAATCACTTAGCTCGAATTTTAATTTCTTTAAATCATCATTTGAGCCTTATAATTGCACCTATAACACATGGAAAATGTCGCAAACTGTAATAAAGTCCATATAATCATAATTTCACCATAAAACCACATGATTATATCAATATTGCGATTAAGTCTTTAAAAACATCGTTTGCTCAATATTTCAATATAAGACCTATTTATTATGCAAATTATACAATTAAGAGGGAAAATATCATAAAATATACTCTTAAAAACCATAGAATTTCACCCTTAACACACTTTATACCTAGTGACAATCTGTCTCTTCATGGCTTCACTGATGCAAATTGGGCTGCTGATCCTCATGATAGAAAATCAACAGGTGGTTATTGTGTTTACTTGGGTAAATCTCTTCTCACATGGAGTTCGAAGAAACAACAGGTTGTGGCTAGATCCAGTTGTGAATTTAAATATAGGGCCCTGTCTAATTTAGGAGCTGAAATTCAATGGATAATTCAGATTCTGAAGGAAATAAGATTCAAGCTACCTGCAGTTCCAGTGTTGTGGTGTGACAACATAGGAGCTACTACCTTAGCTCAAAATCATGTATATCATGCTAGGACAAAACACATTGAGATGGATGTTCACTATATTAGAAATCTGATTCTAGATAAAAAGCTCAAGGTTTGCTATATTCCATCTTCAGCTCAGGTTGCTGACATCTTCACTAAGTCCCTACCTATATCCACTTTCTGCAACTTTAAGACCAAACTAAATGTGGTAGATCCACATGTTAGTTTGAGAGGGGGAGATCAAGTTAAGGGTATAAAAGACTAATTATGTGTGACATGTGTGTGTCCTAGATTAATGCCAAGTGTCATTGTATTAGTGGTTGGAGTAGATTTTGTTATCCATGTTTTTCTATAAAAGGCAGTAGTACTGCCAGCACCAAGATTCGGTTCATTGAATGAAAGATTGAGATTTTCATCTTCTTGCTTGAGCTCATTCAATGGAGATGTCTTCCTGTCTTGCTTAATTCAAACTATTGCTTAGACCACCATCCTCGTTTGGTTTAAAATGGCAACCCGAATTGACAAAACCTTTATGTCTCATATTTATATGGTGGTGACGCGTTTCCTCCACATCCAATGTGGATATCACACATAAGAAGGCGAATGAAAGATAAAGAATCTCCCTCAAAGATTTCTTTATATTAAAGTGGCATAAATTATATATGTATGGTTATAATTAATTTCTTCTCCTGAGTGTGGTAGTAGATGCCCTAATTAAGTCAATAAAGGGGTGGCATCCTATAAGATTTGCGACCTTATCTTCCACGTCATTTTGGGGCGACACATTTGGAGAGTATTTCGGAAAAATATATTTCCTCTCCATTAAATACTTAGAATCCTAAAAGTTGATCAAGATCTTCATGGAGCTAAATCTTTTTTAAGGATTTTCGGAGCATGTATCAAGGAAGAATCACCGTCTTTGTGTTGAAGAGACATTGTTGGAATATCAGAGCTATTTCCAGTTTCCACATCATCATCACTCTTAGCTTCTCTTTCTATTTCTTTTTTCCATTTCTCTGCTTCTTTCAGATGCTTTAGATGCCAAGTTTCTGCTCTTCACTTTTGCAGATTTTCTTTTGTTAGGTCCCCATAGACTAGAAGTTTTGATGATACCAAAATAGTTGGTTTAGGAGCCAAGTATAAGTTTGCTTAGTAGTCTGACATGCGAATATTATAGGATTAGTCAGTCCTTTCTTGTATTTGTAGAATATAAGTTAGACTAAGCTTGAAGACTTGAAGACGTGAAGACTTAGAAGACCAGACGACCTGAAGACCAGACTCTTGTCCATCTATCAAGCAAGACTACTCAAGTCAGAGTTCTCAGAAGCAGAAGCAGACCAGCAAACCAAGCAAAAGAAGACGAGTAAAGCATCCTGGCGAGTCAAGGATGAAACCAGAGAGGACTATGCTCCTAAGTGATTAAAAGACAAATGAAGTGATAAATTAAAGGGCGTGTAGCCATCCATACGATCAACATTTGATCTAACGGCTACAAAATCATACAAATAGAGAAACAACACTTGAGGCTATAAAGTTAACTTCTAGAAGCCAACAAGTACAGGCTCCAACGGATAAAAGCTGAACGGGCCAATTTGAAAACTTCAACAGACAACTCAGTATTGAATCAGAGCCACTCATTCTTCAACGGTACATCTACCCTACGAAGACTATATAAAGATGAAGAAGAGCAATGGAAGAGACAGTTGATCAATAAGCTAAGTTCTTGAATATCTAGAAAGTCATCTCTCAACAAGATCTTCTTCTCAAAGCTTACCGATACAAATCCAAAAATCAAGCAGATCAAGATCAACTAAGCTTCAAAGAAATATTTAGTGATGCACTTGATCAAGAGAGCCACAACCTAAACTTCAAAGTCAGATTCAACAAAGCTCGCCCCTTTGTATCATTAATTTGATACAACACTCACTCTACTCAACAATCAAGTTCTCAAGAAAACGGTGAACATGTTGAAGCATCTGCGGTGTGTGAAGGAATAGTGAGGAAGAAATACGAGTCATTGGAGAAAGGAAGTTCTTCAGATGAGCTGCGTGCAAATAGACCATTGAAGCATCTGCGGGGTGTGAGGCATCTGCGGGGTGTCAAGGATTGGCTATTTAGAGTGTGAAGCATCTGCCGGGTGTCAAGGACACTTACCTATTGTTTTAGTAAAGAGTACAATAGTGATACCTCCTACGTCACGGGAGAAGCGGTCACGTAAGAGATTACGTCACTCCGAAGATCGATAACATTTCCTGACTCCTTTACTTTCAGTATTTGCATAATCCACCTTATATCACACTACACAGCACTGAAAACCTAGCTCAAGGCTTATTTTGAACTATATCATTATTCCACTGCTTTTACTTTTTGAAGACAACCAGGTTAGTAAAACTAGACGAGTTGCTTGCTAGTCTGTTCTTACAGATCAGACCATTCATTAAGTAAGAAACTCCAAAATTGAAATGAGTTCATTCACCTCCCCCCCCCCCCCCCCCCCCCCTCCCTCTGAACTCTTACAAGCCTTGTATTACGGACTGACATCTTTCCATCATGTTAGCCCCACAAACTAACAGAGAACCGATCATTTCTTCATTTTTCAGCACAGCTAGATCTTTGGCCTTTTGTATGGATGACACTTTAAGTACCCATCTTGGTGGTAGACTTTAGTAAATTTTGAACCTTTTCTTGATTAGTGAAGTCTTTTCAAGTGATTCCAATAATTTTGTAATCTATGTTGTCCTTGGGTCCATAAATGAAACAAAATCCTTAGTAAGCATTTTAAACAATTCATAAGCACGCATTAACATGTTAATTTTTTACTCATTCACTTGGTTTGTACCCTTGTGCTTCATCTTTAACTTCTCCCAAATTTCATTGGCAAGATTTCATGCAGCACATACCTAACTGTATTCATATTCAAGGAATTAAACAGTTGCCTTTGAGTTCAAAGATAATTTCTTCTTATCTTTCTCAAACCATTCAGACTTGACATCGTCTTTCGTTATAGGGATGTCAACAATGTTGGTCTTCTTTGGCACATATGGTCCATCCTTAATGACATGCATACCATAGATCAATTTCAAGAGACTCAATGTGTAACTTCGTAGAATTTTTCCATTTATCATTGTCGTTGCTATCAATGAAAGTTGGCCTTAGTCTTAAAACACCTTCTTGGTGTCTGGTGTTCGATGAATATGCCATTGAATGTAATAGAGAATTGTAGGAAATCTTAGATTAATGTTCTTAAATTAAAAGCGATAAGACAATTATCAGCAAGTGTCAACTGATACTTAATTCTTTTGCTCTCTGATCAGCTTCTCAAATTACAATAGCTCGGGTTCTTTGTGAAAAACATAGGCCCAAGCCCATATAAGAGGAGGGGCTCATCCCCAAAACCTAGGTTGTGAGGTGAGGGAAGTCCATCTCTTAATATGGTGGGTGACACAACAACAAGTTCCCAATGTGGGATACTTTAACACGCCCCCTCAAGTGTGGGCCGGGCACACAAGGCCAACAAATAGGCCCAATACTTGCACAATAAAGGGTGTCTCTGATACCATGTAGAAATCTAGGCTCAAACCCATATAAGAGGAGGGGCCTCATCCCCAAAACCTAGGTTGTGAGGTGAGGGAAGTCCATCTCTTAATATGGTGGGTGAAACAACCACAAGTTCCCAATGTGGGACACTTTAACACGCCCCCTCAAGTGTGGGCCGGGCACACAAGGCCAACAAATAGGCCCAATACTTGCACAATAAAGGGTGTCTCTGATACCATGTAGAAATCTAGGCCCAAACCCATATAAGAGGAGGGGCCTCATCCCCAAAACTTAGGTTGTGAGGTGAGGGAAGTCCATCTCTTAATATGGTGGGTGAAACAACCACAAGTTCCCAATGTGGGACACTTTAACAGTTCTTTAAGTAGTTTCAGTAGCTCATCTTCGATAACATTTTATGAATACTTTTTCCAACATGACACGCCTACATAAATTTTATATTCTGATAAATGAGCAAATATAAGTTGATGATCATTATGAGTACTCCGGTGGTGCAAGGGCAGGATGTGGATAGGTGGATATTGGTTGTAGGGGCGTTTACACGGTCAAATTTGGGTATTACTTGGAAATCACCTTATATCGTGGCTTTGGTGTAGGAGCATCCTCGTCGGAGGGGCGGTGATGGAGTCTTGATGTTTAGCCGCGCGTCGCATTACTTCTTATGGTGATGCTTGCATGACTGTCTTCCGGTGCCGCAAAACTTGGTAAAACGGGGGTTGGGTGGAAACAGGTGTTTGTCCTGTGGGCAAGAGAACAAAATGATGAGGCATGTTCTCTTTGAGTGTGAGTTCGCAGCCCGGGTTTGAGAGTTGACCTATTTTGCTGATATGGTTCGCAAGATTATTGATACGGGCTTCAGGGACTTCTTTATGCAGCTGCTGCAAGGGTTAGCAAATGAGGGGGTGACGTAGTTCACTTGGATAATGTGGCATATCTGGAAGGCACGCTGCAGTGCAGTGTTTGATGGCCAACCGATCTACATCTCCCAGATTTGCTCAATGGCCCTCACTGCGGCACGAGAGTATGGAGATGCTAGGCTCAGCCTACGGGAGGCCCAGCGTTTCCGGATAGGTGGAGGGCTCCGGGGAATGGAGGGGGTGAAATGCAATGTGGATGCTTCAGCCACGCCATCCGCCTCGGGGGTGGGACTTATCTTTCGGGATCATCAGGGTGTCATTTTAGCGGCATACTCATTCCACTTGGACCCATGTATCGAAGTTATTTTGGTAGAGATGAGGGAAATCCTCATGACGCTGGTGGAGGGTCATCGGTTGAGCTTGATAAGGTTTGTTATAGAGAGTGGCTGCTTGGCATGTGTGCAGATGCTCCATCATATAGAGGAGGGTCTTTCCCCTCTAGGTTGTCTTCGGTATGACTGTCTGTTTGCGGTGCCACTGTTTACTTCGGTGCACTTTTCTTTTATCAGGCGGACTAGGAATGTCTCGGCGCACCTGTTGTCTAGGCTTGGTCTTACTTATCCTGGAGTTATATCTTAGGGCTCATAGTCCCCCAAATGATGTTTCCTCTGCATGTTAAGCAGATTTGGTTGATTAATAAAATTTCTTTTCCCTTAAAAAAAGTTGATGATCATTAACCAATGAATTTACGAGGGTAATATGGGGCCAGTTTTTTTTCCTCTCTTTTTTAAATAGAAAAAATTTCAAGCACCCAGATATTGTGAAAAAATCAAAGTAAATTATAAGTTTTGATATTCAATAATACCATAAAAATTCACCACATTCATAATCTTTTTATGCTCTCATGGACAAAATTGCCTTGAATAATTATGGGAAGAGTAATGTTACAGACACAACCGTTTTGACACGGTGAATGCCACAATATGTATCTACACCATTCATTTCTAATGCAGACTTATTGATCATTATTATATTTATTATAATAAATTGTAGATATATGTTGCGGTACTCATTGTGTTACAATGGTTGTGGTTGTATCATTATTTTTTATGGGAATAGTTTTGCTTGGAAATGCAATTAATAACCAATTCAGCATAAAAAGTACTAGAACACAAGGTGATCTTAATTTATTGGAAAGCAACAAGAAGATCATAAAAGTGCCACCCCAATAAACATTTAACATTTGAAGAGTAATGTGGAGTAAACTAAAACACGAAAAAGGGATATAAATTTTGTACCAACCAAATCTAGCAAATCTGCCAAGTCACAATTCACTTTTCCAACTATAATTAAAACAAATCATATATCATGCAGCATGCAGAATCTCAGCTGCCATGGCTTTGGTATTTATTTTTGTGGTCAGCCCATCATGTGAAACTTCAACCCTCATTGCATAACCGTATTTAATTGGCTCAACAATTTTGTTACCGGTTTACAAATAATGATGCCTCGACGCGTGGCAAACGGGCTATACTACTATTGTGGCTCTTACTTTGAAATATGGTGGCGGGTTGACTAGGGAAACTTAGTCATATCACAATGAGAAATGATAGAGACACAACGAAATTACACAACGAATTACCACAACGGTGATCCATACCGTTGATTTTTGTGGCAACTATACTGATTGATTTAGGTCTCACAATAATCAATGATGTAGATCATCGTTGTGCCAATTCGTTGTGTAACAATCGCAATCAAGAAGGAACATAAACAAATAAAAGACAATGGAAAATGATATGGGGTTATGTTACCGGGAGATTTTTAAATACTAAATCCATATGACTTGAAGTAATGGTTGGAATTATTTGAACCATTTAGTTTATATTTTAGATATAAACTATCTGATTCTGATGACTAGTTATCACTTCATTTCATGTGGAGTGAGTATCTAAATTTGTCATGTTACAAGGTTCGGAAGACGGCGGATGTGAAATGAGTAATTATTCCCCAAACACTCAATCTGGAGTGATGACTAGAGAAAAATTATCCAATGTGAAGCTGTTTGTCAATTCCTATAGAAAATCTAGGTTCAAACACATATAAGAGAAGGGCATCGTCCCCGAAACCTAGGTTTATACAATCACAAGTTCACAATGTAGGTTACGTAATCACAACTTCACAATGTGGAATACTTTAACACGCCCATCAAGTGTGGCCTATAAACAGCCTGAGTCGCATGACACACAAGACATATAAGGGGCACTCTTAAGGCCAACAAAAGGCCCAACACTTGCACAATAAAGGGGTGGTTGTGATACTATGTAGAAAATCTAGGTTCAAACTCATATAAGAGAAGGCATCATCCCCAAAACTTAGGTTATGATGTGAGGAAAGTTCATCTCTTGATATGGTGGGTTACACAATCACAAATTCTCAATATGGGATATTTTAACGATTCCAGTGATTGTTGCTAAGAGCACATCCAATGATGTGCTGGAAAAGTTTTAAAATATGGGTAATGATACATATACCACACAAAATGTCACCTATTGATTCGAATGGACTTAAATTGTTTAAAAGAGGGTCATACACTTTAACCAATGTCTAAAAAGTATGTAATGAAACATGTGAAATTTTATAGGCACATACATATTTCCATCATATATATATATATATATATATATATATATATATATATAAGCTTTGTAAAAGTTTTACCATAATTGTATTGGGTTCAAGTTATCAAAACTTTGTTGAAAAGCTTTATGTCGACCAACTGGTCCATGCAACGTCACATAGAATTCTATTTTTGAGATTTGTGTATAGTGAAATAAAATTGGTTAGTTCATACAAATACAATGCCACTTAGGATTCTATTTTTGAGATTTGTATATAGTGAAATAAAATTGGTTCCTAAGAGGAACTCCATGGTTTTTTTTTGTTTTTTTTTGTTTTTTTTTAAAGCTTTATCAAAAGCTTGGAACTGTTGTAGCTTTGCTGACTATGCAAAGCTTTGGGGAAAAACTTCATCTGCATCAACCGGTTTTACTCTCTGATAGTTTTTTTTTTTTTCTATCTGTTTTATTTTATTTTATTTTGTGAAGGTTTATGAAAAGGTTTTTGTAAAGTTGTAAAGGTTTATAACATGATAATGTGGCACTGTAAAAAAAAATTATGATTGTGAATAAAAAGTTTATATGTTATATGACGTGACACACATATAAACATTTTAAAAAGTTTATTGTTGGAGATACCCTAACCATAAGAATCTCAATTATCCTATCCCACGGGATTAATAGAGATATTAAACAAATAACCTAGTAGATCAGAGTTATGAGATTGATATTATATCAAAAAACTAAAAAAGTCATCATTTACATAGTTTGAATCTTAACACTCCAGTTTAAGGTTTAACTGTCATTCTAAAATATCCAAACTCTTTACACTATGTTGTATCCTAGGGACTGTGTATAGTGATATAAAAGTTTTTGGGCGGTACGTCCAAGTTATAAAGTTTTTTAAATGTTTATCTCTCTGTTTTTCAAAACATGTTAAACACCAGCCACAATATACGATAATTTTAGGGGCATATGTATTAAAAGTGAATGACATTCTTAATGGCATCACATTCAATCACGGTGTCTCCGCACGTGTGGAGACACACCACACAAGTATTTCCTCAAAAAATGCCCCGACCCATCTTCTTACTAGCCCGTATCTTTCAAATTTGGATTTTAATTCGTGGGGTGGTATACTGCAGACATTATCTTAATTTTTTTTTTTTGTTTTTTTTTTCCGGATACGAAAGGTTTATAACACACACTAATTATTCCCCAAACGGGGCTCGAACCCCGGTCGCCTTGTCAGGGTATAACCTAGCTAAACGTTACGCCGATGTACCAAGTACGTCTTAGTAGCTTGTAGCTTGTAATTTGGACTTGAATTAATGAAAAAATTTCCTTCAGATAGTGAGCTCGGCCCAACTTGCGATACTAAAACGAGCTCCGAGAGTAGACGTGGACCATACTTGAAAGAATCTGCTGCTTGCTTTGTTCATATTCTCGCCATCCGCTGGTTCGAAAGGAAAGAACAATGATTCCCAAGCTCACTACAATATTTCTCAAGGCCTCGCTATTCGCTGGTTCGCACCCCGCAGGTCGAGAGAGCATATCGAACTGTTAGACGGATGACTGCGATCCTTACTGTTAGGGCTAATGTCTCATTTCCTATGGTACCTTTCAGTGCCTGGTAATAATTCCTTTCCTTAAGGATAACCAAGATCTCAAAAAGGGCCGCAGATGCAGATTTTTCTGATTCTATTCAAGTACCAGTGGGAAGAGCATTATAAGGTTGGAAAGGAAAGCGACTCGTTGGAATTGATCCGCTACGGGATTTACATTATACGTAACAGAAGCACCTGAAGTACTAAACATAATATGTATTAATTTGGTAATGGTTGGAGCAGAAAACTCGGATTCGGCCAATGACGCACGTTAAGAAGGCTCACAGGTGCCCTCAAGAAGGCCCAAATGAAAGAACCAAGCCTACATGCACGACCCATCCCACAAAGTCCTACAATCCCAAGCTTGAGTTATTGGCCGTCCCGGCTATTAGTCGTCGCTCTGTGAAGGAGTGGGCGAATAAACATCCGTCAAAGGCACAGCTAGCGCGCCGGGAGGTGACACCAACCACACTCCTGGCTAGGCGCACTCTCGTCGATCCACCACAAAGCTCGACCATAGGGGAGAGGTACAAAGTTGCTCGCCCAGAGGATACTATAATGCTCGAAGAGGGGTTGCACGGATGATACCAGCAAAGAAAAGTATTATGGTGTCGGAGTGGGATCTTTGGAGTTTCCAACTGATGGCCGGAGAGAGCCGCGCGTACCAGTTCCTGCTCTTAGCCACGGGGACGGGGATGGTCGTGGGAGGTGATCAGAACAACACCGCACACCAATTTGAATTTAAATTTATGTTAGAATAGAATAAACAATTTATTGGTAAGGTTAATGTCTTAACTATAACAAACTCTTGTTCGATCTTCTTTCACAATTAAATTTTTCCTTTTCCCTCAAAAAAAAAAATCTTTTACTCCCTCCGTTCCGAAATAACTGATGCAGTTGCCAAATGCACACAGATTAAAGAAACCATTTATTGCATTGACTTTTATATGAAATATACTATAATGCCCTCAACTAAAAAAACCTTTGAAATACAAAAGACATTTGGAGTACCAAAAATATGCATTTAATGAAGGGTAAAGTAGAAAAAATACATTAAATATTCTATTGAAATGCGAACTGCCTCAGTTATTTTGGAACGAATCTTTTTGGCAACTGCATCAGATATTATGGAACGGAGGGAGTATAATGCAATACCGCATCTATTAACTGTCAACCCCTACGTCATTTATAACGGTAGTGATAGTTTCAGTATGCCACATCAAAATGGTCACAGAAAATACACAACACACTTTTAGTCTATTAGTTATGATGTGAAATCTTATTAATCCATATGATACCTATAAAAGTCAATGGTATAAAAATGTATTACTTGATCCAAGACCACGATGAAATTACTGTAAAATCATCATATGGTACCAATCATTATGGTACCAATCATGTTGTTTTAAATTACAGTGATTTTATGGTGGACATGGATCAAGTAATTGGATCATTATGTCATCAATTTGAAACAAAATGATTGGTAGTGGATTTCTAAACACAAGGGACTACTACAAATCCCTTAGATCTTATTGATTTGTCACACCAAGTAGAATTTGATGCATGACAATAGTAAAATATGTGATTTTTTTAATAAAACAAAATGTTCCTTAAAAAAAATTGCTCCAAAGGAAACCGAAGGGAATGCATCCAAAATGGGCCTAAGTTAATGTTCATGATTAGTGGTCCTTTGAACTAAACCTGTGATGTGAGGGGCATGTCCACCCAAAATTCAACAGTGTTGTGAGGGGTATGTCCTCCCAATATTCAACAGTTTGTTTTTCTTTGAAAGATATAGAATGGACATCCTGCAAACTCCAACAGTTAGAAAACCAGCCCACCGGCCCACACGGTATTCATTGATATGATAGGTTTCATACATTGGATCGAGCTAATACGTGTTAACATGGATTACCACATACATATTAGCTATTGTATACCAACAGTATTATATTTGTAATTATTACGTGTAATTATTATTCGTGTTTATTGTATTTTTTTATTGTAATTATTATTCGTATTTATTGTAGATAATCTAAAATATTAAGGTAGATATAGGCCGTAAGCATATACCGGTATATATTATTGTGTTCTATTACCTAAATCATCAATAAATGAAATATTTTCCACAATCACATTTTCGCTTATTATGAAATCAGAGCATTCTTTTATCATCGGTTTCCTCTTCTTTCTCTTTCCTCCCACCTTCACCCCCGAATCTCCTTCGCTGCAGGCACCGCTATCGGCCTCCTTTCTTTCACTACCCCAATCTTCTTAATCTCTTAATTGGCTTTCTTTCCTCTCTATATCGAACAACCTTTGCCCACCGGTCAACATTTTTCCTCCTCTCTCTTCTTCTTCCTGACCTCTTTTTTTTCTCAAGCACCACCCCCCCCCCCCCCCCCCCCCTTTAAAAAAACATAGCATTGTTTATCGGCCAAAAAATAAAACCATTATTCATGGTAATTTCAACCATCGGCACCTTTTCTCACATTCATGCTGCACGTACTCGTCATCAACCTCGCCCCTATCTTGGTAGCTATGTGGTGTGCAAGGTGATGGTGCCCGACGTTGTCTGACTTTTTCGATCTCTCAGCAATCTCAGCCTCAAGCACCTACCTCTATGTGTCCTCTACCTCCTCGAGCACATCACACAACAGCTTATCCTCTGTCATGGCTCTTGGATGGTGGTTCTTCACATCATATGACAAAAGATCTTCGGACTCTCTGCCATCATACTCATTATGAAGGCCATGATGACATACTTATCGGTGTTGGCGGTGCACTTCTAATCACCCATACTGGTTCTGTTTCTTTACACTCTTCCACCTTACTTTTAATTTATTGAACATCTTGTGTGTTCCTCGCCTTTCTCACAATTTACTCTTTGTTTTTATATTTTGTGTTAATTACTCTGTTGCAATTGAATTATTCCCTGACTTCTTTCTTTTGAAAGGCATCCTGACTGGAAAATATCTTCACCAGGGTCTTGCTCATTATGACATGTATCTCTGGTTCTCCACCTGCGTTATTTTCTTTTCCACAAATAAAACCAACTATGTCACTTGGCACCATCGTTGTGGTCATCCTGCCTATGCCATCCTTACTCACATCTCACACAACACTATTTTGCCATTGATCGCCTACATGATTCCTCTCATTGTGATAACTTGTCTCATCCATAAGAGTCATTTTTTTACCTTTTTTTATTACCACTTTGCATTCTTCCCGACCCATTGACATTATTTTTTCAGATGTATGGACATTACTTGTTTATTTAGTGGATGGTTTTAAGTATTAGGTTGTTTTTATTGATCATTTTACTCGTTATGCCTGGATATATCCGTTTAAACATAAATACTATGATGTTTTGCATGTATTTCAACTCTTCAAATTGCTTGTTGAGAATTTTTTTGATGCACCTATCAAGCTTTTTTACTCTGACAATGGTGGAGATTATGTTGACAGTCTTTCCTTTCCACTCATGGCATGTCTCATTTTACTACCCCGTCTCACACTCCTCAACATATTGACATCTTTGAACGTCGCCATTTGCATATTATGGAAATCGGTCTCACCCTTCTTCACCACGCATATACGACTCTTACTTACTGGAGTTATGCCTCTGCTACTGATGTCTATCTCATTAATCTCATGCCAACTAAAGTCATGTCCATGTCTTTCCCCTATGACTACTTTTTTATCAGTCACATTTTTTTTTCCAAACTTTGTGTGTTTGATTGTTTATGTTATCCCTGGCTTCGCTCTTATAATTACCACAAGATGGAATCCTTCTCTCTTTCATGCATCTTCCTTGGTTATTCTTTGACTCGGAGCACTTATTTATGCCTTCATCTTGAAAAAAATCGTCCGTGTGATTCTCATGATGTTCGGTTTGCGGAGACGGTCTTTCCCTTTCTTTCTCGAGCATCTCCTCCTCTACTAATTACTCCCCTAAGTCATGGTCCGTTGCCCTATTCACCACTATTCCGGCCTCACCGTCTGCTACTCATTTTCCCGTCCATGTCCACCCTCACCCGCCCCACCCTCCGGCTTCCTAATCATCCTCACCCTCCCTCGATCAGCCAACCCCTCCCCGGTCGACTCACGTAACCCCACGGCCCCACCTTCTACAACCCACCCCATGGTGACACGCACTCGCAATAACATCTTCGAACCTTGGCTTCTCCTCAACCTTACTACTCAGTTGGATTCAAACTTCTTTGATACTGAACCCACTACTTACAAGCAAGCCTCGTAGTCGCCTCAATGGTGTGCTGCCATGTTCGAGGAATGTAATGCATTGGTCACTAACAATATATGGTCTTTCGTTCCGCCCTCTTCCACTATGAACTTGGTTCTCAGTTGAGGATGTTGGATCGCGTGTTTCTAATTATATATGGCGTATTTTCCTAGTGACAATTTATTCACGACTCTGAACCCAAGAAAAAGTATGGAACAATGGGTGATTTGAGTATTTTTAGACTGAGCCAGAGATTGGATAATCCCACGTTGCCTACGTATCCTGTAATTGTTCAGGAATCAAGTCTCTTCGTAGTTCTTGGTATCATTTATATAGAGGGGCTTTTTCCCTAGGCATGCATGTGACGTGTCCAGGATGGACTCTATTTCGTGTTCCCTAAGGATCGGATTAGTCCGCGTTTATCCCCTTAATTTTATGAGATAATCCTGGTGGTTTAAATGATAGGATTAGAGCCTTTATCGCTAAAGATTCTTTCCATAGTTACCTTTTATATTCAGCATGTGGGCTATCTTCTGGGGGTAGCTCTGGCCGACCTGCGTCGAGCCCCCGAGGCCATTATGACCCAAACTGCGCTGACCCAGCTCCGTTGCGCCTTGACCGACTTGCGGTGGACTGATAAGCGAGCCATACCGATCTACCACCTGGGGTTAATATCTGCCCTTAGGCTTAAAGTGGGGCTCCTGGCCCTTAATGTTATGGTTTTATTTAATGCTTGGTCAATGTGGGGGTGACACGTGGCAAGGTGCAGTCCGACCTCCGTCAACAGTAAATGGGTCGACTTCCGCATAAAATAGAAAGCTGATGGGACCATTGATCGTTACAAGGCTTGTTTGGTTGCCAAAGATTTCACTCAAAGGCCTGATGTTGATTTTTTGTTAGACTTTTAGTCCGGTTGTTAAGACCACTACGGTTTGCTTAGTTCTTAGTCTTGCTGCCTCTTTTGAATGATCCTTATGAAAGTTAGACGTAAATAATTCTGTTCTCCCGGGTCGTCTTTCTGAGGAGGTATATGATCCGCTCTAAAACACTGATACTAGCAAGAGGAATAGGCCAATCGCAATATAGTATGGCGAGTCAAGGTAAATCTCACAGAGACTAAGCAACAACAATAAACAAACCGTAATATTTAAAGACTAGCAAACAAATATGGTGGTCTAGGACCAAAGTGTCACTAAAAAGGAAATCTGAGCCCTAAAGATACAACGACACAAAATCTAGTGATTCGAACTAACAATTAAGAGAGGGATTAACCGAAGCATGCATAATAATCTTTCTCAGTCTACTACATATGTGATTTATATGATTTAACTGTAATCATATAATTCTCGTCTAATATAGGTTACAAACATCGAAAGCCGTTTTAAGCCATAAACGGGTTGAAGAACATCCATGTTGCTTTAATGGCCTACCGTGAACGGGCTAGGTCTAAGTAATCAACTTGCATTAACGATTTCTGGGTTGCCCACACGAAGGTGGAAAACCACACTAATGAAACTACCATGAACGGGCTAGTTTAACATTACAATATAACTATCTACGTCCTAACTGTTCCTTCCACTTACGACTACTTCATAACTAGTTTACGATGTCATGCATACAATTAGCTACTCTCTACACATGAATTTATTATGCATATATAATCATAATTAAGAGACTAAAACAACTATTTGCAGTCCGATCTGCCGTCTAGACGATGGCACGGCCTGGCGCTGAGACGGCAGATGCAAAACATGCATCTGGTTCCAAAAGTTATAGTTAAGGATGACTATACTACATAAACTAGGTTCAAATTATTTCTACATGATTCGATTAACATAAATTACTCTAGCATCAGTTTAGATGGAAAAACAAATGATCATGGCATCGAATGTACATGAAAGTATAACTAAATTAGGAACGAAATACCTCGATTGTGAATTCTCTGACACACAAGAAAACACTCCACAAAGTGAAAGACAAATCACAAGAAATTGCTCCAAGTATCGAACTAAAAGTAAACTATATTGAAAGTTGTATTACTGGACAAAGATCAAAGTATATGATTACAATGCTGTAAATATTCTTTTTATAAGAGTCTAAACCAACCTACAAGCTAATAAGGAGTCTCAAAACTAGTCTGGCCGATTTGGGGTTGATTTTGGGCCTTTGGGCCACCGTATCATCGTTGGATTTTTTTGTCGTCTAGCCCTTAGGACCACTTGAGTATTTTCGTCATATTTGAACTTCTACAACTTTAATTCAGGTTATTCAAAAATCGTTGGAAATCTTGTCTTGATCCATACAACTTTTTGGTTGAAAGGGGATCTTTATTTATAAACAATGTGTACAAAAAGAGTTCAATAAAGCATTTACAACTATGCAAGAGATAGTAGAACTAAGTTACAGAAACAAATTAAGTCTACCAGGCCAATCTAAGTTCGCGAGCTTTCCGAATCGTTTGGGATAGGAGCACCTCCACCGGGGGTTTCTGATTATCGCTCGCATGAAGGACTTCATTCCGCCAATACCATATACTGAGAATGAGTTCTCTAAAAAGATATCTCCAAAACTCTAAGTTGTCTTTCTTGTACATATTTTTGCTCAGACAAGTGTCAAGCCATCGGGGAGTTTCGTGAATCGATGTGAACTCCTGCCAACAATGCGGGTGAACAACATTTCTCCACAATCTCTTTGCCCAACTGCAGTCACGTAAAGAATGGATGCTCGTTTCTCGATGGCATTGGCAAGTGGCACACGTGTCTGAATCAATGATGTGACGTTGGCAAAGAGTGGCTGCTGTCGGGAGGGAATCATGGCGGATTTGCCAGAGAAGGAGATTCCCACGAAGGGGACCTTTGATGCTCCAAATCTGCTTCCAACTCGCGTCCGCAGGCCCTGAGGGATGAAGAAGTCCAATCCCAATTTGATAGTTAAGGAATTCTAATATACGTTGCAAGCTCACTAGTTACATCTTCCGGTCCACTCTTGGTTCAAACAATTTAGCATTTACCTCCGGTCCACTTTATATTGATCTTCATCTCTTACTCGACCCATGAATTGACTCGATCCGTCACTCCGCTCGTTCTCTCGACGCGCGTATCCTCGTTATATGTCAAAGAGCAAAATACACCAAAGTAGACTCTTTTCTCGGCAAATACTGTATAAAATGAAATATCGGGTCTATGATCGACGAAATGTAAAATTATCACATCTAGCCTGTGATTCCTACTCTAGTCATACAAATAAGCTCAATATACGGGGTAAATTGACGGTAAAAACAACATAAAGTTGACTGCGATCAACGGACATGGCTCAACCTCCGGGTTTTCAGGATTTTGATCTCTTGCTTATGTTTGTCACCTTCATAAGGCTATTTATGATCTGAATCAGACTCCTCATGCTTGGTACCATGAGCTCAAGCGGTTTATATTAGCTAGTGGTATTTGCAATCCCACTGCGGATTCCTTACTCTTTATATTAACCACTGATTTGATTATTCTTTTTGTTCTTGTCTACGTTGATGAAATTGTTGTGATAGGTAATAGCTCTACAACGGTAACCTCATTTGTTGATTGTTTGGGATCTTGCTTCCCTATCAACGATTTGGGCCCTTGTCTTATTTTTTGGGTGTTGAGGTTGAATCCAACTCGGCTGGTTTACTGCTTCATTAGCACAAGTCTATCATTGACTTGCTTCGCAATCATAATATGCATGATGCTAAAGCCATCATTACCCCTCTCTCCTGATGCTTCTCAGCTTATGGCTCAGTCTGCTTCTGCTCGTGATGATCCTTCTACTTATCGACAACTTATTGGCAGTCTTCATTATTTATTATTTATCCGTCATAGTCTGGCCTATGTTGTCAATAAGTTGTCCCAGCTTATATCTGCAGCCCCTATTGTTCAGCGTTGGTTTCTAGCTAAGCGGCTTATGCGCTACTTGGTTGGTATATCCGGTAATAGTCTTCAGTTATACCGTTCTTCACCCTTTTTATTGCATGAGTTTTATGATGCGGATTGGGGTGGCAATAAGAATGACTATTCCTCCATAGTGATTACCTGGTTTTTCTTGGGTACAATCTCATAACTTGGATTTCTAGAAACCAACATTCGGTTGCTCGCTCCTCTAGTAAGGCTGATACATATCGGTTGTTGCTACCTTTGTTGAGTTAAATCGGGTTACATATTTGTCGCAAGATCTTGGTTATTCATCCTCTCAGACCCCAGTCATTTTTTTTGATAATGTTGGCGCTCCAGCTTAGCGTCAACCCGGTTTTCACTCTTGCATGAAGCATGTTTTCATCTACTATCACTTTATTCGTGATCGGGTTCAGCAATGTCGATTACACGTAGCACATGTCTCTAGTGCTGATCACTTAGCATGATGCTCTCACCTAGGGCTGTAAATGAACGTCAGTATTCGATTCGATTCGCTGTATTCGGCTCGAAAAAAGCTCGATTCGAGTTCGATTCGAACCTTCGAACGTCGAGCCGAACGTTAGGTATTTGATATTCGTCTATCGAGCCGAACAGTATCGAACACGTTCGGCTCGAACTTTTTATATTTAAAAAAAAACTATATATATATAATATATATATATATATTATATATTATAATATATAATATAATATATTATATATATTCGAACGGTTCGAGCCGAACATGTTCGAACGGTTCGAGCATGTTCGAGCCGAGCCGGACCGAACATGTTTCCTAATATTCCAGTTCGAACCCGAGCCGAACCTTGCTAAACTAAGGTTCGATCAGTTCGCGCCGAGCCGAACCTTAGGTTCGAACCTTTCGAGCCGAACTCGAACCCTGCACATGTTCGGTAGGGTTCGGCTCGTTTACAGCCCTACTCTCACCAAACAGTTGCCTCGCATTCTTTTTCACACTTTTTGCATCGAGCTTTGCTTTGTCTCTGACCGTCCAGCTTGAGGGGACGTCTCAACTATATTATACATATTATATTTGTAGTTATTAGGTGTACCTATTCTTTGTATTTATTGTAGATATTCTAGAATATTCCGGTACATGTAGGCTTGTACCTTTAAATTCGTATTGTGTTGTTTTGCAGAAATCATCAATCAATGGATGTATTTTCCACCATCACAATTTCTCCTATTAATATATACAAACTTTACATTTCATGCCTAACGTCGTTATTTAAGTTATGATGGTATCACAAAAACAAAAACAAACAATTATAATGGATATAGCAACTAAATTGGCTTGGTAATCTTTATCTCATCTTTTCTTTGTGGGATATTACAATTTCTCCACATTTTATGAAATCGCCGTCATCACCAAGATCCTACTAAATGATTTGTAGAGATAGATCATATTGTATCTTACGGTGTGTCAATTAGTTCCGTCTGATATTTGACTTTAATATCCTACTAATTGATTGTTTTAAAGATAACACAACTGGTAATGAGGTAACTTGACATTGGGTTAAATTCTATATCAATTATATGTCTTAGCATTTGATCAATATAGGTATTTTTTTTTTACTGTCATTAAAAGGGTTTTCCCCTAATTAAAGGTCGGAACCCTCTCAATATTGATATTGTACCTGTATGAATTATCATGTACTAATGCCAACTGAAGTGATTGTGGCTACCGTTGTTATCTTGCCTGTAAAAATGGCTCATTTGAGATTGGAGAAGACTATTGTTCATACTGACAAAGCTAAGGATTTGTTCCATCTTCTCTTAACTCTAAATTAGGATTATACTCTTCTTTTTGAGTACTAATTTGAGAAATCAATGACAGGTTGTTTCTTCTATGCATTGTCTGCTTATAGCTTGTCGCAAGGCTGGTTTGAGACTTGGGTTTTGGTCTTGAAAAGTTTGTTGTTTTAGAGGTACAATCAAAGTATCACACATAAGTTGTGATATGTCAATAGGTGTAATATTCAGCTCAATACATGCACAAGATTGCTTTGGAGTTGAGCCAAGGGACTAGTTTCATCCATTATACTTGTGTAATTGTGTGAGTGAATTCTGGCACTCTCTTGGAGATAATACTCTTGCTTAGTGAATTGCTTTGAGATGTAGACTCTCTGCTTGTAACATAAAAAAAGAATCCCACTAAAAGCAGGTTTACAAATCCAAGGTCAAAACTTGGTACATGATTGACTACAAGTTTGATTTTTCATATCATCTTGTTGTAACCTGTCTAAATCTCTAAGTTATTTACCTTCTGCATTTCACATTGCTTTGATTGAATGCTTTGAATATTTGCTTATTGCTATCTATCTTGATCAAAGCATTTTCAATCACTTATATCAAAAGTTAGCCAAACTAACACAAAGTCTCTGCATTCTGATCAAACTATCCTTGCATTGCTTATCTAACCTGATCAGTTTGATTCAAGTGATTCTAGACTTGTATTGAGTTGGATAAAGATCTAACATGTGTTGTCTAATCCGTATTTAACCACTTGATCTTTGATCTAACCAATTGATAAAGATCTAACATGTGTTATACTTTTTTACTTCATATATATATATATATATATATTGAACTCCTAGCACCTAACAGAATCCGAACCCAAAACCCTCAGGACAAACCACAGTTTCTTTTAAGACAATATTCATAGGCATTCACATTACATCCACTGAAACAACAGAGACATTTTAATGATACCAAAAGCTTATATATTTCCATTCAGGAACAAATTCAGCTATTTACAATATCTTCCAATCTTTGTTCCACCATGAGAAATCTTCCCAGCTGGCTGATACTATTAACAAATTGACAAACCTACCCCTTATGGCGTAAGCATATATATATATACATCATTTAAACCAATGACAGAGACACAAGAAACGGGAAATTCTGATACAGAGCGTCCATAATACGTATTCGCAGAAAACACGTAAAGTATATAAACTTTTTATGTGTATTTACAAAATACACATCTTTACGTGTATATCTGCATTACGGGACACCCGGAATAATAAATTTCCTTACTAGAACATGAAGTTCACATTACTAATGAATCCTGCAAGCAATACAAGAATCTAAGCCGTCACGGATGTCTCTACCGCAACACCACCGGAATAGTTAACTTCAGCCATCTTTTCAACTTCCCATAGCTCTGGTAATGCTTCCTTCAGATTATGAATGCTTTCCAGAACATAATCAGCACCTTTTACTCTTTGTGAATGCCCAACCTGGACAAATAAACATAATTCAATAACCTTCAGGACAAATAGTATTCATGTACGAATATACATACAAAAATTGAAATTTAATTTTGACTTTTTTTGTACAAATGATGAAATGATACAAAGAAACTTTCTATCTAAGAATCTCCTGATAACTCCGGGACAAAACGTATGAGCGTACCAGCACGGTATGGAGACCAACACGCTTCCCAGATTGAACATTGCGTACACTATCTTCAAAGAATAACTGAAGAAGGACAAAAAAAAATAATGAACACCATTTCATAATATTCCTATGTAACTCTATGCAAAAAAGAATATTCTTTAAGGAATTTAGATGCAATGATCTTACGGTTGTATGTGGATCAATATTGGCTATTTGTAGAGCCTTTTCAATGGCATCTTCAGAAGGTTTGCACACAATAGATGTCTTAGGCAACACTTGTGTCGGATTCGGTTGAGCAAAATGAGCAATTATATCAAATATCTCATTTTGATTGCAAGTACCATTCTGATAAGTTATGTTCGATCCAACAAACTCGATTTCATCATCTTCATTATCAGATACAGAGCACTTTTTAGTGGGATTTAGAGTCTCAAAACATATGATTCCTTCAAAACAGCCTTCCAAACCTAAACGTTTAAGGACTTTTGAGGCATGGACCTTATCAGCATTTGTGAAAATCTATAGGTCACATAACAAAACAAGAAACTCATTAGACTCATATTTTCGAAAGAAAAATTATATATATGTTAAAAGAAAGTGAATGGAAAAACTTACAACTTTTCTGTAGGGCAAACTTAATAAAAGACTTCTCAAAACAGGGTCTGGCTTAAGATTCTCATAGGGTAGTCTCCCATGTACAAAGCTGCAATTAATTAACATACACAACATTACTTAATATAAAAGTACTAAAGAAACTCCAAAAATCAAGGAGATTTAAAGGCCATGTTCTCACCTATGGTATTCATCATAGTCAAAATTGTATCCAATAGCCTGCACCAGAAGATATGTATTATTATCCAAGATTGCAGTAAAGAGTAAAGACTCTTTGTAAATGAAATTATCAGTGCCGTTGGTGCGGATAGGAATCGATAACTCACCTTAAGTCCAGCCATTGTGGTGCCATAGTTTTTGTACAGAAGGTTACATAAATCCGGAATTTTACACTTATCTATCCCGAGTTTTTCAGCCATGTAATCTGTGAGAAATGATTACAAAAGCCATCATATTAGCAAATATTCAATAACAATGTAGTGTGTAGTCACTGTATCTCACAAGGAAACAATATGGATATACCTTCAATGTTCTTGAGGCATCCTGCAGCCATACCAGAACTTAGAGGATACAGGGTGTCATCTAAATCTGGTAAAAAAAGCAAGAATTAAAAAAATATAATGCTTAATCATTACTTAAATGAATGAAAGTTGTTAGCTTTGCGAAATCCGAAAACTTACCAAACAAAAGGCAATCATACTTTCGCCTCTGAACCTGCCCATAACGGCCCTTGAAATCCATATTGATGTAAGACGAATACTACAACATAGGATAGATAAGTTTAGTTAAACTTCCTTCTGGCTAAGTAATTATTTATCTTGTTTAACATAAATTACTCGGTAATAATATGTTGTTTAATTTCATAATCATCCTACATGCAAGCAGAAGCAGAAACAAAATATCAACATGGCAAGTTTCAAGTTTATAAATTCGTCGAGGACATTCATCGAATCATATCAAACATCAAGAAATACATAATCTTTGACAGAAATGGTTGGGATTAATGCAGCCGATTCAATGTAATTCCATCAATATGGTAATGGCATTCATGATTAAAATTTTGTCTGCGCAAAAAAATAAAAACTGAAAGAGAAACGGTGAAAGGTCGGATAATAAATGATTACAAAAGAAAATGAGAAATCATACCAGAGGATCGAGAAAAAGAGGGAACTTTAATGGCGGAGGAGAAAGGGTTTTGGAAATCTCTAATTTTAGATAAAAGTGTCTCTAAAATTTAAGTGAAGAAATTGAAGGAGGTAGCAAGAGAGGGGAGGAGAAATGGAAGGTGTTCATCAAGTTTATATAGGCGAACCATTGATATTTTTCTATTTTTTTATAGTTTAAATAATCTGTATAAGTAGTCCTAGTAAGTACAAAATGGGGAATAAGAAGGAGGAAAAGGATATCCACGGTATAGAAATTTAGGATATATTATTTGTATTACATCGATTATATTGGTATGCTACATCTAATGATGCGATTTTCATAAGATCAATTTTCACAATACAATAACGGGAAGTCGGTTTTTGACAAAAACAGATTCACAAAGTTGATTCTATAACGGTGTACATGTAATATGTTGAACCGGTAGAATAACTTTGAGGAAATGACTCAGCACACAATGTTATTCCAATTTTATCTTTCAAATTTTTGCAGTTATTTATTCTGACTCAAAGTAGGCAGAATGTTGAAAAACAATTCATGAATTTGGGTTAGAATATATGAAGTAAGTATGTTTTCTGACCGATATAAAGTCTTGGTTGAAACCGGATATTTCATTATAATCACAAAATGTACAATAAAAAAATTATTTTTAACAACTACGACGGTTGGATAGGGACGGAGAGGGTAGATGTTTAAATGGATGGTTCTTGTTTAATTGAAAGTGGGTCTAAAATCAATCCTCTAAGGGACGTGAACTGAACGACTTAACAACTCTTATTCTTAACAACTCTTTTTTTTTTTTTAACAACTCTTATTCTTGTCCATATTGTTAAAAACACTCCCCCAGTTATACTCACTCTGGTGCAATTAATTTATTATTATTATACTATTTTCTTTTTGTTGAGAAACCACTAAGTGCTTTTTAAACGGTTTATATCTCATACCTTAGATTCTAAGTAGATTGCCAAATATGTGAACTCGATCTCTTCTGGTTTTTTAACTTTCATTTTTGAAAATTACTTCATTCGTTCATATTTAACTGTTGTAGATGTCAAAATAAAAATTCTTTTTTATCTGTTGTGGTTACATTTACAATGCATTATTTATTGTATTTTCTATATTTACCATTATTTATTAAGGATTGGGAGATTGAAAACAACATTAAATTAATTATATTCAAGAGGTGTTATTGTCATTTTGATGTTAAATCAAAGTATTAACTACTCTCCTTAATACGTGTGTTTTTTACCACTGAAATAGTTAAATAAAAACGGAAGAAGTAGTAGTTGTATATCATTTTTTTTTTGTTGTATATCCCTTCTTTCCTTGGATTACATTACAACTTATTGTTTCATTATTTTAATACTCCCACCGTTTTTTATTTGCTTAAATTGTATATACATATTAAGAAAATGACATGGAGACCGGTGTTCAAATCCTGTTAGGACAAAAAAAAAAAAAAAAAAAAAGAAGGATATCCCTTCCATCAAACAAGAAGAAGAGATATACAAATATTACCACTGAGATATAGAAAATGTCACAATCTGATACGGTATTAAGATATTTAATCATGTGACATTAATTTAACAAGTGGTCATATTTGCACATCATAAATGCTCACAGTGACACATAAGGTATTACCACTAGCGTGTCAGTGGTTGTGATAGTACCATTAATCAATTTATAGACCACAAACTACTAACAAATATACTAAACTATAGTGTAGTGTATTTGTGAGTACAAGGTCGTTCTCACAAGGATTAAAATTAAGTATCAAAGTTACTTGTGTTATTAGTTTAAGTTAACGAAACGATTGTTGATGGAATATAAAAGTAACTGTTTGGGATCGAACTCCGAGATTTAGTCCTTAACGACAATAACATAACATAACAGTAAAAGAAGAAATACACAATTGAGACGAAAGAACCATGATTCGGTCAACTGAGTTATATCCACAGACCACAGTGAACAATATTACTATAATAGTGAATACAAAAAAAATCCTCTAAAGCCCCAAATCAAATCAAAATAGCCCAAACATTGAGCTATTAGCGATAGAGTTTATCATAAGTACAACTCACAGATGCAACTAATACAAAAGGCTTAAAACCTTATTTATATATCAACTAAAAGGCCAAAACGAATAAGCCACGAATGTGGGACTTTTGATATCACACGTAACAAATCTAAAACTAGCATTCTCGGACTCAGTTGGAGATCGCTTGAGCAAAAAATAAAATGCTAGAATTCGGATAGAATAAGTTTTATCAATTCTCGAGTTCGGTTCAACAATACTCATGGCACACTCAAGCCGAAACTCGAGCTCGAGCAGCTCGTTATGCTCGAAACATTAATATTATAATTCCAAAAATACATTTTTCATACTCTATTTTTTTAATAATAATTCCAAAAATTTAAATTTATTTTAAATAAAATACTAAAAAACTCGATAATGCTCACGAACATCGAGTTCAAACTTTAAGATTCTCAAGTTCATCTTGTTTTCCTTGATAAGATGTTCGAATTCGGTTCGAGTATATACGAGCCGAGCACAAACTGGTCATGATCAGCTCCGCTCCTATAAGCTGGAATCAATCATTGAAGAGATAATTTCCGGAAGGAAAATGCAACACAAATGATTGTTCTTCATTTCACCATAGTAGCTAAGCGTACAAGCATGAATAAGTAAAGCAAAAGCTAACCAATGCAATAATGACACATGTCATGGAAATAACTAAGGCTCATTATTGGTATACCTCAATACAATACAATGAGATAATGTATATATTGGGATTAAGTTTCTAATGACATTTCAAGTAAATCATCTTAATACTTCTAGCAAAAATTCGATATTTTGTGTTGTTTGATTCATACAATATTATTCTATTTCTAGGGTGTTGTATATAGCAGATAAGGTTTAAGTTTTAGCTTTAATTAAGTAATTATTGGAATAATGATGTATGTATAACTTTAGATACAATCATTTGTACATAATCTATCAACTTCAAAGAGTTATACAACTATTATTTGAAACTATGCATTTTCGTCCAAACTACTAAATGTGGGAAGCAATATAATTATGTTGTGTGGTAATTATATTCGTGATTAATTCTCCACTGGATGCACGACAAAAAAAACAATGATCCCATTTTTGGTGTTATATGAAGGCTATTTATATAGATTTATGTAATAAATAATAATATGCGTAGACACTCTCGTCCTTATCTAACAAATGAAAGTGACCGTTTGTTAGCTACAAACTCACTTCATTTTATATTCAACAATCAGTTATATTATTGAGTCCTCTATTTTATATTTTCCTTTAAAATAAGGTGGAAAAGGAAATAGATTACGTGGAGGACGATTAAAATAGGATAATTTTGGCCTAGTAATATTGAAAGGGGCATTTATAACTCTTTTATCAAATTACTCTTCGTCCCCCTCCAATTATTTGGAACACTCCACGTTGGGAATAATCGTGATGTGTAAATGACTATTATGCGGAGAACTCTATTAACACCGGGAAGTTTTATGATATGTTTGGATTGTTGGAATAAGATGAAACTTGTGGAATTGAATGAAATAAAATGGATTGAACGTGACTTTATTTATATGTTTGGCATGTAATGGAATGAATATTGTGTGGCATTCTATAAGACATGGCAAGTGAAACGATAGGTGATGGACATGCATGATGATGAGTGTGGCGGTAGTGGTGGGGCATGCAGAGGTGAGTAGTGGTGGATGATGTGAGGTGTGCGATATGGGTGGTTATGGTGGCGTGGTGGTCCATGGTGTTGGTGGCGGTGGTTGTGGTGACGAGAGTAGTGTGGCTTCCGGTGATGGGTGATGGTGAGGTGGGTGGTGGTGACAAGGGTGGTGGCGGTGAAGGGTGACAGAGAAGTGGGTGGTGGTGGCCGAGTGAAGATCAGATGTGGTGGAGGATAGTGTTGGTGATTTAAGTATAACCATGTCCATTTGTGTAATTAGAGGGTTTGGTACAAAGATGGGTGAACTCGAAACACGATATTATGAGTTTGGAGGTGCGGAGTGCACACTCGTATAAGTATTTGCGAGTTTACGGATATAAATGATCAAGTAGAGTTCGGAAAACCACTTAAAGGACGCAAAATTCGTTTTGGGAAAAACGGAGGGACGAGCGCGGCCGCCTCGTCACCACGCGCCCGCGCCCGTCGCTCGTCAACTCAAGGCAAAAAGTTGATCGGGATGTTTCTCTCGGTTTCGGTTCTCACGGGCGCCCGCCCGTGATTCATTTCTCGCGAATTGTTGTGTCTTTTCATTGATTTTCAACTGTTTCTTCCATATAACACCTTTCCAAAAAGGTGTCTATAGGTAAGAACGTTATTAACTAATATTTCAGATCATTTTTGAGAGAAAAGAATGAGATCATTCAAGTTCTTCTTCATCTTTGAGAGTTAAACAAACTTCAACAAAACTCCTTAAGTATTCTTCTCTTTTGGTGCCAAAAAGTGAAGGGAAACGTAGTCTTATCTCACAAAAGTATTTGTGTAACCCGAGGCATCTTATAAGAGTCAAATAACTTTTGTAGGAAAGTGTTTATCACGATTCTACGTTATATCAAGCATATCAGTTTTCCTGCGTTTTGTTTTGACATTGTTGTTCCCTTGACAGCCATAAATTTACAACAATCTACAAAAGTTATTTAAGTATTTTCTGCAATGTCAATTGTCAAGGAGATGACTGCAAATTTTGGAAAGTTGGAAAAGTTCGAAGGAGTTAATTTTCGAAGATGGCAGAGAAAGATGCATTTTATGTTGACGACTTTGAAGGTAGTGTATGTACTAAGTACACCGATGCCGGAAGTGTTGGATGATGGACCTTTGGAGGAACTGGGGAGGAAGAACAAATGGGAGAATGATGACTACATCTGTAGAGGTCACATTCTAAACGGTATGTCTGATTCTTTGTTTGACATTTATCAAAATGTTGAGTCTGCGAAAGAACTTTGGGATTCACTAGAGTCTAAATACATGAATGAAGATGCCTCTAGTAAAAAGTTCTTGGTTGGTAATTTCATGAAGTATAACATGGTAGATTCAAGGTCGGTAATGGAACAATATAATGAATTCAAGCATTTTGGGTCGGTTGCACAACATAAAATGGAAATGGATGAGTCTATTTCGGTGTCAAGCATTATAGATAAATTACCACCATCATGGAAAGATTTTAAACACATGTTAAAGCACAAAAAGGAAGAATTATCTCTGGTAGAACTTGGTAGTCACTTGCGTATAGAGGAATCTCTAAGGGCGCAAGAGGGCGGTAAAACCAAGGGTAAAGAGGTAATGGATTCGACCTCTATCAATATGATGGAAGCCGGTGAATGTTCATATAAGAACAAAGGGAAAGATAAGAAAAAGTCTTCCAAAAACAATGGCAAAGATACCAACAAAAAACCGAAAGGTGCTTGTTGGAATTGCGGAAAAACTGGACATTTCAGAGTTGATTGTCGAGTAAGGAAGAAAGGACCAAACAACAGTTCGGGGCAAGGGTCTAAGGACCAAGGTGCTCCTAAACATCAAGGTCAAAATGTTACTTGTGGATTTAATTCGAATGTGAATTATGTACCACTAATTTCTGAGGCATTTTATATGCAGGATGATGATGTTGCTTGGTGGATTGACTCGGGTGCAACGAGACACGTATGCAAGGATCGAAGCTGGTTTAAAAACTATGAACCTGTGATCGATGGATCCATGCTACTTATAGGAAACGAGTCAAGGGCTGCCATAGTTGGAATTGGAAGTGTTGTTTTATCTTTTAGTTCTGGAAAATGTATTATTTTAAAACATGTGTTGCATGCTCCGTGTATTCGAAAAAACTTGGTTTCTGGTAGTATTTTATGTAAAGAAGGTTATAAACAAGTCTATGAGTCGGATAAGTACATTTTAAGTAAGTGTGGTGTATTTATTGGATTTGGTTACTTATGTAATGGTATGTTTATATTGAATATTCAGCATGATGTTGTAAATAATGTTGCTGCTATTCATGATGTTAATAATTCTGTTTTGTGGCATGCTCGGTTGGGACATGTTCATTATAAGCGTATGTTGATGATGTCTAAAAATGAATTGATTCCATCTTTTGACATGAATATGAATAAGTGTAATACTTGTATGTTGAACAAAATTGTTAGACAACCTTTTCAAAGTGTTGAAAGGTCGTCTTCCGTTTTGGAACTTATTCATAGTGATCTATGTGATTTTTGTGCTACGCCTTCTCTTGGTAATAAAAAATATGTAGTGACTTTTATAGACGATTGCACACGGTTTTGTTATGTTTTTCTACTTCATTCTAAAGATGAGGCAATAGATAAATTTAAAGTCTATAAAAATGAGGTAGAATTACAATTAACTTCTAAAGTAAAAAAGTTGCGTACCGATCGAGGTGGTGAATATTTTGATCCAACCTTTTTCGGGTCATGTGGTATAATACATGAAGTTATGGCGCCATATACGCCCCAACAAAATGGTATAGCGGAAAGGAAAAACCGTACTCTTAAAGAGATGGTTAATTCCATGCTATCTTACTCTGGTTTGAGTGAGGGATTTTGGGGAGAAGCCATGTTAACGGCTTGTTATTTGCTGAATAGAATTCATAATAAAAGGAATCCTATTACCCCATATGAACTTTGGTTCAAAAAGAAACCAAACTTGAATTATCTACGAGTTTGGGGCTGTAGGGCTGTTGTAAGACTTACTGTGCCTAAGATTAAAACCTTGGGTGAAAGAGGCATTGATTGTATATTTATTGGATATGCTTTGCATTCCAAAGCATATAGGTTCTATGTTATAGAGCGTAATGATACAGTGGCCGTTCATTATGTGATTGAATCAAGGGATGCTATCTTTGATGAACATCGGTTTACTTCTATACCAAGGCCAAAAGATATGACTCCTACTAGTGTTGGAGTGGAGAACAACAATGGTGTTGATTCTCATGATGAGCCTTTCGAGCTTCGTAAAAGCAAAAGGGCTAGGAAACCAAAATCTTTTGGACCCGACTATCAAATTTATTTGGTGGAAGGAACAAGAGATGAAGTAGGATTTCAATACTCATATTGTTATAATATTGATGAAGATCCTAAGACGTTTAAAGAGGCTATGGAGTCTCGAGACGTGTCATTTTGGAAAGAAGCCGTCAATGATGAGATGAATTCCATAATGGGAAACAACACGTGGATCCTTGTGGATCTTCCGCGTGGTTGCAAACCTTTGGGTTGCAAGTGGATTTTTAAAAGAAAGATGAAAGTTGACGGCACTGTCGACAGGTATAAAGCCAGATTGGTAATTCAAGGCTTTAGACAAAAGGAATGTATTGATTATTTTGATACCTATGCACCGGTTGCTAGAATCTCCACAATTAGATTGTTGATTGCCCTAGCTGCTATTAACAATTTGGTGATCCGTCAAATGGATGTTAAAACAGCCTTCTTAAATGGAGATTTAGAAGAAGAAATTTATATGAAACAACCGGAAGGGTTTGTTATGCCTGGAAATGAGCATAAGGTATGTAAGCTTGTTAAATCATTGTACAGGCTTAAACAAGCACCTAAACAATGGCATCATAAATTTGATGAAGTTGTCTTGTCTAATGGTTTTAAGCTTAACCAATCAGACAAGTGTTTATATAGCAAATTTGACAATACCGGTAATGGTGTGATAATTTGCTTATATGTTGATGACATGTTAATCTTTGGAACTAACCAAGAACAAGTTGACTTTTGTAAGGCCTTTTTGTCATCAAATTTCTCTATGAAAGACATGGGGGAGGCGGATGTGATTCTTGGAATCAAGATCAAATGGAGTGACAAAGGGATCTCTTTGACACAATCTCATTATATTGAGAAAGTGTTAAAGAAATTCAATTGTGGAAATTCTACTCCAGCTAATACTCCCATGGATCCTAATGAGAAACTCATGCCTAATACGGGAAATCCGATATTACAACTTGAGTATTCTCGGGTGATAGGATGTTTGATGTATGCTATGACTAGCACACGTCCGGATATAGCTTATGCAGTTGGAAAGCTAAGCAGATTTATGAGTAATCCGAGTAGTCATCATTGGCGTGCGGTAACTCGTGTACTAAGGTATCTTAAGTTAACCAAGGATTTTGGCTTGACTTATGTTGGTTATCCTTCAGTAATAGAAGTGTATTCAGATGCTAGTTGGATATCCAATGTAGATGATCATTCTTCTACAAGTGGTTGGGTGTTTTTGCTTGGAGGAGGTGCCATTTCTTGGGCTTCCAAAAAGCAAACATGTATTACTAGCTCGACTATGGAGTCGGAATTTGTTGCCTTGGCAGCAGCCGGAAAAGAGGCGGAGTGGCTTAGGAATTTGATATATGAAATTCCATTATGGCCTAAACCAATTTCACCCATTTCTATCCATTGTGATAGTGCATCTACCTTGTCTAAAGCATATAGTCAAGTGTATAATGGTAAGTCGCGACACCTGGGCGTTAGACATAGCGCGGTACGTGAGTTGATAACTCATGGGGTGATTTCGGTTGTTTTTGTGAGATCTCAACATAATTTAGCCGATCACTTAACCAAAGGATTGGCTAGAGACTTGGTACAAAAGTCGGTTAACGGGATGGGTTTACAACTCATATAAATCTTGGTGATAGGATACCCAATTCCCCTCTAATACAATGTTAGAGGCAGAATTCAATGTGGAAGGCCTATAGTCTTAGATTTGAGCACATTAAATTGTCCCGAAGGTATGTGCTATGACCTGCAAGATTAGGTTGAAGAGTTTCTTCTTAATGAGTATTTTGACAAAGTGCTATTGCAGGTGCACGATTAATAAAAGATTCACCTATATGAAGTTTGGCCGCTTCAAGGAAGTTCTAGGGTTGGCTTTCTGTATGCTCAAGAATGAATATGGACACAAGGCCTGTTTAATTAGTGTCAAGAATAAACTTTTGGAGTTATCTTAACTCATGTGTATGTTATCTTCATGTATTCTAAACGTGTAAAGGGGTTCAATGCTTAGACACACCCCAATACTCGAATATTTGAAATGTGTAATATTACTAAGTGGTAATTCAATCTTCGTGACATTATCATTGATGTATGAGTTGTTATGTTTTGACTGATTTTCAGCTAAACCAAGGATTACACTTAAATGGGGGAGGAATGTTGGTGATTTAAGTATAACCATGTCCATTTGTGTAATTAGGGGTTTGGTACAAAGATGGGTGAACTTGAAACACGATATTATGAGTTTAGAGGTGTGGAGTGCACACTCGTATAAGTATTTGCGAGTTTACGGATATAAATGATCAAGTAGAGTTCGGAAAACCACTTAAAGGACGCAAAATTCGTTTTGGGAAAAACAGAGGGACAGGCGGCCGCCTGTCACCACAGGTGCCCGCCTGTCAGGTCAACTCAAGGCAAAAAGTTGATCAGGATGTTTCTCTGGTTTCTGGTTCTCACAGGCGCCCGCCTGTGATTCATTTCTGCGAATTGTTGTGTCTTTTCATTGATTTTCAACTGTTTCTTCCATATAACCCCTTTCCAAAAAGGTGTCTATAGGTAAGAACGTTATTAACTAATATTTCAGATCATTTTTTAGAGAAAAGAATGAGATCATTCAAGTTCTTCTTCATCTTTGAGAGTTAAACAAACTTCAACAAAACTCCTTAAGTATTCTTCTCTTTTGGTGCCAAAAAGTGAAGGGAAACGTAGTCTTATCTCACAAAAGTATTTGTGTAACCCGAGGCATCTTATAAGGGTGAAATAACTTTTGTAGGAAAGTGTTTATCACGATTCTACGTTATATCAAGCATATCAGTTTTCCTGCGTTTTGTTTTGACATTGTTGTTCCCTTGACAACCATAAATTTACAACAGATAGTGATAGGGGTTGGTGGTGGGATCTGTTATAAGTGAGAATGGGAAGACGGTAATGAGGTGGAGTGGAGGGTGGCGGTGGGTGGTGGTGGTGGCGGTGAGGGCGGGTGGTGGTGAGGTGGAGGGTGGCGGTGGGCGGTGGCGGTGGCGGATTGTGGTGGGCTAGGAGGGTGGGTGGTGGGGGTGTGCGACGATGGATGATTTCATTAAATTAGGTTTTACATTTCATTACATCCAACCATTTCGTTTATTTTATCCATTTTTTAATGAATCAAAAATGGTAAAAAATTCATTCCAATGGAATGAAAAATCATTCAATTCACTTGCATCCAAACACGTCAAAATGATAGAATGGAATAGAAAAAAAACATTATATTTCATTACACTCCAACAATCCAAACACATCATTACAGTTTTGACGTATATTTGGATTTTACGTGTATTTCTTAGATACATCTAATGCCTTAGAGCACTCACATCAGTTATTTTAACACATTCTATATTTTACGGTATCAAAAAGAAATATTCTTTGATTTACATAATCTTTATTCAAACTTGAATGCATCATAATCTCTACAATGTTTAATATATAAAGAATTTGTATTTGTAATATCTCACATTGCTAATGTGGGGAAAATATATCATCTTCATATAAAAGTGAGACATAATGTAATTGTTAACTCGGATTAACCCTTTTAGGCCAAACAAGGAAGACGGGTCTAAGTAGTTAATCGAACCCATTATAACTAAATTAGCGCGCCTCCAGACCTGGAGTTCGGGGCGTTACAGTTGGTATAAGAATCGAGTACCGGACAAACTAAGTAATGAACCGTGAGGGCCGGTGTGTGGGTTGCCTCTAATTACCTCTGGTAGAGACGAATCCGGGACAATTCCTGACGAGGACGCTAGTTGCATATAAGAGAGAATGTAAAATCTCACATCGCTAATGTGTGAGAAACATACATCTCCTTCATGTACGAGTGATACATAATGGAAATGTTAATTCGGGTTAACCCTTTTAAGCCTAACGAGGACAACGAATCTAAGTTAACCGGATTCATTATGACTTAATTAACGCTCTTAGACCCGATATTTGTGGCGTTACAATGTTTGCACTACTATAATTAAGTAGAAACTCTGATAGAAAAGATAAATTATGGTCGAATTTTTAAATCTTTACTAATTTTAGGATGGTTCAGGTGCAAGTTTTGGATCACCAAGTATAAATTTCAATACCATTGATTGGTGGTTTATTCTTTAAGGTATAAAGCCATTTTAATTATAAAATTTTCTATTGGTTATGATGCACCAAGAAGGATTTACACCATGATCATTCTAAAATTTGTGATACACAATATACTGCAAATGAGCATCTACGTGGGGCTGGCTATGAATATGGCCCGTAGTTTTTTTTGTTCTTTCTTTCTTCATATTTTTATGAACATTTCGTTATGCCTAGACCTGGCCAAATGCTCGAACCGAATCGAACCTGGCGGGAACCGCCGGTTTTCCCCGGTTCGTGCCGGTTCTTGAACCGGCGGTTCAACTGAACCGCCGGAACCGGAGGTTTATGGTTCTAAACTGGCGGTTCAACGGTTCCGGTTCATACGGTTTCTTTCTGGTTCAGATCAAGGTTTTAAAAATTATTAATATTTTTTTTTTAACATTTTCATACAATACTTATTATTTTCACTACAATAACAAATTACTATTCTTTTCACTACAATTACCAAAGCGAATGTAATATATATTTTTTAATAAATAGTTTTTTATTCGGTTTTAAATATAAAAATATTAATATTGTGTTATTTTTTTTATATGTAAATTATGTTATTTCTTCAACGCTTGTACCGAAAATTCGGTTGCCTACGTATCTTTTATAAGTAATCGTGTCGGATGCATAACACATATAAAAAAATCAAATCGAACGTAGTTCTTATAGTTTTTTTTTTATAGTTTTTTTTTAATAGGTTTTTATAGTTTTTTATATTTTTTTTAATAGGTTTTTATACTTTCTTATAGTTTTTTTAATCGGTTTTAAGTATAAGTTGATTCAATGTTGTTTTATTAAATATTACGTGAGAGATATTGTGTTATTTTTCTTATATATAAATTATATTATTTTTTCAATGCTTGTATCGGTAATTCGGTTGTCTACGTATCTTTTATATATAATCGTGTCGGAGGAACGACACATATAAAAAAATCAAAGCGAACGTAGTTCTTATTGTTTTTTAAGTCTTTTATAGTTTTCTTTTTTTATAGTTTCTTCTAGATTTTTATAGTTTTTTTTATAGGTTTTTATAGTATATTATAGTATTTTATAACCAAAACCGTATTGAAGTAACGATTAAATCAGAACAACTTCAAAAATCGGTATCGTAAAGTAAATTTAACTGTAGAAGTTTAGAATTTAGAGAAGAGAAGAGTAGGGGTAAAGAATTTGAAAAAGAATTGGGTTTATAGGATTTTTTGAATTGATTGGAAAAGATAAAAAATAAGAAGAAAAAAAAAAAAGCTGTTTGAAATCTAGCCGTTGGAGCCGGTCCGGTTCCGGCCGGTTAGACACGGTTCCGGCCGGTCCGGTTCTGGTTCCAAGAAAGCACGAACCGTCTACAAACCGGTGAACCGCTGGTCACCCAAACCGCCGGTTACAAGAACCGCCGGTCCGGTTCACGGTTCACGTTTTTTTGGCCCCCTCTAATTATGCCACGGCACTGTATTTTGTTTTACATCAGGCATTTGTTTCTTTTCGTTGATCAGGTTCTTTTGGATTAAACCCAACAATATGATAATAAAAAGTATCCGTAAATTAAAATGCTGAGGTTCTTTGTTATATGCCATTATATTTCATTTTCTTATATTAGATAAGTCGAACTCATCGTATCATCAGTGGTAGATAATTGCAACACTTCCGATTTGTTTTCGATACGTTACGGTGAGTATTTAGTGTCGAATTTAAACTTAAAATTCGAGATTGAAAATGTCTAATGCAGAAATTTATTTTTCGATGAGTGGATGAGCTATTTACGTATGGTCAGGTAGGTTTTATAAAGAAAATTGATTGTATTGGACTATATTAAATAGATCTTTTCGTATACCAAAAATAACAAATAGATAGACTTAGACACACTAAACCATGTATATAGCTACGTCTTTAGAGAGGTCGAATGTTACGGAGATTCCATAGTTTGATACTCCACTTGTTCTATAACAAAATTTACATTAAATTTTTTTTTTTAGGAAAAGAGGACTTTTATTAATCTAAATCCGCCAAACAAGCGGCCAAAACGTCACCAGGGAAAGAGCTTCCCTAAGATGTCAGGACAGAAACAAACAAAGCATGTCGAGCTAAAAGATGCGCGGGGACATTTCCCACGCGCCGAATAAAAGCAAAGGAAAAAAGATAAGAAAGTAGATAAAAGAGCTAAATAGTCCTGAACTAGACACCCATGTGCCGTGAGATCCTCCACAGGCCATCGGAGACGCGCAACACACGCCAAACAATCGCTCTCTATGACTAGTCCCTGGATCCCCAGTCGCTTCCCCTCTTCAAGAGACAGAGAAATTGCCTTAAGCTCCAAGTATTCAATCGGGTCACTTGGATCAAAATGGTACACAAAGGAATGCACAACCACCCCGAGAGAGTCAAGAAAAATGATTCCAATGCCTACACCCGCCTCCGTAGCTGACGCATCTACATTACCCTTTATCACCCCCTCTAATGGCTTCACCCATTTGTCTGCCAGATGTGGGCCCGAGGCCTGCGTACGATAAAGTGTCATAGCCTCCACATACTTAGTCGATGCTGCCAAAGAGCGCGTACAAACCGCAGAGACATATACGGCATGGTCATCGAACACTGCTGAACACCGTGCCTTCCAAATTCCCCACATAAGCCATACAAACCGTGCAGTGTCCTGAACACCCTGATCCTCTAATAAAAGCAGGAAAAAATCCGCAAAGGAAGCCGAGACAAGGCGACCAAGAATTCCATAGAACGGCGACTCCCGCCAGATTCTGTCCGCCATCTCTCACTCAAAAATCACATGATGCATAGTTTCCAGAGTCTCACCACATGCCAAACAAACACCGTCTCCCATACTCCTCCTTTGCAGTCCCTGTCCAATAGCGAGGCAGTCATGGAGGCACCGCCACAAAAAGTGTTGAATGTGGGGCTGCACCGGTAACTTCCAACAACTCCTCCATAGCCTACTCTCCCCAGATGAAGTAGTCAGACCTATAACGGATGCTGGCTGATAAGAAGATAAAGCCAAGAAGCAGCCTGATCTAACTGTATAAATCCCCTTGCGATCATAGTGCCAGATCATTTTACCCGGGTGCCCTCCTGGGGCTATAGTTGTTGCTAATATAGCATATGATTCCCAAGGCCGAAACAATTGCTGAACCCGCTGCACATCCCACAGTCTAGTATTCGGAGTATTTAAAGCTAACACTTTGGAATATGTTGGAAGCTCATGCCCTGCAAAAGGTATGCAAAACGAAAGTTGCCGACTAGTCCAGGCATCATGAAAAAGGAATACCGAATCCCCATCCCCCATTGAACAAAAGGTCCCGCCCCTCCAATACACTACGCCATAGAAACGAAGGCTGAGTCCTTAGCCCAGCCGCAAGAATAGTACTATCCTCAAAATATTTCGCATGCAAGACCCGCGTTGCCAACGAGCCCGGACAATTCAGGATCCACCAAGATTGTTTAGCCATAAGGGCTAAGTTGAAGCATTCCAAATCCCGAAAGCCTAAACCCCCCCCCCCCCCCCCCCCCCCCGGATTCTTCGGCAAACAACAAGCCTCCCAGCTCTCCCAATGCACTGGGCGCTTATTCTCTGTGACCCCCCAAAAAAATCCTCTGATGGCTTGCTCAACTTCCCGGATAAGGGTATTCGGAACCTTAAAGCACTGCATGATGAAGGTAGGGATAGCCTGAAGCGTCGACTTAATAAACACTTATTTCCATGCAGGCGAGAGCAGTTTATCCTTCTAACCCGCCACTTTTTTTGCGTATTTTATCCCTCAAAAACTCAAACATTTTACGCTTGTTCCTATCACATATGGCAGCCTCAAATACTTACCAGAAGCATCCCACAGCGGAATCTGTAGCAACTCATAAATTGCCTCACGCACCTTCTCTGAGACCACACGAAAAGTACAAACTTGATTTACTACATTTAAATATTTATATAATTGATAAGTCTTTTTTTTTATTTGTTCCCATCATTTGTGGAGGTGGTTTTTTTTTTTTTTTTTTGTTTTTTGTTTTTTCACTTTATTTTCTAATGGTTGTAATATGATGTTTACTTTCGACCACATCCCTTGCATAAACTCCAGTCCTTCCTATCTCTTTGCCACCGTTAACCATTGTGTCCACATTTTTATTTATTTATTTATTTGTGTCAACGAAAAAAAGAAAAGAAAAGACACCTAACACATTCTATCCAGGCTATCCAGCCCAATCCTTCATCTGACCAAAAAAAAAAAAGGAAAAGTCTAACCTAAAGACTCCAACATAGGGAGTGATTCGTGTGGCATAATTTGGACCACACAGTTTCAGTGTAAAATAAAATTATGTGGTCCAGATTATGCCACATGAGTCACTCTCTATGTTGGAGTCTCCATGTTAGAACCTCCCACCAAAAAAACCACAACCTCCTCCATAAGAACCTCACCCTTATAGTAATATTTTTATTTTATTTATTTTTATATTCATTCCGTCTTTAATTCTTACATGTTTAATAGCATCATACTCGATCTATCCCGACATCACATTTTATAATAAAAAAATCAAATTTACAAAGGTCTAAATTTGCTTTCGACATTTCGAGAGTCAAGTTTTGCATATCAATTCAACGCCGGAAAAGTCAGATTGGACTGTGGTGTCCCAAAAATAGATTAATTGTGATGCAATAAAATAACCTTTTTGTGTATGGTAATTTTTTGATTTTAATATTCCTTCCGTTTCCTAAAAAAAAAAAAAATTTCCTTCCGTGTCTTTTTTTTTAAACAAACGATCTTCTTTATTGAATCAAAGTGGAAAATCCATAGTACCATAACCAATTTACAGGAAGGAGAAAAGAAAATCACACGGCTTACAAAACTTCAAAGAAAGTAAGCAAAATCTGAGTCTATTGCTCCCAAACAACTCTAGCTTATGTGTGTTTTCGTTGAAGTTTTTTTCGAATTTTTTTTATATCAAATCATCAATCATTTCTTATACTTTTCTCACCAATCATTATTTCAACTACAAATAAAAAATATTATATTATCTTTCATCATTTCACTTTATATACTTTATTACTACTTGTTTTACCATTATTTTAATCATTATACTACTTTATTTTAATTTCTGTCACCAATTATTTCTTTATCTACATAAATTTCAAAAAAATATTTTAACTTTCTAATCATTACTTCAATCATTTTTATTATATTTTATTATCCACTAGCATATAAAAAACCTCCAAAATAAATTTCAACCCAAAACAAACGGAACCTAAGATTCTTAACTTTTTTGATAATCTTAGAGACGAACACATGAGCATTGGTCATTCTCTGTAACGCCCCGCTCCCGGATACCGAGCTCTTATCCGGAAGAAACGTTCGGCGCGTATAACATTTAATAAATTCTATATTATACGCCAGCCTCTACGTCGTCGTATCATTATTAAAGCAAAGGAAGCCCAAAAGGCTCGGGTAAAATCATAAATGCTACTAGAATAGAATACAAACCAACTAGAGGTAGAAATGAAAAGCTTACAACAACGAGATAAAACTTACAACGTACGATGTTACAAAATAAAGATACAACACTTGTCTTACAAACTTGGAATAAAAGTACAACATGTTATTTAAGAATCTACAACATACTATAGTACAACCTTTAAAAGAAAGTAAAAGAAAGCATCATCGGCACCGGCGTCATCAAAACATCATCGAACTCCTCAACGAGCTCAAGGACAACCTCGTTCGTCTTCTCACCCCAAAAGCACACAAAACAACATATGCAATTGAGGTAAGTACAAAGTACTTAGCAAGAGGAAGAAGCTAATGTATAATCAAGTCTTACAACGAAAGGTTCATTAATTATTATTAAGTTATCTTTATGAGACCGACTCAATTCGGAGTTCACTTCATGCTCATCAACATGTCGTGACTAAACGTTTCTAACTTAACTTATCTTTTTTACAAAGATGTTTGCGAGGGCACTACACTTAGTGAGATATGCACTAAGACAGAAGACACAACCCTATAGAGATAAATCTCTAGCGGTCCCGAGATAATCATTCCATTGTATCTGGCCAACCCTAGAGAGCTGACCGGTGAATGCATATCTCGTTCGTGAGTTGTCCGGCTGAATGATCACTACTTTATCTGGCGGGTCTAGAATCCGGCAGTGATCATCGCCACTTTATCTGGCCAAACATCACATTGCCGATATTGTACTGTGCCTATCCAAGCTCTCATGATGTTTAACCTTTTATCTAATCAAATACGTTTATTAAGTGATTAGCTAGCCACCTAGGTTCATTCAGGACAAAAAGCTCCCTACTCCCTCTTCGTAGACTCTTAGACTCTTAGACTCAAGCTAGCAATTACACATACATCGATGAATACTAATTCATCAAAGCACAAGGCCACTCTTACTCTTCCGACGGTTCCGAATTTCAATTCCCTTTAAGAATACATCCGGTGCAGAACCAAACGCATCAGAAGCTTATTCATGGCTTTGTAATGTTCATGAATGTTTATTAATGTTTCTTTTTGTAGATCAAGAAACAACACTTGAAACTCAACACATAGCTCAAACATCATATTTCCCAAAAGCAAGATCAATACGTGCGCATTCTAACTGTACAGGCCCTAAACCTGATTTTCAACACTTCTCTCAATTCTACGACCTTTCTAACATGTTTATCACCAAAAATACACATCAAAACAACAGGAAAACAGCCTTTAAACATACCATAACATCTTGTACTACAACAACAACAATTAACATGATTTACAATCAAGAAATCAACACAAAAGCTCAACCTTAACATCATAAAATTTTAATTAAACATTAGGAAGAGCCTCTTACTTGATTGAGGCCACAAACCAAAACTAATCTCTACAGCCCTTAAACAGTCCTCTAACAAGATCTAAAATATCACAATTAACATGAATTAATTGATGATCAAAGCTTCTAAACAAAGAACTACGAAACAAAACCCTAGAACATGAATTCATGATCCTTTTCATGAATTCACAGCAGAAATTCGACTCCAACATACCTGAGAATCAGACCCAAATTATGGTATCAAAACGATCCTCGTCTTCTCATGATTCCAGCGGTACTTTCGGATTTCTAAACGGATTCACGGATCAAAAGTTATGCACAAAACCCTAAAACACAAAACATCATGATCTTTTACGATTTGAAGCAGAAAACGAGTTAACCAAACCTGGATTATCTCCTGTAAGAGTATTTTTAGAATAATCTACGCTCTGAGACGATCGTTTTGACTATTTATGGCTGCAAAACGGAACTACGGATTGGAAGATATGAATTTTTGAAATTTATCCCTTTTCCAAAGAAAAGAGGAAGAAGGAACGCAGAGCAGTTCTTTTTTTTTTTTTTTTTTTTTTCTTTTCAGATTTTTAGAAAGGAAGAGGTGTGAGTGTGGGAGGTTTTAATCTTGAAAATAACCTCCAAGAGATTGATATTAATTATTAACTCCCATTAACTTCCCTTTATATTTCAAATAAAACTTAAATTCTTTATTTAAATATTATAAATTTGAACCTTATTCTGGCTGATTTCGGTTGTTACATTCTCGACATGCCCTTACATTCTCGACATGCATCATGTTGAGTTTGAACCTTATAAATTTGAACCTTATAAATTTCAAATAAAATTTGCCCTTTTTCGAAAAGTCGGGATGTTACATTCTCGACATGCATCATGTTGAGTTTTAGTCTTCCAATGTCACAAATAGGGTAAGTTTCTCGATTCTGGCTGTTTTCGGATATTGTTGTTGATCCAGTCAGGGGCGGGCGCAGGATCCCGGGCAACGGGGGCGAAAATTCTAAAAAAAAAATTGTAATAAAAAATGTATATAGTTGTGTATTTTTTAAATGTGTCACTTTGATAATAACTATGTATTTTTATTTACATGATAAAACTTTTATGTCAAAGTATCGGTTTATTTTAAATGATAAGGGCGAATATAAATTTTATGAGGACGAAAAAGATACATAACATATATATAGTAGTGTATTTTTCGGATCCGAGAAGGCGAGTCCCCCTAGCTTTGGGGTGGATCCGCCCCGGGATCCGGTCTTCAACAGTGTTTGGTGAGAAAAACGAACTCCATGTGGCTTGTAACACAAAAAAAATGTTTGGTTTATTAATTTAGAGAGTTATTAATTTATCGATAAATTAATAATTATTAATTTAAAGAGTTTTTAACCGATTCAACGTATAATTCATATTTCCGTATAAACTAAGTAATTATACATACCAAACAAAAAGCCAAATTAGTCTATGCCTCTTAGCGTTGTAACACACTCCAAAAAATTAATGACTTTTGAAGTACTAAATGACTTTTGAAGTACTAAATGTAAACAAAAGGAACAAATATGTTCATATTTCTTTGGCATATAAATTACTGAATGTGTTAGAGTATTCAAACCATATCTCAAATATAAAAGGTGTTGCAAAATCAACTATGTCGGGTTAGTACTAATCAGACCAAAAAGACTCTCCAAAGTTATCAAGGAACAATATCAAACACACTTTTGACTATCTTTTAAATAGAAAAGGGAAGAGCTCAAAAGACACAAACCAACAAAATATCCCGACATTTGTTTATGAGTGGTTTCTCCAAAGATTTGAATATCACTTAATTTTGCGGCCAATAAAACTCTTGTACCCTCCCTTCTCATAGGATGGCTTGGGAAATTCAAGCAATTAAAGTCATTTTTCGTTTTGGCGATAGTAACACGTGGTATTGATTCGGGAGAAAATTGATCAATTTAATGTTTTCAAATGAAACTCATATTTATCATTCACCGGCATCAAAACAACTTGATAAAGAAAGGCCGAATATTTGTTGCATTTTTCCCTCTATGGATTATTGGGAAATATGCAAAGCCTCGTTGCTTCAAGAATGTCAACATGAATAGCTTGGATTGTCGAATCGAGCTAACAAAAGAGCATGGATGACTAAATGTGCTTTTTGATGAATATGTTCGTTCATTTGACCAAATGATGCATGGTAAAAAGTTCTACTTGTGGTGGATAATTGTCCAAAGACATCCAAGAAATATTGAAGGGCTAAGAAACGTTGAATTGTTCTTCTTAACCTTGCGATCTTTGGGATAATAAGAGCTTTCAAGATGCATTACCGTAGAAGGTTTTACCGCAAAATATTGGAAGGTTATGAGGTGGGACAATCTGATCCAGGGAAGATAAATGTCCTTGATGCTATCAATTTGGCAATCCCGGCTTGGACGATAGATGTTCGAAAAGAAACAATAGCGAATTGTTTCCGACAACGTAAAATTCGTTCGGTAGTGACGTTGCAAGAAATTTGGATGAATCCACTTTTGATGAAGAAACTCAAGACCTCGAGACTATGATCAATCGATGTGGCTATCGTAATAAGATGGATATCGACAATCTAATGAACTACCCGGTGAAAATGAAGCATGTTCGGAGGTTCGAGTTTAGAAGATATTGTGGTACTATCATTGAGAACAATGCAGAGGATGACGGCGAAGATGATACGGTGTCTTTGGAACCTGTTACGCGAAAGGAAGCACTTATGGTGTCGAACACTCTTCACAACTTTATGATACAATACAAAAATACAACACTTCTCGAAATTTATTGGATGCGATATGAAATTCCAATAAACTTTAAAGGAAAACGGACAACTTTATTGAATCATATTTCAATAGAGTTTAATATATTTTTTTCGAGTTTTATGAATTATTAATTTATGATTTTCTTTGACCGAAAATTATAAAGGATATCTCCGAAAAATTATTATCTTATTATTTTATCGATTTTTTCAATTTTTTACATTTTAATCGGGACCGGACAAATTTATTATTTTAGAGAGTTTATTAATTTACCGAGTATTAATTTAAAGAGTTTTTTACTGTAATAGGTAATTTATATTTCTTCAACTCTAATAAATATAATCGTGGGTTACTAATCAGACCCTCTCCAATTATTTTTTTTATTCTTTTACTTTTTTTTCGTTTCTATCGGCCCCCTCCCCAAAAGCAATTTTTTTTTATAGTAAACGTTAATAACATTTAATAAACATATTTATTTTTTATAAATAATATATTTTTAAAAGCTACTCAATGAAATCTATAAAATGAATCTAATATTGAATATAAAATAATGTACAACAAAAAAAGGTAATTTTATGTTGTTATTTTAAAATTGAAAATTTTGTATAAATTTTTGACACGTATTTATTTTGTATAAATTTTATGTTATTGAAATCTAGTCAATGAAATCAATACAACGAGCCTAGTATTGATGGTGACATGATTTATTAATTTTAGCGTCATATTTCCCTTCAATTTTTTGTTTTTTTTTAATATAAAATCTTTATTTTTATTTATAACCACTCATTCAGATTTTCTTTTCATCCTCTTATCTTCAATTTTACCCATTCATTCAGATTTCCCCTTATCTTCTTATCTTCAATTCTCTCTCTCTATATATATATATACACTATTTCACTCATTCGAAAATCATCATAATTTGTCCAACTCTTTGATACATACTCATTCAACACATCTTCAATTGATTTTCGTAATTCATAATATAGATCACTACAACTTCTTATTCTCGGATAGTTGGTCAGTTGGAAACGATTTTACGAATGATGTTCCTAGTGAGGATAATTGGTCAGTTGAAAATGATTTTACGAATCATGTTCCTAGTGGGGATAATTGGTCAGCTGGAAACGATTTTACGAATGATGTTCCTAGTGGGGAGAGCATCTCCTACGTTGGGCGTGATTACATAGCCGAATTTACGACTGACCAGGTTAGTTATTATTGTTGTTATTATCCACATTCGTTACTTATGTTCATTTTAGATTGTATAATATTTTGCTTATACATCTTCTTCTTCTTTTTTTTTTGTAGATATTTGAAAGTGGAGTTGTCATGCTAGATTGGGTACGGAGAGTTGGTAATGAAAATGGTTTGTAATTGTCATAGATAAATCTAGTAGTATAAAGGGCGGCAAAATGCCGAGATGCATTATTATTTGTGGAAATGGTTGATTGTACAAACCGCCACCCGAAGGGCATACAATGCAAAGGGATACTGTAACGTATAAATGTGGTTGCCCATTTAAGCTTCGAGGTGTAGCACAACCTCCAGACGGTGTGATGTGGGGTTTGAAGGTTGTTAATGGTTCTCATAACCATGAAGTAGCGGAAAGTTTAGAGGGGTTTGAGTATCCTTCAAGGCTGACCGCAACCCAGAAGCAATTAGTGCGTGATATGTCCAATAGCATTGCTCTAGAGAAATTCTTAGTGTTTTGAAACAACAAGACCCGTCAATTACTACGGGAATTAGGAGTATTCACAATGTCAATGCACTGTATAAGAAAGAGCAGTTGGGGGGTATCTGAAACTGGGTACGTCTTAAGAGAATTAAATGATAAAAATTACATGTACGACTATCTGACAAATGAACACACTAGTGATATCACAGATATTCTTTGGGTTCATCCTACAAGCCTAGAGCTATCTGTCAATTTTCCGTCGGTGTTAATTATTGATGCCACGTACAATATTAACGAGTATGAGTTACCTCTCTTAGAGATTGTGGGTATCACATCCACAATGAAAACATATTCTCTTATGTTTGCATATTTGAGTAATGAGACGAAAAAGAGAATGACATGGGTATTGGATACGTTAAAGAGATGGATGGTCATAAAAGGAGCAGCGTTGCCATCAGTGGTTGTTTCATATAGGGATCTAGCGCTTCTTGGTGCCGTTGGAGAATGTTTCCCTTTCGCACATCACATCCTTTGTATTTGGCATATAAATCAGTGCGTAATGAAGAAGTGCAGGCCTATGCTTGGTACGAGATGGAAAGAATTTGTCAATGCATGGCACTCGGTTATTCATTCATCGAGACACCGGTGACTTTGAATTTGAGGTGGAATGCCATGTGCGGGGAGTTTTCAGAATATGCTGATGCCACGATACCTTTGGGATACATGGTTATTCCCTTACAAGGAGCGGTTTGTTGATGCGTATATAGACAAAATTATGCACCTCGGGAGCCATTCAAGTCAAAGGTAACTTTTCTGTAGCCACTATTTATTCATTATACTGCACTAAAGAATATTGTATGTACCTTCCTTATTTAACACAGTGTATTAGTAAATTACAGGGTGGAGTCTGTGCATGCGAGACTCAAACGATACTTCGGCATCGCTTTCAACATCCTTTCAGAAAATAGAAAAGAGGTTGACTTCTCAATTTGGGGATATCCAAAGGTCGTTCCAGAAATCTCTCAACATTCCACAGCATCTACATCTACGTGAAGCCATTTATAGTGAAATCATATATCGCATTTCATTAGATGCAATAGAGTTGATCGATAAGCAGATAAAACGTGCTGATAACCTCAACGAATGAGACATTTACACTTGTAAGATCAAATTGACACACGGATTGTCATGCGCTCATGATATTGTACTGTATCGTGTTGTGGGCATGCCAATTCCGCGAAATGCTATCCACATTCACTGGAGTACATTGTCCATGAAAGCCCCTGAGCGTCCTGAAGAGGGAGTATGACCCGACAGGGCAACTCAGCTTATTGAAAGATTAAATGAAATGGATCCCTCTAATCGAGAGTCTATGATTGACAGGTTTATAAATATGGCGGATCCAACTCGTTGCACAGTTCGACCCCCAGCATACAACACAGAACAAAGGGGTCGACTTACAAGAAGAGATGAGCAAAACATCGGCCGCAAACCTTCCTTCTCAGTATCCACTTCAGAATATGGAGCTCCAACTATTCCAAAATCACAAGAGAGAAATAGGAGGGATCACCTCGTTAATGAATTTCCACAAAAGTTTCAACGTTTTATTTCCCACGGTGTTGACGTCCGAGCCGACGGTCATTGTAGATTCAGAGCGATAACCCATGGCTCTTAAGACGAATGGGCACAAGTACGACTGGAACTTATTCTAGAAATTACACTAAATTGGGCCATGTACGATAACCTTTATCTTCAACATGGTCAGACATCACTTGTACTAGAAAGACTTAATTGCTTCGAACAAACTACACCATATAGTCATTGGATGGATGGTATACCAATAGGGTTGCTATAGCTCCAGCGTACAACGTTGTACTGCATACATTCGATAGGGATGTTAAGCGTTGTAATACTCACTTGCCGTTCAGATCCCCGCCAGTTCCATTTGCCCAGTGCAAACATATAGCTATCGGCCATGTTCATGACAATCACCTCGTGTAAGTTTTCTTGTACCCTTATTACCCTGTACCACCAATCATCAAGTGGAAATTATTAGACGAATCAAACGAATGGGCTCATCATTATCAAGCACGTATTCAGTTATGGTATGATGTAATGGAGATAGATCCACAGGGAGTAGGATTTGGAGAAAATCTAGACTAATTTTATGTGTTTATTTATATGTTCATTTATTATTTCTATGTACCTAATTATAATTAAATAAATTTTAATTTTAATTTATTTTATTGAGTGTTCAGAGAAACATAAAATAGATTAAAAAATGATATATCATATACTTGTTAAAAAACTTACCCCTGAGTAAGAGTCAGACTCTGCAGGCACGACCCGAACCGAACTCCAGATTAGTCGGACCAGGGGCTTTAAGTGAAAAAAATGAAGGACAACCGATTAAAAAAATGAATGACAAAAAAATGTTATTAAAGAGAATTATATTGGGTCCGATAAAATCATTTTTTAATACATCATTCCGTATTCAATAATGGGCTTATTTGATAGGTTTCATTGAATAGATTTCAAAAACATATAATTTATTGAAAAATAAATTATAAAAAAAAGTTATAATGGTCTGAAATATTACCAGGAAAAAAATATTGGAAAGAAATTTGGGAAGGGGTGACATGATGGGGTTGCGATTAGGGCACTCTTATCAGAATCACCATATTCTATCTCTAAAATAATATAAGATAATACATATTCCTATTTTACAACTTTTTAATTCAAAAACCTCCACAACAGCATCCCTATCATTATCCCTATAATATTTCAAATAATATTAAATAATACTATTCTACCTCACAACTCTATTCACACACATTAAATATTTATTGTTTCACTCCAGGAGCATCTCTATCATTATCTCTATAATTTATAATAATTAAATATGTTTAGGGACGTGAATACTGCATCATCACAAATAGGGATACACTGTTCATATTCTTAAAAATAAATAGAGGTAAGGACTCTGCTGTGGAAGCTATTTGGGGTAAACTCAATGATAGGGATATTCCAACCTCCAGATCGGACCCATCGCCCCAGTCACTATTGCATCAGTCAGATACTCACAGGACCGGCTGTTCGTCCCCGGAGAGAGAGAGGGTCGGCGACCACCAGGATAATGTGCAGGTGTGAAATACAAACCTCAAGTCCGGAGCCGCACTGCCTCGCCGGCGGATAGAGCGTGCGCTACCTGTCCGCACCTTTTGTGTCCTTTATCGTAATTATCTAGCGATATGTAACAACTTCCCTATAAATAGGGCCATATGTAACCCTTCTAAGAGGATGAACTTTCTGAGAAATAAAAGATAAGGCAAAGCGAAATTCTCCCACTCTCCTCTTTAGTAGTACGGCATCACCACTTGCACCCACAGCTTCACTATGATCCATCACGATTGATACCACCAAAATAGCAAGATATCCACCGTTATACCACCGCTGACCACCTGAGATAATTTCGACGTTATCAGTTGGCTCCGTTACCGGGAAATGAGATTTTTAGCTTACCTCCGGCGTACAGCTCGTCTACGATTTGCAAAGCTCAAAGCGGCCGCGGGAAAAACTCTTCTTTTTCAGGTCACCCTCAACGCTTCTCAGCAAGAAGCTTCAGGTCTTCATACAGCTGCATTAGCATCCTCAACTCAGCATCAAAATAACATCACAACAAGGTAACCTCATCGACTTCCTGTCCAGAATGACGAGTTTGCGTTTGAATCATCACCTCTCTCGTAGTTTCTGTATAGAGAAGTTCGCCGGAGTTGGCATCGTACGTTTCCTTGCCGGAATCTGTGCTTCAGAGATTTCATTTCACATCCTTGATAGTTGCTCAATCTCGGATAAAGTTAAATACGCATGAAACTGGTGGTTATGTTCTTAAGAAACTGAGACACTCAGCATTTACACGTTAAAAAAGATGGCGGAAATCACACTCGTTACTTAGACTGTCAATGGAGCGCTGTCTTAGAAGTTATTGCATGCTCTATCTTAGAAGTCGGAATAAAGATATGTATGCTGCATCGTAGGATATTGGAATTTTTGGGACTTCACGCTTGAGAAATTGCAGTTGTTCCCCGAATTCCGACATCCGTACACCGGCTCCGGCGATAAATCCACCAGATATTTCATTATCAGAAAATATCCCCGACATGCCGCCCAAGTAATCATCAGACAGTACAGAGTTGGTGAGTGTCAGAGCAGTTGAGAGTCAGTGTACTATTTGACTTTTCACCCAATCAGAATTTGACAGATGGCAGGGACCAAAGAGAAAGTCCACGTTCCACCTACTCTAGGGAGACGATCCGCAAGGGATCCACAACGCCATAGTGGAGCTGATCCCGCATTGGAAAACCCCACCTTAGAATGGGGCGACACGCAAGCAAGAACTGATGCCAGAAATATAATAAACCGGAGAAGGTCAAATTTGAATGATAAGGGGAACTCGGCATCAGTTCGTTCCGTGCCAGCATGTGAGAAAAACATTGCAGGGACTTCAAAACGAACGGGGGTAAGGAGCCGTTCAATGAGAAAACCCAGAGGGCAGATGAGAACCTGGGGGCAGGATATCCACAGGCAAATGCGGCTATAGCATATGCAGAATACGTAAAACAAATGTATGCGGCGAGTCTACGCCTGGCCGCGTGTAACATGCCCCTCATAAATATCGAGGAACATATCCCTCTTCCACCTGAACAAAAGGAAACAGCCCCACCAAGAGTGCAACCGGCCCCCGCACTCGAGACAACGAGGGAAGAAGTGGATGGGAGCGAATATTCGTCAGCAGGGAAAAAAAGAAAGCTTATGCCTGAGAAAAGTGTCGAGAAAACATCAGTCTTGGAACGGCTAGGCCGTCTTGAGAAAAAGGCTATGCACCAACGGTTAGGTCCCTCACCACCCGAGAAGAATGCCGCATCGCCCTATGAGGGCAGGGATCCCCGCGATGCACGGCTCATCATAGATAAGAAAATAGCGGAGCAAGACATGGAGTCGGCATACTACGCGGACTCGGACGATGTCATCAAAAGAAAAATGGTGCCCGCCGGATGTATGACAAAAATATGATTATATTATAAGACTTTTTATTATTATTTTTTATGATATTTTAGTATAATTTCATATAAATGCATTGAAAACTTATAAAAATCATAGTTAGTTATAATTAAATGCATAAGTTATAAAAACGATATAAATAAGGGTTTTAGTGTCAGATTTACGTTTGGTGTTTTGTTGCTCTTATTGAAGGATTATACGTTTATCGAGATCTCAAGAGAGGACATGTTTTGGAGCCTAAATCATATCTTTTAAGGGATAAAAGATTATGCCATAAGCAAACGAGATCGAACGGATCAACTGTCCTTAGTATTTCTACCGTAACTCATCTTCAACGGACATTTGACCTAACTTAGAGGCATTTTCAGAGAAAAAGTCCTTGATGAAAGTTGTAGATCTTCAAGAGAGCTTTCCAACGAATATTAAATCATGTCAATCGAGGTCTACAGCTCGAGATAGGTTTCTACGAACATCGGAGATGTTGCATGGCCGGCACGCGCCGGAGAAGGCCGGATCTTGCGAAATATCTCGACAACGGCACGTGGGTCGACAACAAGAGAATATATACTATTTAGCCGGCACGTGCCGGTGGTGCTCCGGCACGCGCCGGCCTTGTGGTATGGTCTATAAATAGAAGCTCATTGCAAGCTTGGGGAGTTGCACCTATCTTTATATCTCTCTTATATAGATCTCTATCGTCTCTTTTGTTGTTTTTTAGTTAAATAAATGCGTAAACGGCACTGCGCCGGAATAATACGATGTAATGTTGTAATATAAGCACCGTTATGATGTTTGGAAAGATTACGGGAGGCTCGTTGTTGTAGAGGAGTTGTTATTTCCGGGGAATACGACTCTACAACGCTACAATTGTAATCTAAAGATGAGCGGCTAAGGTCTCGAGGCTAGAACCACCGTTGTGAAGCCACCATCACCGGAATAAACAAGGATTTCGTTTTCATTTGTTCTAGTGAGTTTCTTGTTCTTCCTTCATGTTTGAATTGTTTATGTGCAATTTGTATGATCTATACTTATGTTGCATGCTAATCGAATTTAGATACGATAGTTGATAAATTCGTAGATTACCGTGAAGGAGAATGATAATATTCTTCCAACATACGTAAGTTGAGGGTGAATGTTATTAGATTAGGATTTATATCCATATCTTTGATCTGTAAATGCTTTAGTTGTACCGAGAGTGGTGAACTAATTAAAAGGCGATGAACCGAAAGGGAAAATGCCTCTTTAGCGAATAATAATCCAAGAACTTACGAATGAATATGTGTCTTTCTTGTTATTTTCGGTGGGGTGGTGGATCAACGGTGTGTTCTAGTTGTTTTAATCTTTCTTTAAACAAATTTTCACGTATCGTCTTTCTTTTCACGTTTGCTACCTTAGTTTGTTAATTGAAAATCCGAGATCATAATCATCAACTTTATAAAAGAAATCGAAGGCAAAAACTCTTTTTCGTACAAGTCCCTGCGGATACGATCCGGTTTCACCACTATAGGCTGCGAGCCTTCGCACTTGGGGCTGACATCGGTTTTATTTTATTACTTGTTATCTTTTGCTTTGCATAAAACCGCGAACAAGTTTTTGGCGCCGTTGCCGGGGACTTGGCACGGAAAGTTTTCGTTTTCAATCTCTGTTCTGTTTCTATTTTATCTACGCTGTTCAGACCTGTTTCGAGCTTGTTTTAGTTTAGTTTTTATTTATTAAGTCTAAAAAAAATATATATATATATATATATATATATATATATATATATAAATATATAAAAAAAAAAAAAAAAAAAAAAAAAAACCCGTGTTCCTTGGTTAATCGTCGAGGTTGGGTGATGGGTTCTCGGTGAATCCCACTCTGCGGAAGCATAAGGAATTAAATCCCGAAACCTCGTGGTTAAGGTGTTGGTGTTCGAACGTGGTTTATGAAAACTCGAACTCACGGGGGACCTCTTTTGTATAACCCGGAGCTAGAGCGAACCATCGTTCGACCGAACAAACGTTTGGCCCGGCTCTCCGGACCGACGGACGAGGGAATCACGGAAGAAAACGATCTGAAGGATACGTTGAGGGAGAAGCTCAAGTAGGAGCCGAGGTTGAGAAAATGGCGGATCAACGGACATTGGCGGACTTTGCCATGCCATCTCTTGTGAAAGTTAATCCTGCGGTCGTGATTCACGAAATCACGGCGATAATTCGAACTCAAAACTTCTTTAATCAATTTGGTAAGAGGTTCCACATTTCATGGATTTTCCACGAGGACCCGCACGATCACATTCACTCATTTCTAGAATCGTGCGGGACTATTTTAATCAAAGGGGTCAACGAGGACGCCACGAAAATGAAACTCTTTCCTTTCTCACTTTGAAGGGAGAAGCGAAAGAATGATATAAATCCTTACCAGTCGAATCCATTACTTCGTGGGAGGATTTGGAGAAAGAATTTACGAGCCGGTACTTTCCACACCTGCAAAGACGGCTCATCTTCTGAATCAGATATTCACTTTTGTGCAATCCGAGAAGGAATCTTTTTACGATGCGTGGAAACGATTTAAGACTCTCTTGAGAAAGTGCCCCCACCATGGGCTGGATAAACAAAGATTGGTCAACACTTTCTACAGTGGTTTGACTGAATTGACTAAAGGAATGGTGAATAGTTCTGCTGGAGGTGCATTTCTGAGAAAGACACATGATGAGGGATGGACGTTGTTTGAAGATATTGCAAAGTATAATTATGCCCCTACATATGCAGGTGCATCCAATCAGAAAAGCTCGGCTATTGCGGGGAAGTATGAGGTAGATGAGACCACGTTTCTAAAAGCTCGGTTGGCCGCACTACAAAAGCAAGTGGCGGCAATGAATGTTCCAAGTCTTGTGTGTGACAAGCTTGCCATGGCCAAGGCCATCGCGATGTCGGTGCCGGCTTGACCCAATCTCTCGGGTCAAAGGCTGTTCAAAACAATGTTGTTTGCCAAAATTGCGATACCATTGGGCACACATTCCATCGGTGTCATCTATTGTTGCATTCGGAGGAGGTGAATGCATTCAATTCTATAAATTATCGACCTTCGGGTCGGAATCAAAACACTCGGGGTTCAATTACAACCGGAACCACCCTGGTTTCCGATGGAGTGATCCTTCCGGGGCGACGAACCCCCATCATTTTCGGGCCCCTAGGCCTAATCAAAGCAATTTTCAATCCAACTATCGACCGGCATGGAACACCAATCCACCGCAAAATCAAAATCAATCATTTCGGATCTTAGAACAAAAGTTGAGTGAGCAAATCACGGCCAACACTCAATTGGCAAATGCTTTAAGTACTCGACCGATACGGTGAGGAATTTAGAGGTGCAAATGGGACGATTTCGGGACGACAAGCTAGTCGACCTCGGGGTCGGTTTGCCGAGTTTTGCGAGAAGAACCCCGAGGGGTCAACTTGGTCCCGAGAATGACCAAAATACTTGCACCGATCTAGGCGCACCATGGGACTATGGTCGGGATGAGTTGAATGCCATAAATGCGAGGAGTGGGAAAGTGGTTGGCGGTCGGGCCAACCGGGGAAACGAATAGCCCCTCTGCGAGCGAGAGACGACGCGGGAGGGGAAGATCTTTGTTCTCCTCGGAAAGATGTTGGGACTCTTGTTGAGCCAAGTGAAAAAGTAAATTCGAGAGAAGTGTGGAAGTTGAGAATGCGATGATAAAGAGAAGAATGCGAGAAGAAGTCGATTCTAAGTTAAGTTACGGGAAGCATGTGAGGTGGAAGGATAGGGAAGACAAAGCAATCAATCATAAGACGGCAAAGAAGAGCTTCAGAGGAAGACTTTCTTGATCTCCCTTATCCACCTAGCAAAAACAAGGCATCGTTAACGATCGATAAAGAGTATAAGAAGGTTATCGACTTGCTCAAGAACAACGAGGCAAACATTCCATTAGTTGATCTTTTGGTAGGGATGCCAAAGTATACAAAGTTTATAAAAGACGCGGTAAGTTCGAAAAAGAAACTTCAAGAGCTCGAACACATAGTGTTGAATGGAGAATGCTCCGCAATCGGCCGGACTAAACTTCTGTGAAGTGTCACGACCCTGGAAGATTTACGATTTCGTGTACTATTGGGAACGGGGACTTCCACAATGTTTTGTGCGATTCGGGAGCATCAATCAATCGATGTCTACTTCAATCTTCCAATCTCTTGGATTGGATCAATCTATTACTCCTAGATCTATTTCTCTTCAACTTGCGGATAGAAGTGTGAAGTATGCAAGGGGAATCATAGAAGATGTGTTGGTCAAGGTTAAAAACTTCATATATCCAGTGATTGGGTAATCATGGACATGACCGAGGATGAGAAAACCCCTTGATCCTTGGAAGACCTTTTCTTGCAACCGCCCGTGCCTTACTAGATTCCCACGGTGGCGAAGTAACCTTACATTTGGAGGATGAGAGTATAAAGTTCAATGTGGGCAACGCGATGAAGCATGCATCCGGTGATGCTTGTTTAGCTATTGAGGACGATTTCAACGATGAGTATGATAAACAAGTGTTCATGGGTAGTTGGGATGAGGAAGAATTCAATAAACTATACGCAACTTGGACTAATGAGGAGTGGATAAAATTTTTAGAAGAGATTGACAAGGAAAGTTCGACTACCGGGAGGTGGTAAGAAAGATAATTAGGAAGAGGCATGGTGATATGCCAAGATTTGCAAAGGGAGATGAGGCCCACTGTCTGTGGGAGGCCATGATGCTTGAGCCCTTATAATAAGCTTGGAGATCTAGAGCTTAAGGGAGATAAATTAAGACCAAGTGTGGAGGAGCCACCGTCGGATTTAGTGTTGAAACCCTTGCCTCGACACTTGAAATACATTTTTCGAGGGACGGTGATAAGCTTCCTTTGATCATTTCATCTAAGTTAGAACCAAAGGAGGAAGAAAAGCTTATCAAAGTCTTTGCAAGATAATATCCTCGCCTTTGGTTGGCAAGTGGGAGATATCAAGGGAATAAGCCACGATATCGTATGCATAAGATCGGGGCTTGTTGAGGGATCGAAGAAGGTGCGACGACCTCGGAGAAGGCTAAACCCTCGTATGCGGGAGGTTGTTAAGAAGGAAATCATCAAATTGCTTGACATGGGTATCATTTACCCAATAGCCGATAGTGAATGGGTGAGCCCCACTCGGGTGGTGCCAAAGAAAGGAGGAATTACTTTTGAAAAGAATGAAAAGGGGGAAGAGATTGCCTTACGACAAGTTCTTGGGTATAGAGTTTGCATCGACTACGAGAAGACTAAATGAGGTAACTCTAAAAGACCACTTCCCTTTGCCATTCATTGACCGGCTCCTTGAGAGGCTTAGTGGCAAGCAATTTTATTGTTTTTTGGATGGCTATTACGGATACTTTCAAATAGCCATCGACCCCACGATCAAGAAAAGACTACCTTCACTGTCCCTCCGGTACCTTCGCTTACCGAAGGATGCCATTTGGTCTCGCAACGCACCGGCTACATTTCAAAGATGTATGCTTGGCTATCTTTGATGGTTTAGTGGAGAAGGTGATGGAGATTTTTATGGATGACTTCTCTGTATTCGGGGACGAGTTTCGACCACTTGTTTACACAATCTTGATAAAGTTACGTCGGTGCATAGAGAAGGACTTAGTCTTAAATTGGGAAAAGTGCCACTTTGATGGTGGAAGAGGGAATTGTTCTAGGACACAAGGTGTCCAAAGAAGGTATTGAGGTTGACAAAGCAAAGGTAGAAGTTATTGAAAAAATGACATACCCCAAAAATGTAAGAGAAGTGAGAGGTTTCTGGGTCATGTCGGCTTTTATCGGCGGTTCATAAAAGACTTTTCTAAGATAGCCCAAGCCTTTGTCAACTCTCTTAAGAGAAGATGTGAAATTTGTTTTCACCCCGAGTGTGAAAGAGCGTTTAAAGAATTAAAAGACAAGTTGGTTACCTCGCCAATTCTTATAGCACCCGGCGGAAAGCTCCTTCGAGCTTATGTGTGATGCCTCTAATTATGCGGTCGGCACGGTGCTAGGTCGAGAGAGTGTACGGCGGGTTCAAACCCATCTACTACGCTAGTCACACTTTAAACCCGGCACAAGTAAATTATGCAACAGCGAGAAGGAGTTGTTGGCGGTAGTTTTTGCCATGAATAAATTTAGAAGCTACTTGCTTGGGTCGGAAGTTACGGTACGGGACGGACCATTACGCATGAAATATACGTTAAACAAGGCTGATGCCAAGCCTCGTTTGTTGAGATGGATCTTAATTTTACAAGAATTTGATGTTCATATCCGGGACAAGAAGGGTAGCGAGAATGTGGTAGGCGACCATATGTCTCGGTTGACCGATGATCCTCGAAGTAGAGTCGGATGAGATTGGAATTGATTTTCCAAGCTGAGCAACTCATGACTATTGATGTGTGCGAGGTTACTCCTGCCCGTCTTGGAAAAGGTTCTCCTTGGTTTGCACCTTTTGCAAACTTCTTGAGCGGCGGATATCGGACCACGACGACATATCGGCAAAAGAAGAAATTCTTTTCGGATTTGAACTATTATGTGTGGGACGATCCAATTCTCTTCAAGCGCAAGGATGGATTACTCCGTAGGTGTGTCCACGAGATCGAGCGAGAGGGACATTATGGAGCAATGCCATGGCGGACTGTGGGAGGTCATTATGGAGGCTGGGAAGGCTAGCTGCGAAGATTTTTCGGTCCGGCCTGCGGCCAACAATCTTTAAGGATACGAGAGAGTTTTGTAAAAGGGTGTGACCGGTGCCGGCGCACCGGTAAACTTTCTCGGCGAATGGACATGCCTCTCCACCCTATCCAAGAATGCGAGGTTTTCGACGTATGGGGTATTGACTTCATGGGACCATTCCCATCCTCGTATGGGAACAAGTACATTCTAGTACGCGTCGACTACGTGTCAAAGTGGGTGGAAGCGATAGCAACACCACGGAACGACCACAAGGTGGTCAAGAACTACGAGGAAAAATATTTTTACACGGTTTGGCTGTCCACGAGCTCTCATCGGTGACGAGGGAACTCACTTACGCAATACTCCATTAGAAAAGATTTTAGAACGATATGGGGTAAAACACAAAGCTGCTACCCCCTATCACCCTCGGACGAGTGGACAAGTTGAAGTAAGTAACCGAAGCTTGAAAAGCATTCTTGAGAAGACGGTAAATTCTCATAGGACGGATGGAGTCGAAAGCTGGATGATGTGCTGCGGGCTTACGGGACGACTTTCAAAACTCCTATTGGCACGTCTCCGTTTCGGATGGTTTATGGCAAGGCACTGCCACACCGCCAATCGAGCTTGAGCACAAAGCGTTACGGGCTATTAAATTCTTGAATTTTGATAGTCAATTATGTAGAGAAAAGCGATTGTTGCGGTTGCGGGAGCTTGATGAGTTCGGACTCCGGGCCTATGAGAGCTCGAGAATCGGTAAGGAGAGGACTAAATTGCTTCACGACAAGAAAATCAAGAATAGAGAATTCAAAGCGGGCGAATGGGTTTTATTATATAATACCGGGTTACATACGTTTCTGGTAAGCTACGCGGCCGTTGGTCGGCCCCTTTCAAATCTCTCGGGTTTTCCCTAGTGGAGCGATCGAATTGAAAAATAAACGGGCGAGTTATTCGAGTGAATGGTCATCGGTTGAAACACTATATTGGTCAACAAAGGAACGACCGGTGGTTTTCCATACGAACGACATCCCTAGTCAAGCTAGCTCCGATTTTTCGGCACCCGATGATTTACGTCTCTGTGAATTCTTTGAAGATGTTGTGATTTATGATGATACACCTCGGCTTGTGGAACTAAAACCTAAAAAGAAAAAGAGAAGAACCATAGGAACAAAGTGGATACGAAGTTTGCGATATGGCCAATACATTGGCGAGACTTTGTTTTTGTGGGATCCATACTATTAACCCCGAGGAAATCAAGAATGAGTCCGGAGAGAGGCTTCAATGGCACGACCCGGGTTGAAAATTTTTGGGTTGTCGAGCCAACGACATAAAACAAAAGCGCTTGGGGGAGGCAACCCCGCCTTAATAAAACTATGTGAAATTAAATAGTTGCTTGTGTGTTTTTATTAGTCGAGCAAACGACGTTAACCAAAAGCGCTACCGGGAGGCGACCCGTTAATAATAATAATAATAATAATAATTTGGATAAAGACTAGTCTTAATGAAATGTAGAATACGTATGGAAGATTAACACTAAGCACAACTAAGTCTCATTATGAATGTTTGAATATCATTTAAAGGGAACGATTAGGTGGTTATCCGAAAATCCCGAGGTAAAACAAAGATAAAATTCAAATGCTTCATTTCTTGGACTTAGGTTGTTATAACGTTTAGACAAAACCCTTGAGGATCTGGGTATAAAAGACTCACTTCATTTCATTATTTCTGTCTTTGTTCCATGATATTGCCTTGTCTATCATTTTTGTGCCCCTATCCCCGAGGTACGTCTTGTTTTCCATGGTGTGCAGGATATTTGCGATAGCGATTGTGAACTTTTAGATAAATCAGTTTACCGGTGGATGGTCCACAGTCTACTGTTTTCATCAAACATTTCTGGATCTGATTCGCGACCACTTCCAGAATTGCCACCTTCGAATTACAACCGACTAAGTTTTTCTTATTACGCACATGCGAGGACATCATGTAACTTAAGTGTGGGGGAGGGTTTTATATGTTGTCTTGTTTTTAAACGTTTATACTATTTATATATATATATATATATATGATTATGTGCATATTTTCATTTTATAACTACTATATTCCACTCATTATTCATCGAGGTCGATGTCAATTCGTAAGTGGGGAGTAGAGTAAGTTATAAAATTTTGAAAATATTAAAAATTAACGCTATAATTAAAATAAATATATTGATTGCTTAACACTTAGTTTTATTTTTCCTAAGTAGAAATAAGATAGTATATAATTAATATAATAAATTTAATATATTTTGATAGAATAAGTTTTAGTAAGTAAAATAGATTAGATGTATTATGATTATATTATATATGTCAATTTTAGATTTTTATAAGATTTTAAGTATATGTAACTATACATAAGTATTATTGAGTATTGTTGATTTGAAATTAGACGGATATGCTTATATTTATAATGAAATGTTAGAATAATTTTCTTTTCGAAATAAGTATGAATATGGAATCGGACCAAGGATGACGATTTTTGGCATAATAAAGTTAGACGGGTGCTAATATATTTGACCTCACCTCATGACGCTTGCAAGATAGTCGATTACGGCAATGAGTTCGGATATGTTAGTATTCTATGAAAAAAAAAAAAAAATAAAAAAAAAAAAATAAATTAAAAAAAACAAAATCACCTCGAGTCCATTTGGATACGCCCCATTGGGGAGTGTGGTTTACCTTGGACGGTATGGGTTTGAGTGATCTCGGGGTATTTGCCTCTAAAGTTTGGGGAGAGTGTTATACTTTTGAGACGCGACGATTGAAAAAATAATAAATAATATTGGGTTGTAATTTGATAAAAAAAAAAGGGGTTTTTGAGATGAAAGTTAAGTACGTACGACTTATCTTCTTCTTTTGATAATTCTTTATTTTTCCTTTTGATCAAACACCCGGATCTGATCGTTATACTAAGTCCTTGATTCCAATTATTTCATACAAGTTAAGATTAGAGAATAATTTTAATTTTTATTATATTTACTAAGTAAATTATGTAAAATTTTATAATCATGATATTTGATAAATAATTTATCTATGTTATATACACTTTTTATCTTGTTTAATTCTAAGAAAGATATGTTTAATATATTTATAATATTGAAATGATATTTTGCTAACTTGAAAGTTAATCTACCAAGTATATCATTTTTATTATAGTTTTTATATATTATCGCTTATTTTGCTCGAGGACGACCAAAAGCTAAGTGGGGAGTAGTTGATGTATGACAAAAATATGATTATATTATAAGACTTTTTATTATTATTTTTTATGATATTTTAGTATAATTTCATATAAATGCATTGAAAACTTATAAAAATCATAGTTAGTTATAATTAAATGCATAAGTTATAAAAACGATATAAATAAGGGTTTTAGTGTCAGATTTACGTTTGGTGTTTTGTTGCTCTTATTGAAGGATTATACGTTTATCGAGATCTCAAGAGAGGACATGTTTTGGAGCCTAAATCATATCTTTTAAGGGATAAAAGATTATGCCATAAGCAAACGAGATCGAACGGATCAAGCTTTGTCCTTAGTATTTCTACCGTAACTCATCTTCAACGGACATTTGACCTAACTTAGAGGCATTTTCAGAGAAAAAGTCCTTGATGAAAGTTGTAGATCTTCAAGAGAGCTTTCCAACGAATATTAAATCATGTCAATCGAGGTCTACGGCTCGAGATAGGTTTCTACGAACATCGGAGATGTTGCATGGCCGGCACGCGCCGGAGAAGGCCGGATCTTGCGAAATATCTCGACAACGGCACGTGGGTCGACAACAAGAGAATATATACTATTTAGCCGGCACGTGCCGGTGGTGCTCCGGCACGCGCCGGCCTTGTGGTATGGTCTATAAATAGAAGCTCATTGCAAGCTTGGGGAGTTGCACCTATCTTTATATCTCTCTTATATAGATCTCTATCGTCTCTTTTGTTGTTTTTTAGTTAAATAAATGCGTAAACGGCACTGCCGGAATAATACGATGTAATGTTGTAATATAAGCACCGTTATGATGTTTGGAAAGATTACGGGAGGCTCGTTGTTGTAGAGGAGTTGTTATTTCCGGGGAATACGACTCAACGCTACAATTGTAATCTAAAGATGAGCGGCTAAGGTCTCGAGGCTAGAACCACCGTTGTGAAGCCACCATCACCGGAATAAACAAGGATTTCGTTTTCATTTGTTCTAGTGAGTTTCTTGTTCTTCCTTCATGTTTGAATTGTTTATGTGCAATTTGTATGATCTATACTTATGTTGCATGCTAATCGAATTTAGATACGATAGTTGATAAATTCGTAGATTACCGTGAAGGAGAATGATAATATTCTTCCAACATACGTAAGTTGAGGGTGAATGTTATTAGATTAGGATTTATATCCATATCTTTGATCTGTAAATGCTTTAGTTGTACCGAGAGTGGTGAACTAATTAAAAGGCGATGAACCGAAAGGGAAAATGCCTCTTTAGCGAGATAATAATCCAAGAACTTACGAATGAATATGTGTCTTTCTTGTTATTTTCGGTGGGGTGGTGGATCAACGGTGTGTTCTAGTTGTTTTAATCTTTCTTTAAACAAATTTTCACGTATCGTCTTTCTTTTCACGTTTGCTACCTTAGTTTGTTAATTGAAAATCCGAGATCATAATCATCAACTTTATAAAAGAAATCGAAGGCAAAAACTCTTTTTCGTACAAGTCCACGCGGATACGATCCGGTTTCACCACTATAGGCTGCGAGCCTTCGCACTTGGGGCGACATCGGTTTTATTTTATTACTTGTTATCTTTTGCTTTGCATAAAACCGGCAATGAAAACACACTTCGCCGAGTCCCCCCTCGAATTTACGCGATCTACTCAATCAAGCCCGGATCTTCAGGCTAACAGAAGCGGTTCCCTCATCCTCTGGAAAAGGAAAAAATCGAAGCGAATCCAGACATTCGGGGGAAAAAATATGGAGGAACCCAAGAAAGACCGGAAGGACGATCGAAAGAGAGGAAAAAATCGAGATAGGGAAGTCAGAAAACCATTCAAGTTTGATGAGTCCGATTTCGTTCCCATCAATGCGAGTCTGTCTGAAATATTGTTCGAGATCAAGGACAGGGTAGAACGGCCGAGACCTATAAGGTCCGATCCGAACTCGAGAGATGATACAAGGTATTGCGATTTTCATGAAGATCACGGCCACCTCACCGACGAATGCTTTACCCTAAGTAGGATCATCGACAAAATGATAAGAAACGGATAATTAGATAAATAGAAGAAAAATGAGGGCGGAGTCAAAGATGACAGGGGGCCTCGAAGATACCGAAATGAGATCAAGGTAATCATAGAGGAGTTCCCCAGCAACCATCTTATCAAAAGCCAAATTAATGCGATCAATGTCAGGAGTAGAGAGAGAAACCAGTCGTTCTAGCTCCCGACGAACAGGTGATAACGTTCACCAAGAGTGAGCTAGCGGGCCCACCAGGGGCGATGGAGTTGCCAATAGTGATACAAGTCGGAATCAACGATTTTGGGGTCAATCGGGTACTCCTGGACACTGGGGCCACACGCGACATCATCTACTTGGAAACGTTGAAACAGCTCAAAATCGGTATGTCCAAGCTAAAGCCTTATTTGGGAATGTTGGAGGGATTCTCCAACGACAAAGTATCCGTCTTGGGCGTCATTGACTTGAAGGTGGAGGTCGGCGACCACCCACCATACTGCAAATAAAAAATCAACTTCTTAGTGGTCGATCTACATTCCGACTATACGGCAATCCTCGGAGTCCCCTCTCAGCAAAAATTTCAAATGACTGTTTCGATTCCCCATCAAAGAACAAAATTCTATACCGACGAAGGGATCAGAATGGCCGTCAGCAGGCCACAAACTCTGCTGAATCATGTCACCACAAACCGAAACGATTACCCTACCAGGGGAATGGGCAAAAGGCCTCGAGGGGAGGCATATGAATCAGCCTCAAGAAGAATCCGCATCGACACCATCGAGGCGACGATAGCTCGAAACGAGCCGCGCCCGGTTGAATAAGACACCTCCACCGAACCCAAAGCGGTCATTTGCAACACCCTTCAGGTCAGGGACGAGTCAGACTTCACCGCCGAAGACGAGTTGGTTGAAGTAATCGTTAATGAAAAGTATCCTGATCAGAAGATAAAGGTGGGCGCGCAGATGAGTGAAAAAGAAAGAGAAAAGTTGGTCATTATGTTGAAAGAAAACTTGGACGCGTTCGCCTGGGTAGTGACAGACATGAGGGGCGTGGAGCCTGAAATAGCGCTGCATCAGCTGAATGTGAATCCTAACTTCAAACCCATCCAGCAGAAAGCGCGACAGTTCTCCAAAGAGAAAGAGGACGCCATTAAAGTAGAGGTGAATAAGCTAATTGAGGCTGGAATCATCCGGGAACTTCAGTACCCAACCTGGCAGGCCAATGTAGTCATGGTCAAGAAGCATAACGGAAAATGGCGCATGTGCGTCGACTTTACTGACCTGAACAAGGCTTGTCCTAAGGATCCTTATGAGTTACCCAGAATCGACATAATGGTCGACCGAATAGCCGGTTTCGAAATGTTGAGTTTCTTGGACGCGTACTCAGGGTACCACCAAGTAATGATGTCCAACAGAGAGAAAGAGTTGACTGCTTTCCGAGCTGCAGGAGGAATGTATTACTATGAGATAATGCCGTTTGGTTTGAAGAATGCTGGGTCTACATACCAAAGGAGGGTTAATAAAGTGTTCGACTCCCAAATCGGCAAGAACATGGAAGCTTACATCGACGACATGGTGGTCAAGTCTTCCAGCGCTGGCCATCTGGCCGACCTTCAGGAAACTTTCGATAATGTCAAGGCGCATTCTATGAAGCTCAACCCCGTAAAATGCACCTTCGGAGTCCAAGCCGGAAATTTCCTAGGTTTTATGGTAACTCAGAGGGGGATAGAGGCGAACCCTGAGAAAATTCAGGCTCTGGTCAATATGGAGGAGCCAAGATGTGTGAAAGAGGTTCAGAGGTTAAACGGAAGAATCATCGCATTGGGAAGATTTGTCTCCAGATCCGCAGACAAGTGCCTCCCGTTCTTTAAGATCCTCAAAGGGAACAAAACCTTTGAGTGGACAGAAGAATGCACTCAAGCCTTCAAGGCCGTCAAGGAATATCTGGCAAGCCCTCCGCTGTTAGTCAGCCCGGCATTAGGGGATGAACTCTTTTTGTATCTGGTCGCTTCGGACCGGGCCGTTGCAGCTGTTCTTGTCAAGGAGGATGGGACCCTCCAAAAACCCGTTTATTATGTTTCGAAGGCCCTCGGTCCCGTTGAGAGCCGCTATCTTAATGCAGAAAAGTTTTCTTACTCGCTTGTTGTCGCCGTCCGAAAACTCAGGGCTTATTTCTCTTCGCACACGATCGTGGTCCTAACAAATAGTCCTTTACGACAGTTATTACACAAGCCAGACCTCTCAGGCCGAATGCTACGATGGGCCATAGAGCTGACCGAATTCGACATTCGATACGAGCCCAGAAAGGCTATAAAGGCCTAAGCCCTAGCGGACTTTATAGTTGAAACGAGCTTCATAGAGGAAGGACCCACCGGACAGCCTAGTTCATCGAGCGTTGACAAATCGAACACCCTAGGGGAGGTCGAGCCAAATAGACCGATCCTCTGCAGGCAGATGTACGTCGACGGGGCCGGGAGCCGAAACGGTTGTGGTGCTGGGATAATACTTTTTGAGCCAGGCTCATCCGAAGAGATTGAAAAGACCTTGCGGTTCAACTTTACCGCATCCAACAATCAGGCCGAGTACGAAGCGGTCATCGCCGGCCTAGAGCTGGCCAAATCTATGAGCGTTGAGAGCTTAGAAGTGTTCTGTGACTCACAAGTTAAAGTATGCCAAATTAACGGCAAGTTCGAAGCGAGGGACGAAGTACTCAAGAAGTACCTCAACCTCGTCAGAAAGCTCAAGAGCAGCTTCAAATACTGCGAATTCAAGAGCATACCACGAGAGCAGAATGAGCGAGCATACTACTTGTCCAAACTCATATCTAAAGATGAGTTCAGCAACCCCGCGGTCATGTTCGAGTATCTGGAGGAACCCGCCGTCTGTCGGGCCGAAATCATGGACATCCAATCATCAACTCCGTCCTGGACGGATGAAATAAAAGCATATATAGAAAACGGGGTATCACCAGAAGACGCCAAAGAGGCTCAGGCCTTAAGGAAGAGGGCAGCACGGTATACAATACTAAACCGAATTTTATACCGGCGATCATTCTCGAAACCGCTACAACGGTGTGTGCGGCCTGAGGAGGTACATGGAATTCTCACAGAGCTACACGAGGGAGTGTGCGGCGGCCACCCCTCCAGTCGCAGCCTCGCCCAAAAGGTGTAGTTAGCAGGATACTACTGGCCGAAGCTTGCGGAAGACGCCGAAAGATATGCTAAGAGCTGCGATAAATGCCAACGCTTCACCGTATTCCCCGGCTACCTTCAGTGGAACAGAGCATTGTCACCGCTGCTTGGCCTTTCGACATGTGGGCCATCGACCTCATCGGTCCGCTTAAAAAGGGTAGATCGAAGTGCGAATACGTAGTCGTCGCGAAATGGATTGAGGCAAAGGCGCTTGTGAAAATCTGCGCCAGAGACATCATATATTTCCTACTAGACCAAGTCTGGACTCGATTCGGAGTACCGCGAGCTATTGTGTCCGATCACGGTCCTCAATTTAGGGATGAGTTCGACGACTTTTGCAAAGAACATAATGTCAAACACTGGCAGTCCTCTGTATGCTACCCCCAAGGAGACGGACAGACGGAGAATGCCAACAAGCAAGTATTAAAAGTGCTAAAAAAGAGCCTAGACGATAAGGTAGTCAAATGGGTGGACTACCTGCCAGAAGCCCTCTGGGCTCTGCGAACAACTCGAAAGGCAACAACAGGGGAAACCCCGTTCTCGCTAACATACGGCTCTGAGGCAATGGCGCCGGTAGAGATGGCGCTCCCAAGCATCAGGGTCTCGCATTTTGACGAAGCCGGCAACGTGACTAATTGACAGGTCGAATGAGATCTGGCCGAAGAAAAACGTCTAAAAGCCCGAGCCCAACTGGTTAATTACAAACAAGCCGCCAAAAGATACCATGATCGGCGTATCCGAGATCACTCGCTTGCGGTGGGGGATTTTGTCCTGCGAAAGCGACAAGCGTCGGGCCAAAAAACAGACAAAAAAAAACTGGTCGAAAATTGGGAAGGTCCTTGGCGAGTGTCGAAGATTGTCAAAAAGGAACCTACATTCTCTCAGACAAAGAGGGCCGTGAATTCAACAGTCCCTGGCATGCTGACAATCTGAGGAAATATTATATGTAAGATCAGTAGCCTTAGCTCATTTTCTGTTAAAAGCAATGTTAATATAAAGGCATCAAGCCTCTTTCTATCTTTTGGTTATTATAGATGAATTCTGTCTCCGACAAGCAAAGCCCGTCCGACACAGAAGGGGGCGAGGTGAACAACACGGTTAAAAACAGAAATTCATTGAGGAAAAATTTGTACAAGAGGGGAAATTCTCCCGAAAAAAGAAAAAAAAAATCCTCATGCGTCTGGAGCTGAAGCCGCTATGTATACATCAGTGGTCGGACACACCGGCATGCCAAGGCTCCGAATACACATGTTGGAGATCATCCAGGAAAATGGCATAACCATACCGCCATCCCTCAATCGGGCAAATTTGCTCGCCTCCTGGTGGATTAAACGACCCCAGTTAATTGGCACATCCGGCACCGAAAGAGCGTGAAGTACAAACGCCTCAGGTTCAGTGACCACCTTATAGTCGGGCATGCAAAAAACCCGAGTGTTCAAGAAGCGTTTCCATTCCCTCTCCGGGCGACTGAGCATATGGGCCCTGACCTCCATATCATTCACCCACTCGTGTCGCAATAAGGACTCGAATGCTTCAGCAAGAGTGCCAAAGTAATTAATCGGATCTTCAAGATCCTAGAGGACATCATAATCCTTAGCGCGATTAGGAAGGCCGTAAAACTCATTGATGGCGGCCGGAGTAAAGTTCACCACCACTCCACGAACAACAACGGTGGTGGTATCCTTAGCATCATTATCCGCAGACAAGGCGGAATAGAATTCACGCACCATGGTCAGGTTATACTCCCCAACCGGAGGAGCTACGAGGCCTGCCCAACCATTGGCAAGAATTCTAGCCCGGTGGCCTGACCCAATACGATCCTGGTTGATGACGGTCAAATTATACCCGTAAAAGTCATCAACGTTGACCTTAAATCGAGATTAATAATATATATTTCATATTAAATCACTTGTTTATATTTATTATTTAATGTTATGTGATTTATATTATGTAAATTGGTATTTAGCCGTTTTCATTATTAAACGCCGATTTATTGTGCGATAAATGTTTATTTTGTAGATCACAACAAATCGGGAGGATAAATGTCATTCAATCAAAAGATCTCAAGATAATAAGGAAGAAAATCGGAGCATTAATCAAGAGATAAATTAGAGAAATCAGATCAACATGCAAGCGTGGAGTGGGGAACAAGATAGACGAAGAAAACGTGTTAAATATGCCAAGTTTAGGTTCGGTCGACCGAGCCTGATGCTTCGGTCGACCGAGTGTCACCTCTCGGTTGACCGAGCCTCGGGTTTGGGTCGGTTTTCGGCTTTAATCGTGTTTATCTTCTAGAATCACCCTAAGTCGGCAAAAACTCCTATATAAGCAGCAGCTTCGAGAAATTGTAATTCATTCATATTCATTCAATAATACCATACAATTCTACTTTGATATTTTGATACAATGTAGCATAATTAGATTGAAGGTTCCCAGCGATTTAAGGGCTGCAATATGTAAGCCTTTATTTTCTGTTTCTTTCTTTTAAGTAATTAATCCCTCCCAATTATGCTTTATTGTTTGAGTTAGTTAATTCATAGCTAGATGATGTAGATCTAGGTTATGTCGTTATGGATATGGCGAAGCCTTGTCTATGAGGATCCCATAACCTACGTCATACACTTAGTATTTATTCATGAATCTACTTGATCTAATTAATGCGTATCTATGTTAGTTTATATGAATGCTTTACGAATTACTGTTTAATCCGTTGTGTATGATGAAACGCCGAGAGATACGTTCGTGGATGTAATCTGGGGACGAAATTGATTCGGGTGACCGAATGAGTTCACTCGGTCGACCGAGCCCACCTATTCGGTCGACCGAGCCCTGTTTTCATCCGTTAAATAGCCACGTCTTTATGGTTAGGTTAACTTAATAGAATTTATTATCTCGGTAGGTATGGCTATGGCTACGTTACTACTCGCTTAGTTTAATTAAAATGTGTAAAAAGGAAATACCAATATAAAACTCTTAGGTAGGCTTATGAATTGATCTTCGGACGTTCGGCGTTATCTAGGTAGGTTTATATTTGGGGATTGCTAGCACTCGATTATACATACGTCGTAGATTAGCATGAGACTATAACTTGGTAATTGCTAGTTGGACGAGAGCTTGAGTAATCGTTTAGGAAGTACGCCTAACCACAGGAATGTTGCCTGGACGAGGTGTACGGTTAATATCGGCATCCTTAGAGTCGTAAGCGTGTGAGTTATATGAGATGGAGGCACCAAAAGGCGAAGTCACGTAACAATATCACAGTGATCTAGCGACCTACCGGTGCTAAGTCAAGTTTAAGGGGATGACTCCCGTAGCCAATCTAAGATAGATACAAACGGATTGACAGTTAATAAGTTCAGTTTATTATATAAATTATCTAGGTCCAAACGATAAAAACTATAATTGGGGAGGTTAATTACGTTGTGTCGAGTCGTGTCTTTACTTTTCTTGTTTTATGTTGGTCGTAGACCGCCTCTATGTCCTTGACATGTTTAATTAATTGTTTGTATATAAGATGATCCACAATTGGTTCCCCGTGGGATCGACCTTGATTCACTATAGCTATACTACGATGGGCCTAGTCCTCTTGCTAGTATTGGTTTATGGTGGTCAAGTATATTATAACCCGATTGACCACGTCATCAAGTTTTTGGCGCCGTTGCCGGGGAACCAACGGTCAATTTTATATATAAATAATTTTTTATTCATGTCGAGTTTTCTGTTTTAGAGTCTGTTTTTACGTTTTGAGTCCCTCTGGTTGTCTGCTCTGTCTGAAAATTCCAGCTTAAAAAAAATAATAATAATAATAAATAAAAAAAATTTTATTCGGTCGACCGAGAGACCTCATTCGGTCGACCGAGCACTTATAATATTTTTGTTTTGTCCTGTTCTGTTTACACGGTTTCTGATTTGTGTTTTTCGAGTCTGGAATTTCGCGTGTCCGTTTATCCCCGTATGTTTAATCCGTAGGTCCGATAGCGCATGGGAAACCATGTTAAAATCGCCTACGGTCCGTTTTGTTTTTCTTCGTTTGCGAAACCAGGGAAGCAATAATCTGAGTCAGTAATTTTTCGCGGGCGCTGAGAAAATAACCCAGCAAACATGTGGAGCTACAAATCTAAGATGGGAAAAGCGATGGGAGCAATACCATTAAAGCACCAAGATGGCTCCGAAAAAAATTTATGGCTTAAATTCTTCGTGGTACAATGTTGAAGGCAAGGTACTACCCTTTTTTTTGCTTATGTTTTATTACCTTTTGTTTTTTTTTTGAGCATAAGTTAGCCTATACATGAATCTTAGTAAGAATCTTAGCCCGGAGTTGGTTTGTAAGAATAATTTTATTAGTGTGGAAGGTTCTGCCCGCAATTCTATCTCATCTAGAGGGTGTAGGGAAACATGTAGTAGTTGAAGGAAGCAGTGAATAAAGAGTTCCTCGTAGTTCTGTTAAAATCTCATGGTCCTATGCATGAAATTGCTTCTACTGGCCATGGGAGCAACAAATTGTGTAGTTTAAGCATTCACGACCTAAAGAAGACGTTGAGTCTTGAGAGAACACAATCTTCTGTTTTCGTTGAGTTTTATGGTGATGGCTTCTCGGTGAACCCACCTTAAACAGAAACGAGATTACGCTTTGGGTGACAATTTAGAAATCGGAGACTCTTAGTACATTGGTTCGAAAATGGTCTAACCATGGCCGGGTGAGTTTAACCGAGCCTCGGCTCAATCGACTCCCCTCCACGTGTGATGTACGTTACGACGGCTCGACAAGACTAAGCATAGCCGATAAGCCTTCGGGCTAAACGGGGCTTATCTTGACGGATTGGCCTGAACTGTCACATATGTTCCAACGAATAAGACGGCGTAGGCTTGCCTACATAACCGACTTTATTCGGCGTACTTAGAATCATTGTTTCTTATTGTCAAGGCCAAAACCGTAATTTTAGCCGAGTTTCTTAGAATTCACTAATTCCTAAAACGAGAGCCGAGGTAAGAGCTTTGTATAAATGGTAAGGATAAATTTCGTTTCCTAGGTCTCACAACCAAGGGAAGGGTATTAATCCGCAAAAGCGAAAAGCCACCTCTAATAGTGCTCAGAGGGTCAAAGTCTGGCGATCCAAGAATGATAACTGACAAGGATAATTTTTGGAAAGTCGAGCTGAGGACTTTAAACTCAGAACTACTTCTTTAAAACCCTTAGGATTTCTTTTAAGGATTATAGGTTTTGTTTTCTTTGAGTCAAATAAGAGTAACGTGAAATATGTTGAGGTTTTTTATTTTGCCGTGTTCCGATGGCCATTGGGCTAAGGATGTGCAAAACTTTTTTACTCAATATAGGCCACGTGAAATAGAGTTCCGTAGGAGAGTCGAGAAATTGCTAAACAAAAGGAAATTTAGCAATCAACCTTAAGATGGAAGCATTAAGAGAGCTTGAGAATTATTGAAAATGTAACAGAGAATGATTGGTGCGAACAAGAACAATTTTGGTCAACTTCAAAAACCTTCCAGAATGGTGATCCAAGTGAAAATACAAAGTGATGTGCAATTCATTCTGCAATTATCTTTATCTTTCCCTTTACACTTTTTCACCTTCAAACTTTTCGATCCTCTCACCAATCTGCCCCAACAGTTCACATTTCTAACCATTCTTTCATCGCATCTCTTTCTTTCCATCCGTTTCACTCTCCCACCCAATCTCAATGCCTTAACCATTTTCAACCCACCCATAAACACAATTTCTTACCCACCCTTTATCTTTTCTTCCCAACCTTATGTGTATCTTTTTCTAAACCCATCATACTCTCAACCTCCATTTTGTTTACAAAATACCTTTGTGTTGCGGAATTTGAATTATTGCTAAGCTTTAATGATTATCTTTTATCATTTTGATTTTCATGATCCTAGTTGAGGTAAGTGTAGCTCTGACCCTAGCTAGATTTTAAAGGTTTTTGGTTCGATCGAAGTACAACTTATCTTTTTACCGGAAGTTTTAAATTTCACATTTTTTCCGTCTATTCCGGCATTTATAGATGATAAGTTTTGTTCTGAACTATCTCACCGATCCGACCTTGTTGATGACGGTTATGACTTTTGCGTGATACATTGGGTTATTAGTAATTTCGAGGAGTAGCTACATCTCCCTAAGTTGTTGATATCCAATGCAAGCGAGAAGTTTCTGCGTTAAGTATTTGATTTTATCTTTAGCCAATAGGTCACATTGTATCTGTTATACCTTACGAAGTGTCTCTTTTACTACATTGCATACAAGGTTGATCTAGTCAACCTCGTGTTTTCCCACGTCGGGTAAGGCTTTTTGATCTTTGTCTTCTCCACTCGGATTTAAGAATATTTAGGCGGTGGAGGCTATAGATGAAGACCACCATCTTTAGTTGCTTGTTTATTTTTCTTTCTATTTAGTATTTTTCTTTTTGGTTTCCCTTGTCATTGGTTGTATAAAATAAAGTGGCTTAAACTGTTTTTAGGTATTTATACCTCATTACTGCCACATTATTTTAGAACTTCCATAGACATGGTGTTATTAACGGTTTCGTGGAGTTTGTCTGCTTATACAGGTTTTCACTTGCTTCTCCACAACATGCTGACATTTACTCCGATATTGTTCCTTTACTTGAGAGCCGTTTCCAGAGCTAAGTCTTTTTCTTAAATTCTCATTTATTTTTGTCATTGAGGACAATGCCATGTTTAAGTGGGGGTAGGAGACTTAGCCATGTTATGTTATAATTGAAAATTGAATGAAACGGCACAAAATTGAAAAAATTGAATAAATACCATATTAGGTATCTCGTACCCTTAGAATTGTGAGTTCCTAGCTAAGAATTGATAGGAAATAAACCAAGTTATATGAGTACGTGATCATTTTATACTTATGTTAAGTAAATTTAAGGATATTCATGCCCGTTTTTGCGAGTAGTTATTTATTATTCAATTACTCAATCTGTGAATCGAGTATACCGCGCAAATCATAATAACTGAAGAAATTATGTGTACATTGCATAGATGATTGGTTATGTAGACTTAGTGTCGATACTTATTGGCCGATGCATTCTTATATTTTAGCCACAAAAGTGGAGTAATAAGCTTGAGACGTACTGTGTTTGACAAAGTGCGTTAAAACAACGGGCTTGTAGTAACATTACCAAAGTAGCCCCGCGCTTGTGGTAATATTCGATGCTATACATGATCTAAGATAGGGGGATACTCTGAAAAGTTTTCTTCCTTGAGATTTGTAGTATTTGAAAAATATGAAGATATGAAAAGAATATTCAACTCTTTAAGAGGCTTTGAGTAGTACTCGGTCTCCAAGTCCAAAAACCCTATAGATACGCTCTTGCTTATTGCTCTAGTGCTTCAAAAATTTAAAGGCTTGAGAAATATGAATGCTGAGGTTGGTAGGTTGAGATTTCGAAGTCTGCTTAAACTCTAATCTTGCCCCGAATATATAAAACTAAATGCACATGCACACATCACGTCGATTCATAGTCGGTAGTGAATAATGGATATCTTATGAGCATGACTAGTATGAGTTGACTTGAGCTTCTTGTGTAAGTATGATTTGACCATAGAAAATGTTGTCTTGGGGAATGACTTATTGATGCTTTGTTCGGGACGATCAAAGTCTAAGTGGGGGTAGTTGATGACGGTCAAATTATACCCGTAAAAGTCATCAACGTTGACCTTAAATCGAGATTAATAATATATATTTCATATTAAATCACTTGTTTATATTTATTATTTAATGTTATGTGATTTATATTATGTAAATTGGTATTTAGCCGTTTTCATTATTAAACGCCGATTTATTGTGCGATAAATGTTTATTTTGTAGATCACAACAAATCGGGAGGATAAATGTCATTCAATCAAAAGATCTCAAGATAATAAGGAAGAAAATCGGAGCATTAATCAAGAGATAAATTAGAGAAATCGGATCAACATGCAAGCGTGGAGTGGGGAACAAGATAGACGAAGAAAACGTGTTAAATATGCCAAGTTTAGGTTCGGTCGACCGAGCTCGATGCTTCGGTCGACCGAGTGTCACCTCTCGGTTGACCGAGCCTCGGGTTTGGGTCGGTTTTCGGCTTTAATCGTGTTTATCTTCTAGAATCACCCTAAGTCGGCAAAAACTCCTATATAAGCGAGCGGCTTCGAGAAATTGTAATTCATTCATATTCATTCAATAATACCATACAATTCTACTTTGATATTTTGATACAATGTAGCATAATTAGATTGAAGGTTCCCAGCGATTTAAGGGCTGCAATATGTAAGCCTTTATTTTCTGTTTCTTTCTTTTAAGTAATTAATCCCTCCCAATTATGCTTTATTGTTTGAGTTAGTTAATTCATAGCTAGATGATGTAGATCTAGGTTATGTCGTTATGGATATGGCGAAGCCTTGTCTATGAGGATCCCATAACCTACGTCATACACTTAGTATTTATTCATGAATCTACTTGATCTAATTAATGCGTATCTATGTTAGTTTATATGAATGCTTTACGAATTACTGTTTAATCCGTTGTGTATGATGAAACGCTGAGAGATACGTTCAGGGATATAATCTGGGGACGAAATTGATTCGGGTGACCGAATGAGTTCACTCGGTCGACCGAGCCCACCTATTCGGTCGACCGAGCCCTGTTTTCATCCGTTAAATAGCCACGTCTTTATGGTTAGGTTAACTTAATAGAATTTATTATCTCAGTAGGTATGGCTATGGCTACGTTACTCGCTTAGTTTAATTAAAATGTGTAAAAAGGAAATACCAATATAAAACTCTTAGGTAGGCTTATGAATTGATCTTCGGACGTTCGGCGTTATCTAGGTAGGTTTATATTTGGGGATTGCTAGCACTCGATTATACATACGTCGTAGATTAGCATGAGACTATAACTTGGTAATTGCTAGTTGGACGAGAGCTTGAGTAATCGTTTAGGAAGTACGCCTAACCACGGGAATGTTGCCCGGACGAGGTGTACGGTTAATATCGGCATCCTTAGAGTCGTAAGCGTGTGAGTTATATGAGATGGAGGCACCAAAAGGCGAAGTCACGTAACAATATCACAGTGATCTAGCGACCTACCGGTGCTAAGTCAAGTTTAAGGTTAAGGGGATGACTCCCGTAGCCAATCTAAGATAGATACAAACGGATTGACAGTTAATAAGTTCAGTTTATTATATAAATTATCTAGGTCCAAACGATAAAAACTATAATTGGGGAGGTTAATTACGTTGTGTCGAGTCGTGTCTTTACTTTTCTTGTTTTATGTTGGTCGTAGACCGCCTCTATGTCCTTGACATGTTTAATTAATTGTTTGTATATAAGATGATCCACAATTGGTTCCCTGTGGGATCGACCTTGATTCACTATAGCTATACTACGATGGGCCTAGTCCTCTTGCTAGTATTGGTTTATGGTGGTCAAGTATATTATAACCTGATTGACCACGTCATCACTGGTTCAGCCCTCTCTCCTGCATAAGAGGATAATTGCTGAAAAAAGTCTGGAAGTAGCGTTTGGCCATTGGAGAGGCAGTCAGGCGAAAGCACACTGAAAGCCCCTCATCTAAAGCAGGATCAGAGACAGCAGACTCTTGGCTAGAACTCTCAGATGAAGAAGACATAATGAAAGAAAAGAAATGCACAAAGTTTGAAATGCACAAAGTTTGAAGATGTACTCTCAAAGTAAATGAAAAGTTGCAGAAAATAGCAAAGAGGGAAGGAGGAGGAAGCCTCCTTTTATAGGCCAAGAAGCTAAAGAGGCGGGAAGATAAGGGGTCATATACGTTTAAATTTAGACGTCAACCCTTACATTAATGAGGCCGACGTTTCGAAACATAACGGTCATTAATGCACCGGTTAGGCCAACAGTCACAAGGATTCACAATCGCAGTTACTTTAGCGAGCCCGAGACTCCAGACGGCTTCGACCTCGCCGAGAGTAGAAGGCCGGATAAGCGAAACAAAAACGATGCAGAAAGAATTATTTATTACAATAAAGACCTACAAGGCCGATTATTTACAAGACACAATGGAAAGAAAATCTAAACTCAATTAGCTTCGGAATCCGTCGACGTGTCAGAATCAATACGGGCGAACTCGACGTTGGTACGGGGTGGCACAAGAACATCATCACGAGACGTAGGCATCCCAGGAGCACCAACGCACAAGTGCGAGATCAGCCTCGGGAAGGGGATGGGCCCATGAAGGTCTGTCTGGGAAGCAAATGTAATTGTGGAGTGTCACGGATTTTATTAATACAGAATAAACAAGTAATAAAACCGGTTAACCTCAAGTGCAAGGATCGTAGTATAGAGGCTATGCCGGGTCGATCTTACGGGGAACTAGACAGTTGTAAATCCTAGTTGTTGTTTTAACTACCTATGTCACGAACTACACGAAACAGTGAATTAATCTAAACAAAGATGCAGAAAACTAAACTAGACATAGGAGATTATCCAATGCTAGGAAGGATACGGGTAACGAACTTATTAACTAAGCTAAACTACGTGCAAAAAGGAAATTAACTAAGCAAGGCAAGACTCAAGTTGCAAGGATTTAAAATCAAATTATAAAAGGCAAACGAGGATTGATCCACCTATCAACATGTATTGGTCTCCTGTCTCGATTATATGTGGTATTTATCTAGGTTGTGATTCACCTTACCTAAACATGAACCCTAATTCCTTAGGTAATTCATCTTTTAACCTAGTATCTTCCAATGCTAGATTAACGCGTTTTAAGATCGAAGGTGTTAACTTTTACGTTCAAATCTAGTGATTAGACTTACTAACTTCCGTTATTATAAATCTAAGGACTATTCTTATCTATGGTGATCTAAAGGTTTATCATGACTTCCATCAATCATAAACATAATCATACATGCAAATCTTCCGATATAAACGCAATTAAACGAGATAAAACATAAATAAGAAACAACCTTAAATAAATAACTCACAGTATAATCGAAATACATAAATCAATCCAAGTTGATGGCTTCACAATTCTCGTTTGATTGAAGCTTTAGCTCCTGAACATCCTCAGCAACACAGTTTTGCAGAAAAAGAACATAAAAACTGCTCTAAACTAATCTAATTTAAAGTTGCATAAAAGTGAAAGAAAAAGAAGTAAAAACGCAGCCTTAGCCGCCCCTAGGGTTTAGGGTTTGTATGATGTCGAATTTTTGTTTTTAGGGTTGAGAAACAGCCGCTTATTTATAGATTTCGAAGTCGGTTTCACTAAGTCGGCCGACGGACGCTCGTCCGCTTAATCAAACGCCCGTCCAGATAACCCTAGACTGCTTCAGACGCCCGTCTGCTTCATCAAACGCCCGTCCACTCCATCAAACGCCCGTCCACTCTGGACGGAGTATGGACGCTCGTTCAACACGACTTGAAGGTGATTTCTTCATATTTATCTCTTTTTCTTCACTCCATTTGATCATTATCTCTTCCTTCAATCACTTAGCTCGAATTTTAATCTCTTTAAATCATCATTTGAGCCTTATAATTGCACCTATAACACATGGAAAATATCGCAAACTGTAATAAAGTCCATATAATCATAATTTCTCCATAAATCCACATAATTATATCAATATTGCGATTAAGCCGTTAAAAATATCGTTTGCTCAATATTTTAATATAAAGACCAATTATTATGCAAATTATACAATTAAGAGGGAAAATATCATAAAATATACTCTTGAAAACCATAGAATTTCACCCTTAACATGGAGCGATAGATCAACCGCCCCCAGTCGATGCGCACTTCCTCACCTCCCTCCAGAATCGCATAGAGAAGATACGATTCTGCCTCAGAAATCTCCTCATAGTCGAACGAGGGAAAAACCCTGGAGTTGATAAACCTCTTCCACTCCCGATTAGCTTGGGACATCTCAGAAGAATAACCCTCGGGCAATGGATTCCAATCACCAGGGATCAACCGCCTAAGTGCAGCGGCCCCATAAACCCGTCTCCTCAATTCTTCTCCAAGACTCCAAGCCGTCTCATAATGTGCATAGACCGGAGAGGAAGGTAAATGGAAAACTTCGTTGATGATCTCAGGAGAGAGAACAACATGAAACCCCCGGAGAGGAACAACGGTGGAGGAGGCGTTAGGCAGAACCACCACTGATAATGCGGAATAGAACTCCCGCACGATGGTGGCGTTATACACTCCCGCGGGTGCCCCCAGAAAATCAGACCACCCCCTCTGAACATCACGCTGGCGTTGAGCATAACAGATTTTCCGACGATTCAAACCCCTTTCAGGCAGAAAAGGAAGATCGATAAAGATAGACAGAAAATTAGAAATGGCTAGAGGGGAGGCTGTCTGAAAAAAGATAGAATCGCCAAAATTGGCTATGACTTCAAAAAAGCAGAGGTTTTTAAGTCAGAGACAAACTTTGCTGGGAGAAAAAGGTAGAACGGAGATTATATGGAAGAAAGGTGAAAAAATCCTCCATTTATAGCAAAAAATAAATGATCCAACGGAGGAAACAAGTGTGATCGAACGGCAAGGACGAGGCGCATGTTCAGATTTCGAAAATCGAAAAAACATTAACGCGGGAACAGATACCTGAGCATGTTAGCGTGCTCACGGTTTCCCAAGCATCAGCAGCAGGAAAATAATGACAGTTGGCCAAAGGTCACAGCTTTATGACAAGACAAGACAGAAGAAGTCGAATCGTCAAATCACAAAGAGACCGTTGTTTAGAGTCGGACCTAGGCACGAGGCTAGCGACCCCACTCAAAACAAGGGGGCCGCATACTCGGAATTTTTCAATCCAGTCGTCAAGCGGACTCAAAACTTATTTCAGCTAAGTTCGTCCTCAGTCTTGTTTGAAACAAAGGGGCCGGAGACAAAAACTTTCAAGCAACCGTGGATGACTTATCTTCTACATTTGTTTCAACCAAACCCGCGTCGACCTTACTTGAAAGAACGGGGTCACAATTTGGAATTTTTAAGCTAGCATAAACACTATTCCATTGATTTTCGTGAACTCGACGTCATGATCGACCTCACCAAAAGAAGAGGGTAGCAACTTAATACAACAGAGCGCAGAAACAGGAAAACTATTCATCTCGGCGACTCCGGACAGGGGAGCTACCGGACTCACCCAGACGAGGGGCCCACATACATATAATACACTAACAAAACAAATGGAGTTGGAAAAATGCAGGACAAGCAAAAGTCATGCACCACTCAAAAATACAAAGTCATCACAAAAAAGATAAACAGAGAGGGCCGGAGCCGAAAAGCAGCGGTCAGAGTCAAAAATACAAAAAAAATCAAAATACAACAAGTCAAGATTGTTTGTCTGAAGGAGGAGTTTCAGCATGAGGCCCGGTCAGATTCAGAAACTTATCGCACTCCTCCTCGGGACTCTTATCCTCGCCGGCACTAATGGCGACGGCTCCCACATCAGCAATGGCGACGGCTCCCACAACAGCAGTGGCGGCCCCTGCCTCTTTCACAGCACGCTTGAGAGCTTCTCTCTCCATTTCCAACATCATGTCACGAAGATTTCTCTCGTTAACCGCAGGAGGATCCCAAAACGGCTTACCATGCTTCGATTTTCGACCCGAAAATCCTCAATTTGAACAGCGGTATAGGGAAGATCGGGGTGGAACACCCTCAGCTCTGGGTCATCCTGATCCATGATTAGCCAATCCTGCAAGGTCTCAAGATCTAGAGCATCCTCACAAAATGCCTTAAGGCACCTCGAGGCATGGTAGAAGCCCTTATCAAATCCGTCTAACAAAGCATCTTTGGCCTTTTGAGCGGTGTCAGCAGCAGCGGCCTCAGATTCATTCAACTCGCTCTTCAATTGGTCGACGAGCTCACGGGCCTCGGTCACCTTAACAAGAGCCTTCTCCCTCTCCGATTCGGCAGACTCCTGGAGATCGGCTGCGGATTGAACCTTCCTGGAAAGGGTCTGGACTTCGGCCACAAGTTCCTTTTCCCTCCGATCAGCTTCAACCTGGAAGATCTTTATCCGGTCGGCTTCAGCAGCCAATTTCGCTCTCATTTCGGCAAGTTGACTCGCCGTTTGATTTGCCTCTTCATCACAAGCCCACTCGACTTGCTTAAGCTTAGTGGCAACCTGAAAAGAAAAGGGTTCAGAGCCAAAAGACTAGACAAAAAAGAAAAGCTCAAAAAGAGAAGGCACATTACCGCGCTAGCCGTAATCCCATAAAGGCCAAGGGTCTCGAGCAAAAGCTGTCGACTGGAAGAAGGTCCTAAAGAGGCTATCGACGCCACCACGTCGGCCTGGGCAATCCGGTTGACGATGCCATGACCAACCATCAGCTGAGGGGCATCGGGTAGCTTTAACTTCAGATTCCGCAAGGGGACCACATCGGAAATGAAAGCAGACAACTCCCCAACTGTCTTCAGAAAAAGGGGTTGTCTGAGGAAATCATGGTCCAACCACAGGGCCGGCCTCCCTTTGAAACCCGTGGGGGCCCTCACCTTGCTCGAGTCTCCCTGCAATGATCCGGCCACAGCAGGCTCGGCGGCGGCGGCGGTCATTTTCGCCGAGCTCTTGGTCAAGTCAACTGTGACGCTAACCGGCTCGACATCTTTGGAAGTCCAACCACCCTCTGCGGTTAGAGAGGGATCGGCCAAACCCTCTCCGGAGCCCCGATCGCCTTCAATTGTAGATCACTTGGGCGATGAATCGGCGCAAACATCAATCGAGGGTTCATCCTCGTCCATCAAGCCAGAATCTTTTCTCCCGGTAGGTCTTTTTCTCTTCGCCTTGTTGGCCACAACGGGTTTCTTTGCCTCTGAAGCCGCTGTAGATCTGGCCGACTTCGCAACAACGGCACCACTGCCTGCAACTGTGACATCGTGGGGCGCCGCAGCAGATGAACCTCTAGCAACAGAAATATCCCTCATACTCACAGCGGGGGGAGGGTCCATGGGTTCGGTGGCATCCAACAAGGCCTGGCGAGTCTTCCTCTCATCCCTAAGACGGGCCATCACGGCATTCCTGTTTACATTGGCAAGCACCATGGTACCCGCGAAACGCATGGGAAAAATGGTCAGAATTCTAGAAGGAATGAATAAAGCTATCAAAAATGGACAGTTAAAGAAAACAAAAGTAGAATCAGAGGAGCAAATTACTAGCGGGCCGCAATTCTTGGACCCCCGTACATATCAAGCACTGGGTAGGGAAACACTTCCCCTGATGGCATTTAGCGTACCAATCCTCATGAACACCCAGGTTAGATACCTTCACCACGGGCTGAGCATTAGTTGGCCCAGGGATACCGGCCACACAACAGAAGGGGGCCCTAAGATCGATCAAACTTCTCCAACTAAAAGTCCTCTTCTGAGTCTCACTTTCCTCATCCCAACCGAGAAGCTCATAAAGTTTATCAAGAAGCTCCTGCTCAACGTGATGGAGATTTTTGGACACAACGACGCTGTTATGTCTCTTCTGGGGCCGCACATCGAATTTCGGAAAAGGCCACCCAGATTTCGACTCGACCATCATGGCCCTCGTGTTCCGGCCGCGGACCTTACTCGAAGTCCAGTAGAACAAAAGACACTTCTTCACTCTGGTCGCCAGAAAATTGCTCGAATCAGCCTTATTTGTAGCCGCTTTGCTGAAGGTGTAAAACTTCAGAAACACCTTGAGCGAGGGATCGTAGCCCAAAACCCGGCAGAGCACGATGAATGCCATAATCACCCTGACCGCGCCGGGGGTAAAATCACAAGGGAGGGACGCTAAGCTCCACATAACCTCGACAAAGAAGGGGTCAAAAGGCGGCCTGAGACCAGCCACAAAGTGATCATAAAACAAAACCAAGCCATCTTTCTTCGACCTCAAACCAGCTCGGTTCTCCGACTTCTTGAAGCTGCTAAAGCGGAAATTAGGGGAGACGTTGAATTCTGAGAGAAATTTAGGGTCTCCAAGGCGGGAACAAACAGCTGCCCAATCTACTTCGATCTGCTTGTCGAGGGCATCGATCTCATCATCCTCCTTGAGGGCCTCGACATTGCGGGGTTTAGGAGTCTTATTGCTCTCTTTCGGCTCCTCCATGTCATCGCCGTTTTTCTGTTTCCGTTTGGGTTTCTCAGGCACAAACACAACCACACCATAGGAGGAACCTTTAGCCCTAGCGGATTCTTTCCCAAAACTTTTTGGTTCCCTGGGAGCCATAACCGAAGAGACGAGTTTTCCTTTCGGTATTCTACGAGATGCTGACCTCAGACGACCAGGTTGCGGGGGAGCCAACTAGGGCCAACACCATATCATCCTCCGTACTCTCACCCTCGTCACCTTCACCGGAGCTAGTGCTCACCTCGTCGGCATCTTCAGAGGCATAGCCATGAACACCATCATCATCGATATTTCCTGATATGTCGCTGTCAGACATCCTACAAAAGAAAAGAACGAGGTGGATAAGTCATCACCCAGGACAACGATAGTCGGGCCGAGACCGTCTAACTCAGTTCATCTCGACACCCCGTCTTTTCATTTTACGGTCAAGCCCTATCAATCGAGGGAAACAATCTTGGAATAACCCCAGTTATAGGAACAATCGTACTAGAACCAATTCAAAGACGCACGGTATCCAATACCCCAAACTACCCGGGGCGTCATCAGACACGAAACAAAGACGACAAATTTGAATTCAATTATACCAATCCAAACGAGAACAAAACCAAAAATGGAAAAGCCACAAAAAAATGCTGGAAATCGAGAGGAGAAATAAGCTTACTTGATGATTAGCAGGATGTACGAGGAGGGGGATTGAAGCAAGAAATGAGCCTTCGGAACCCTACCGAAAATCGCCTCGCCGGAGAACCTTTACTCAGAAACAATCGACAGAGTTGCTAAAACGAGAAATCGGAAAGTATTTATGGCTGGAATACTCTCCCTTTATATAGGCAGAGGGACACAGATCCGACGGTCAACCACCCAAAGATCCAATGGACAGGATTAGGGGCGGGACTTTCAAATTTCGAAATTTGGGATTGCCATCATTACACACGAATACTCGAAAAGTCACAGCCAATCAGAGCATGCGGCGGGTCACATCTGTCTTTTCCCCTTAGGCTAGAGCAAGTGGGAATCGGACGAAACAGAGCCGTAAGAAACACGCCTGCCAGGGGGCCGACCAAGTGCGACCTCACCATCTGCTAGGCAAAAAACCCAAGATGCCAAATCATATGAAGTCAAGGCTATCCACCCAAATACGACTTCGCCACAGGCTAGGCAAAAAGCCCAAGATGCCAAATCATATGGAGTCAAGGCTATCCGCCCAAATACGACTTCGCCACAGGCTAGGCAAAAAGCCCAAGACTCCAAATCATATGAAGTCAAGTCTATCCGCCCAAATACAACTTCGCCACAGGCTAGGCAAAAAGCCCAAGATGCTAAATCATATGGAGTCAAGGCTATCCGCCCAAATACGACTTCACCACAGGCTAGGCAAAAAGCCCAATATGCCAAATCAAGCGAAAATGGAACCATCTTTTAGGTGGCAACTTTCCAAGAGAATACTCCCTACCCGACATCGAGAAATGCCAAGGGTACGGAGTAGGGGGCCGGCCATTGATAGGGATATTCCAACCTCCAGATCGGACCCATCGCCCCAGTCACTATTGCATCAGTCGGATACTCACAGGACCGGTTGTTCGTCCCCGGAGAGAGAGAGGGTTGGCGACCACCAGGATAATGTGCAGGTGTGAAATACAAACCTCAAGTCCGGAGCCGCCCTGCCTTGCCGGCGGATAGAGCGTGCGCTATCTGTCCGCACCTTTTGTGTCCTTTATCGTAATTATCTAGCGATATGTAACAACTTCCTTATAAATAGAGCCATATGTAACCCTTCTAAGGGGATGAGCTTTCTGAGAAATAAAAGATAAGGCAAAGCCAAATTCTCTCACTCTCCTTTTTAGTAGTATGACACCACCACTTGCACCCGCAACTTCACTATGATCTATCACGATTGATACCACCAAAATAGCCAGATATCCACCATTATACCACCACTGACCACCTGAGATAATTTCGACGTTATCACTCAATTTTCTATATTTATTTTAGAGATAGGACATCATATAGAGTTTCTGCTACGAATGCCCTTAGTAGCTCTCGTATAGTCTTGATAATTTTGGATCTTTGTAAAATTTGTGTTTTCTTGTTGTTAGTAGTGACAGTACGAAACTCAAGGGTTTATCTATTTTCTGGATAAGTCATTGTATATATACTCCTTTGAAAGTAAGAAAACCCCAATATAATTTTTTGATCTGCTATTGAGAGTCGTAAGTGAAAATCACATATACGAATTATATATATTAGCACCGGAGACCAATAATTTTCATACATATCAGTTTAATTATATTTTAAGATGCTATATATATTATCACTGGTCTAAGTATATTTTATCTTTAAAAGTAAATATTGACCATTGACCCGTAATCATATTTAAAATTTTAAATTAATACTTATAAACTTGAAATGCGATGTGCCGTTATTGATCTTCGAGTTATATCCAAGAATTCCTACGGCCGCCCCGAAAGATCACACTGGTATAATTTTCTTCATCTGACACTAAGAGTCATAAATGAATCTCACGTATACGAATTTATATATATATATATATATATATAGTATTAATACTGGAGACCAATAATGCTCATATATATCAGTTTCATTATATTTTAAGATGCTATATATATTAGCACCGGAGACCAATAATGTATTTTAAGATGCTGCCCAAATTTTCCGACCACCCCTGAATGAAATTCTGTTTGGACGCATGTGACCAATAATTCGTGCATTCACATTAAACAACAATTGAGTTGATGACTAAGATTGCGGTTAGCGCTATTAACAGAGCAATTTTGCTCCTGCCAAAGCACAATTCCAAATTTACCCTCTTTGTTAATTGACAACAGCCGTACTCTTCCAGTGAAGTTGGGATCTGCATCATTAAATGAGCTGTTTCCAAAGTAGGTTTTTAAATTTTTTTTTTATAATTTTAATTTCACATCCACACCTTTTTCTTGTCAATTATTTTTTGAAGAACTTTTAATTTTCTTTTTTCAAAAGCTTTTAATTTTTTTTGCTACCCGGAGGTGGATAACTTTCTTTCAAAATGATTACATATATATTGAAAAATCTATAACACAATATTATCTTAATAAATAATTAATTTTTTTGTATTTTGATGAAAAAAATTATACATACATGTGTGTATATATATGATGAAAAAAATTATATACATTTGTAAATATACTCAAAAATGATAGGAATAATATTTATAAGAGAGATTGAGGGAAAAGAAAAAAAAATTACAAAATGAATAAATAGGACACACTTTTTTTTTTTAGTTGTAAAAAGGACAAACAATTTCAAACGGACAAAATTACTCCTTTATAGAAGGGACGCACGTATATCTTCAAGCGCTTCATTTCTGCTTCAGGTATGTTTTTGTTTTTGTTTTGTTTGTTTTTTTTTTCTTTCAAACATCCGTAACTTTTGATTTACAACTCCGATCATCAAAAAAATTTCACCAAAATTCATTTTTTTTTTGCTCTTTAATTTGAGCCCAAATACGATACCCTTCCGACGTAAATTTTGAAAGCCAAAAAAATATTTGTATAACCGGAGCGTTTTTCTTATAAACGACCGTAACTTTTGATTTAGAACACCGATCATCAAAATTGTTTCACAAAAGTTCATTTTTTTATCTTCATTTTGAGACCTCATTTGATACATTTTCGACGTAGTATTTGAAAGCCGAATTTAATCGCATCATTTACACTAAACAATATCGATATCGATATCGATATCGATATCGATATCGAATCGAAACGTAAACGATATCGGTATCAGTATCAGTATTAGGCTCATTTAAGGCTTAATTCAAATGACTACTTCAATCTGGCTCATATAAGGCTCATTTAAGGCTTAATTCAAGTGATTAACTATTAAGCCTATGTCAAGTTTATATGGTTTTGATTGATAAAAGGAATAGCATAGATTAACTTGATTAAGGTGTGGTGTTTATAACATGCAGGTCCAGTAGTTAATCACTTGAATTAAGCCTAAAAGGTACATCAGACTAAAATGTAATACATAGAAGATCAATACAACAGACTATAGATATAGTACAATAGGTACATCAGACTAAAATGTAATACATAGAAGATCAATACAAGTCTGAAACAGTCTGAACTATCAGCCAAATTATAAGAAGGATATTCAAGTTCAAAGAACTAAATTATCATGCCCGGAATTCACAAGGTGCTGAATTACAAGTTCGGTAAGCTTATGAACTAGGCCTATCTATTACATGATGATACAATGTAGATCAAAAACCTCAGCACGCCAAGGCACACAGTAAGCCTATGAACTAGGCCTATCTATTGCATTAAGTCACCTAGTATCGATATCGCATCGCCCGCATCGGTACGAGTATCAGGCTCAAAAGGACTATTCTTTCGGTTTTTTGTTGCAAGGTCTATGTCCCCCAAGTCCTTGATATGAACTGAATGTCTTCTTACAATTCAAGCACTCATATTTACTTCTTTTCGGAGCATGTTTCGATACTACTTTTTCTTTAGGATCATTTCTTTTAGGCCTCTTCTTGTTCTTGGGTTCAATCACATTAGGCCACTTGTTCTTGGCTTCATAAACAGCTGCATTCTTCAAAATCCTTCGAAAGGCGTATCCGATTCGCCTTTTTCAACACATTCATCCAAATAGTAACCTGAATCAGGGCTTTCTTGCTTATTAACCTCTGCTTTACTATCCATTTTATTAGCTTCTGGAGTAACAACTTGAACAACCCTCATAATTCCTTTCCTTGCTCTTCCCATTGATCTATCTATCTGTTTATGTAACAAAAAAGTTAAAGCAAAAACTAAAGTGCGCCACTTTCTGACCTCTTGAATGTAAAAATAATAATTTCCTTTATCATTATTTCAAGTATAATTGAAGAATAATGACAGAAAGAATAGGATTGAACAAATAGAAATTTACTAATTCTATCAATCTCGACTATATTTTCGCCAAGATCGTGCTATCAGATTCATAAAAGACCCAATATTTTTACCTGATATTTTTCAACAATCAAGTAGACATACCGCTTTGCACATTTAGTATCTGCCTCAGACGAAGAAGGTTTGTCATAAGAATAATCATTTTTCTCCTTATGACGTTGACTGAGTTCATTGTTCCTGATGCTAGAATGATTGTTGGATATGAAAATTTTGCAAAAATCACACCATTTGTTCCTCTTACTACCCAGTACTCAGTCATGGCTTGAAATTTTGCTTTCCACCGGATGCACAACAATTAGTGGCAGAAATTTTCTTGATAATTAGCTGATGATGATGATAATTCTTTAACGGCCTCCTCTTATCCCCTGTTAACTCCAAACAACTTAATCTAGCAGCATTCAAAATCCTCAAGGATCGCCATCCTTGTGAGAAGAGATCAAAGAAGATAAAAGCAACAAATTACCGATGATTTTGCCGGTAATTCCCCCGGGCAGGCACGACAGATCACTGGTGGTTTCCCGAGGGACCGTTCATAACTAAGAAATTTGATTGAGCGGACAGACGGAAAGAAACAGAGGCGTTAGTTATTAGGGGTATATTCGTCCGGTGAAATTTATTTGTCCTTAATGCAACTAAAAAATTGAAGCTGAATTAGCACTTAACTAAGGAGAAAAAAGTGGACTATAAACTAATTTTTCCTATTTATAAAATGATACTTAATTTTTTTTTTTGAAAAAACTTAAAATTATTTGAACCACACATTTAATAACAAAATTATTTCAATTGTATATTTTTATATAGTTAATTATTTTGAAGAGGATAATTTATTAAATCAGATCAGACTATGTCATTAATATAATTAATGTTATATAAAGCATTTGTTGTGAATTCTCATTTCGTCTCAGATTATAATGTATTTTACCGGCTTTACACCCTTTAATAAAGTGAAATATTGTTATAAATTTTAATACCAAAATTCCAAAATGCACTTTTACTATAATTATTGTAACAATTTTAAAATAATTACAAGTTATTGATAATAAATTCAAGGTAAGAAAAATATAATAAATACTTAATTGATATTTAAAATGACTTAGACAAAACCAATAATCCTAAAGACCTTGATTTATATTTTAGGACGGAGGTAATATGTTGGCGACTGCATCTTGTTTTGCATTCGGAGATACGTAATCAATTTAGTATTTATAAATATTGCGTGTGCATGTATGTGTCTATATATATATATATATATATATATATATATATATATATATATATATATATATATATATATATATATATATATATATATATATATATATATATATATATATATATATATATATATATATATGTGTGTGTGTGTGTGTGTGTGTGTGTGTGTGTGTGTGTGCGCGCGCGCGCTCCAACAATATTTTAATCAAAATACAAAAAGTTCCAACATTTATTCAGATTTTATTGAGTTTTAACTATCACGTTTCAGAATTTATTCTTTTTATATTTATTTGTCATTTTACATTTCCAATACATTATTTATTTTTTTTCCTACTTTACCAATAAAATATTTACATCCCAATAAAAAAATATTTATTTCCAATACTAAAAACTCCTTTACCAACAAATTATTTACATCTCCAATAAAAAATACATTTTCAATACTATATTTTAAACATATTACTTACTTTATTAATTTGTGTGATGTTTCTTTCTATGACATATAAATAAAAACGGAGAGAGTATAACAAGAAAGAAAATGACTGCCGATGCAATAAATAAACAAAGGAGTTGCACATTTAATGATTGTAGGTCCCAACATGTGCAGAACTGCGGCTGTAGACAACTAACATAAAGGGCAAATTAGGAATTGTGCTTTGGCAGGAGCAAAATTGCTCTGGCAATAACGCTAGCCTAAGATTGCTGTAATGATTTTCCTTTTTTTTTTTAATAATCTTTTTCCTATTACGAAGTACAGACACACATATATTTTTGTTTTCGCTGAGGCTCAAATACAAAACATTTGGATTACGGACCACAATAATTACCACATTGTCAATTGTAAAGATAACAAAGCCAAAGCAAATTTCAAATGTTCGAACTCTAAATCCATTCGAAGAAGATAAATGAGAAACATAAGATACTTATCTGAATTCGAAGAAAGCCTTTGGTGAGAGTCCCCAGCACTCCAATATTTTCTCCATTGCACCGTATCCTGGGGAGATAAACCATCAGCCATTGAAAGAGTAGAAAGAGAAGACGATAAAGACTTGAAATTGAATTTTAGACTTATCCCAATTGTTTGAATTAGGGTTTACTTATGTCATTCTCTCATTTAGTAGTATAAAAGCAACAATTGTGTAAACATTTATTGCATCGAGAAATATAATACTATTTTCCTAAATTCTTATTTTTTTAATGGTATCGGAGCCACAAAATCGTGTTTAGCTTCTTCTTAAACCAATGGCCAAAGAATCAGCTCTCACGATTCAACAATTCCATCAATTATCAAGCCTTATTTCGATTCGGCTGAACCTCACAAACTATCTCCTTTGGCGTTCTTAGGTTGTTCCTCTTATCAAAAGTCTTGGTTTACACCACCACATTACATCAGCAAAAAAGCCTGAAGAAAAGATCAAGAACGGAGACAATCAAGACTGACAATCCAGATCTCCCTATCTGGCATTTCAATGACGGTTTATTGGTGTCCTTGCTTCTAGGCACCATGAAGGAAAATATCGCATGGTGTATGAGGAAGATACAACTGCATACCAGATCTGGGCAGCATTAGATGAGCATCTCCTGCCACACACCGTTGAGAAGAAAGGTAATCTGAAAAACATGCTAATGGGACTTAAGAAGGATACTAAATCTATAAGAGAGTACTTGAAGGAATTTAAATCCATCTATGACAATTTGGCTGCCATAAAAAAGCCTTTTGCCGATCTTGACAAGGTGTTTCAGTTTTCTCATGGACTGGGGCATGAATACATGAATTTCAGAACAACAATGCTTACAAAACCTCCACATCCTTCCTTCAGCCAACTAATTATGGCATTGCAAGGGTATGAGCAAACCATAAAAACATAGCAAGCTGAACCAAAACAGCTAGCAGATCAAAATTAACTATACCTCTCTCAATGAGGAAGAGGACGGAGAGGTGGTGGATGAGCCCCATTCAACTCTAGAGGTTGTGGTTTTGCACCTGTAGGATGTTCTGCAGAACAAAACACTGCACAGCAGAAGGAAACTCTAGGGGATCTGACACTAGGACTGGTGATTTGTCAAAAAATTTAAACAATACTGACATCAAACTGAAGTGTCAAATCTATGGCAAATCCTTGGCAGCAATGAATCTCACAGAAGGGCATGATCCTGCATTTTATGCAGACACTGGAGCAACAGCCCACATGACTCGTGATGAAGGTAATCTTTTCTTTAAGAAAAAATATGATGGTAATGATAAGATATATGTGGTAATGGAATTGCTCTTAACTCACACTGATGATGTATATGTAGGGAACATGAAATTAAAGGATGTTCTTGTAGTACCTTCATTGACTAAGAATCTAATGTTTGTTGGAAATATGATTGTCACAACCAGTGTGTTTTTGAGTTTACTGATTTAGGATTTGTGATTAAGGATCAGGTTCAAAGGATAATAGCAAGAGTGTATAAGTAAGGAAAGTTGTATGCAGTGGATGATGATCTGCAGGAAGTCCTAAGTGCAGTTAGATCAGGGCAAGCACCAACTTCTATTTGGCATGAAATATTAGGACATCCTCATGCCAAGTTGATTTCTGTTTTAAATAAAGATACTCTCATTAATGTTAATGATTGGAATCAAACACCTAGGGTTTGTGTTAGTTACCAAATGGTCAAAGCATGTAAGCTTCCATTAATCAAAGTAATAAAGATATGTTTTACGTTTAGAAAAGGTGCATTGTGATTTGTGAGGTCCAGGACCTATAGCTTCTAATCAAGGCTACAAATATTATGTTATTTTTATTGATGAATACTCAAGATTTACTTGGCTTTATCCTCTAAAGAGAAAGTCTGAATTTTATGACTGCTTCCTAAAATTTGAAAGATTGACAGAAAAATAGTTGAATCAAAAGATAAAAGTCTTTCAGTGTGATGGGGGAGGAGAATTTAATTCTAATGTATTCCTAGATCACCTTTCAGAATATGGAATCTAGATACAAATATCATGCCCTCACACACCTAAACAGAATGGAGTAGCTGAGAGGAAACATAGACATATAGTTGAAACTGGGCTCACACTAATGTTTCATGCTAATATTGTACCTTAGCATATATGGGTAGAAGCTTTTCTAACTACTGTACATCTTATAAACAGGTTGCCATCATCTACCCTGAAGCTTGAGACACCATATCCTAGTCTGTTTCAAAGGTATCCTGATTACACAACCTTAAAGGTTTTTGGATGCTAGTGTTTTCCTACCCTAAGACATCATGGGCAATCTAAGTTTGCAAAAAAGAGTGTGCCTTGTGTGTTTTTGGGATATATCCCCACTCACAAGGGTTGTAGATGTTTTGATCCAGAAACTAAAAGAGTCTACATATCTAGACATGTTGTTTTAATGAAAGTGTATTTCCTTTAAAAAAAAAACCTAACAATGCATGCACCAAAGGCCATATCAGACTATGTGATTTACCCTTCAGCAGATGAGTGGAACTCAGCATGTCAAGACAACACTCCTATAGATGACTCTGTTGATCAACAAGTTACACCAGACTGCTACACAACTGACTCTCCAGCCATTACTGAAGCTGCAGGACCAGTAAACACAAGTTCAGAAACCTTGGTACAGGAAGAAGGATCTGGAGATGAGTCTGAAAGTGAACAAGCCTACCATGATCCTCCTACAGTCCCTGGTGAGCATATAGTACCAGAAGAACCACAACCTGCTCCACCTGTCAGACCAATAAGAGACAGAAGGCTGCCTTCATATCTGCAGGATTATGCATTGAAGGCTAGTGAACCTTGTATCAGTCCTGAGCCAAAGACATACAAGACATCTTTAAAGCTGTTAGGAAATCACTAGTTTAATGCAACGAAAATTAAAATTTGATTTTCTTTTACTAGATCGTTCTTCGTTTAATGCAATAAACACGTTAAGTAGTTTGACGGTTATACCTTGATGATCTATAAGATCGTCGCTTTGACCGTCAACGGAGAGTAGTTCAGTGCGCAAGCCGTCCACGCGTCCGGCCTCTATCGCTAATCCACACGAACCCCTTGCCGGAATCCTCCTTGGATTGCTATTGGAAAACTCCGGTTGCTAGACCACCTTTTTCTCTCTCACAAACTCACTATAGGATGCTCTATTTTACACAAGAACTATGAGCTCTTGCAATTGTGATGTACAAAAGAGCTTGACACCCACCTCTTATTTATAGTGATAAGTGGCGCCCCTATGGTGTGGAAGAGAAGAAATCCTTTTCCCAATAAAATAAGGAAAATCTTCTAAATTGATTTATCTCTTTAATGATAATTAATTTTGCCAATATCTTATATTGAATATAATTATCTTATTACCATAAATCTATTTTTCCAAAATCAATTAATATCTAATATTAATATTATGGCAATCTTATTAATTAAAGTGCACAATCCAAGTGTATCTTATACACATCAAAAGTGGCGCCCCTACAGTCAACTAATTGACTTTCGGAATATTCTTTAATTAATATAATTTGTATATAATTAATATCTTGTATTTTATTTATTCATAATAAATAAATACCACCATATTAATTTACCAAAAGTATAACCTTTATAGTCTAGAGATAAACTTTCCTTATTTGGTTATCAACTATAACTGCATTTTAATCCGACTCGATGTTCATATGTGTGTGACCCGATAGGCTTCCGAATATGTTGGCCATAGACACAAAGTGCAAATTACTAAAATGCCCTTCATGCCTAACGATCACGGGATAGCGTCTAGCAACACACCGTGACCCCCAATCATCGGAAGAGTCAAAAGCAATGACTACTACTTTTCATGTGAAGCAGTTACCGTGTAACTTACAATCCTATCGCTGTAATAATATCCATACGATCGTATCTCGAGTGTCAATACATTAACGATCGTATCTTATAATCTGGATATCATGCTCTCTCGGGATAACACATTTACTCCCACTTTACAAAGATTCTCGAGAGCTAGACATTCCTTATAAGAAGGCCATTTCGGATATTCGATCCCAATCATAGGATACGCGATTCCCGGACGACCAATCATGTATACTCCGCATGCTTTAATATCATACCTAATCACTACCGCATGATCGCCCCGTGGTTAAGAGAAATCTCAATAGTGTCAAAGCATGACAATCCACACCGTGATGCCATGAAGACTCCGGTCAAAATGATAATTACACAACCGCCACATAGTGTGACACTTAATGTAAGTGGGTCAGTCTAACGTAAGCATTCTCTAATACACGTCCACGTACAGTCCAAGTATCCCTACACTTAGATAGACGAGATATATCCCTATCTTCTAAAAAGATCTCATCCAATACGTGCTAGTATGATTATACTATCAATGTCCTATTTGATAATATGTAAGACTAGAGACATTTAAGTACCAATCTTGTTATAGTGATTAGAGATCTCATCAACCATAATCACTATCATGGTTTCTCTATCACATATTGACACTAGGGACGTTACTATATATATACAACAAATAATATGAAGATAAACAATATATAATAACATAAGTGCTTTTATTAATAATAATAAAGTTATTACATGAACTAAATAGACTGTAAATGACCCGACCCAGTCGGTTCCGGTCCAACCCGATTGGGTTTAGGACACCTTTCCAACAAAAACAACCAGAATGGGTTCAAGCTTTGAAAGAAGAACTCTCAGCTCTAAATAACAACAACACATGGATCTTGGTTCCTATGCCATCTCACACAAATGTTATATGGTCCAAATGGGTGTATAAGGTTAGAATTAGAGAGGATGGGAGTCTTGAGAGATATAAGGCAAGGTTGGTAGCTCAAGGGTACTCACAGCAGTCAGGGGTAGACTTTGATGAAACCATCAACCCAGTCATAAGGCCAACCACCATTAGACTGCTGGTATCTTTGGCTATATCTAATGCTTGGATAATGAAACAATTGGATGTCAAGAACTCTTTCATACATGGACATCTTAAGGAGACAGTGTACATGGAGAAACCAGCAGTCTTCCAAGACACTTCAAGATCAGATTATGTCTGCCTATTGAAAAGGTCCCTACATGGCCTAAAACAGGACCCAAATGCATGGTTTGACAGATTATCACAGTCTCTTATTCATCTGAATTTCTACTGCAGTAAGTCTGATTCATCCATGTTTGTCTATAAAGAACAGAGTATCACCATTATCATCTTGATCTATGTAGATGACATTATAGTGACAAGCAACCATCCTACATATATGCAGAGACAGATTGATAAACTCAGTCAGAAATTTTCACTTAAGGATCTAGAGGTTCTCAGTTATTTGTTGGGGGTTGAAATTAAAAGAACACCAGATGGTATCATGCTGACCCAACAAAATTACATTCAAGCCTTGCTCACAAGGACTCAAATGCTGACCTGCAGTCCTATTGCCACTCACTTGGCACTAAAGATACTTCTCAAGCCTTCAGACTCAGACATGTTTGATGCCTTCACATATAGAAGCATAGTGGGAGCCCTCTAGTACCTTTTTTCAAACGACCAGACATCACTCATGTTTTTAATCGTGTGTGCCAACATTTTGCTAGTCTTACTGTAGGGCATTTTAAGGAAGTTAAGAGGATTCTCAGATTTGTCAGAGGTACATCAGAACTACTTACAAGAAAGTCATACCACGTTATATGCCTTTAGTGATGCTGATTGTGCTGGATATACAGGAACCCGAATCAGGATCCGAATCGCAGGAAAAACCGGATCCGGAAAAATTCCGGCTCTCGATTACCTAGGAGGAGATCCCGGTAAATCGAGGCAGTTTTCCCCCCTTTTTCGGATCGTCAGATCTGATTCACAGCACCGAGAGGTGACGCTCGATCATGCACAGCGGAAGCAACGAATTAAATCGCATTCGATTTTACCACGATATGATTCGCATATTTAATTAATAATCTCCAAGAAGGTTAGTAGATTTACCCAACCGGAGAGAAGCCGTGATCTTCCGAGTTGTATCTTCAAGCGACGACTGGTGGACGTCGATTCCGCATTCGAACCTCCTCGAATATGCCAAGAAAAACACTAGATTTTCTTCTCCCGTTTGCTAGGACGAGAAACTAATTTTTCTCTCATTTTTTCTTCCAATATGGCGCAGAAGTTGTTGTGTCCATTGTGTTGGGAGGAAATATCTTTATATAGGAAAATAACCGAGCAACTGAGAGTTATCCTTTTCACAAGACAATTATCTTTTTCCCAAAGAAAAAGATATTTTCCATAAATAATAGATAATCACCATAAATGAGATAATATTCATTAAATGTTAAAATCAATCTCTTATTTTATCCTTTAATTATTTAACAAATAAATAATCAATTACACATGTGATATAATTCAATAAAATTTCTTTTCTCAAATTTTCCACATGTGGCGCCATTTTATTTGCCATGGAATAATAGAAAACGTCTTTTCTATTTTACATATTATTTACCGAATCATAATATTGTATGTTCATTAAATAGACCAACTATTTAATTATTCTCGAGGTTCCATAATACGAGAATTCACTCACGTGTTAGGAGCCAACCCGGGGACCATGGACTTATAACCAGTAGCTACAATAAATTGAATAAAACATTCATCGAACATAACATTTATATTCAACTTATTAATTCCGGAATTATGCCACCATAAATCTAAAACTGAACTCTATCGATTATAGATATAACTTATTCTCAAAGTGTCGAGTCAATAAGTGTCCATTGATATAATCATTACATATAGATTAACCCTCCATAGACTATCCGTAATGAAGCGGGAATGTTTCCGTAAACCTTTATCATTAAATCTTATCCTTATTTACCATTAACCCACTAGTGATCAATTAGTTTATAACCAATACGAACTCCGCGGATCGATAAGTTTCTAGGATTAACAAATAAGGGGATTGTCTTTCTACTTCTCGCAGGAAGGAATGCATTCCATCTGTGAGACACACACTCCTCACCCATTCCAGAATAGTGTCAACGTGAAAGTGATTCGGACGGCACCTCTTAGCAATCCTTAACGAACCCATCAAACCATATCTTGAAACAAGTAGGAGTCTGTAATCACTTCAGGATTAAGGTTAATCCATATATGATCATTTTGTGATTTAATAAGATTTCTCAATCACGGAATTATATGAGAAATGCATATTAAATCGGTCCAGTCCTATATGACTACATCATATATAAATGCCCCCCTTAGATAACCAATATCGATGATCCGGATAAGACGGTCACACCATAAATTGTTTTGGGCGCATAAATGGTGGTTTAATCAATAAACCCTATACTTTGATTAAGTTCACCACGGACTAACAGTTTAAGTGTATCACCATAAACTTAATCCTTACGTGTGGCACACACTAAGTTATATGGCTACATATGATACAACTTGGGGTTCTCAGTAGTGTATTACTTGTGAGCACGAAGCACATAATAAGATGAGAATAAATCTGTCATTTATTAATTATAAAAACAATTACATAAATTGTCTTTCGGGCACTACTCCAACAATCTCCCACTTGCCTGTAAGGACAAGCAACAATTGTCTTTTGGACACTACATCCAATAGATTGGACATGTTTTCATACTACAAGGAGGAGTACTAGTGGGTTCTGTGTGTTTCTAAGAGCAAATTGCATCTCCTGGAGCTCCAAAAAGCAGCCCACGGTAGCTAGGTCAAGCTCTGAAGTAGAGTACAGGTCTATGGCATCAACCACTATGGAATTGGTCTAGGTCACACACCTTCTTTGAGACATTGCTCTACCTCAATTATTCTACGATAACCTAAGTGCTCTGTCTCTTACGATTAACCCTATGTTTCACTCCAGTACAAAACACTTTGAAATAGATTATCATTTTGTTCATGAAAAGGTAGTAGTTCGACAATTAATCACACATTTTATTCCTTCTACGCATCAATTAGTGGATATTTTGACTAAACCGTTGCCAAGACATAATTTTTTGAACTTATGTAGCAATCTACGTGTTTGTTCCCTATCACACGCTAGATTGAGGGGGGGATGTAAAGATAACAGAGCCAAAGCAAATTTCAAATGTTCAAACTCTAAATCCGTTCGAAGAAGATAAAGTAGGAACATAAGATACTTATCTGAATTGGAAGAAAGCGATAGCCTTTGGTGAGAGTCCATAGCACTCCAGTCTCTTCTCCCTTGCACCGTATCCTGGGGAGATAAGCCATCAGCCGTTGAAAGAGAAGAAAGAGAAGACGATAAAGACTTGAAGTTTAATTTTAGATTTATCCCAATTGTTTGAATTAGGGTTTACTTATGTCTATCGATTTTCCCATTTAGAAGTATAAAAGCAACAGCTGTGTAAATATATATTGCATCGAGAAATATAATCTATTTTCCTGAATTCTTATTTTCTTTATCAATGTCTTGTTGGCGCCACTGATTTATTATTTTAGGGCCAGGTCAAGCCAAGCCATGAGCCATCCAGACGGACTACGGCGACGCGCGCGCGTGAGGTTATGAACCAACAAGCATTTATGTATTTCCTCCTCTATAAAATTCTCTTGCCCCCTAGGGCTTGGCGCCAATGGTTTTACTTTGGTGTAAACCGGATCTTTATTAAAACTTTGTAAGCAAAATATGTACAACACACACCCCAAATGTTAAAAGTCTAACACGAATTCGTGCGAATACATAACTAAAAAAAGAACTTCCTAGCTAGTCCAAGCTATTTTCAGCTCCCTCGCCCTGCGGACTGCCTGTGAGATAAAGACCTCACCTGGTGGGCATTGGGCGCCCGTATGATGTACCTTCTGATTCCGCCAATACCAGGCACCCATCATGATTTCCCGGAACAAGAACTTCCACTGAGTATATCGTCCTTCCCGTGCATATCTTGGCTCAAAAAATTATCCACCCGCTCCCGGTTATCCATGGTACCGAAGAACCGGCGGTGATATGCTGAAGGCACAACTTTCCTCCAAAAATCATAAATCCATCCACAATCTCGAAAATCATATTGTAAAGTTTCCGTGTGGCTCTGGCAGCTCATACAAGTCTCATCATGTAAAACGTGCATGTGCGTAAGCAGATCTATCGTAGGCAGTGCCTTTCTACGGAAGAGCCAGAGCAGCATATTACCTCTTTGCGGCCCTTTAATGGCCCACACAGTCTTCCATTTCCTCTCCTCTTCATTTGAACTCACATCATCTAGCTGTGCGTAGTATGCACTCGAGATGGTGAACTTTTTGGACGATGTGGCAAGCCACTCGACCCTTCCTTCCACAGTAATATTGAAAATGTCTCTCAAGCAATCCGCTGCCGTGAAAATATTTTGCCAGAGTAGGGAGCAAGTCATTTTAGGCTTATCAAGAGGGCTACCGTACTTGGCTTTTAGCACTCTTACCCATAAAATGTCTTACCTGCCAGTATTTACCACGCAACCTTGGCCAGGAGAGCGATATTCATATTGCATAGCCGGGGCACCCCAAGTCCCCCATGGTTTTTGGTAGGCAAACGTCACGCCATGCTACGTAGTGCATCCCTATCTTCTTATTGTCTCCTGCCTAGAGAAACAAACGCGTCACTCTTTCTATCTCCTCAAGTACGGTATTTGGTAGGCGGGCCATTTGCATAAAGTAATACGAGATGGTCGTTAAAGCTGACTGTATGAGAATATTACGTCCAGCCCTGGATAACACTTTCGCTTTCCATGTTTGATGTTTGGCACGAACTTTATCAATGACGAAACCATAATTTGTCTTTTTCCCTTTACTACACAGCGGTATCCCCAAATACTTCCACAATGGTTTTTGGTAGGCAAATGTCACGCCATGCTACGTATGGCCAATGGTTTTACTTGTTAGGATGAAAAGCATTTATCTGTATTTTTATTTATCAAGAAGTATTAAATTTTAGGCGATTTATAGACAAAATATAAAATTAGGAAAAATTTAATTTTTTTCAGAAGTTTTGCAAGAACGAACGAACGCGCGCGCGCACACACACACACGCACGATCTTACGCCTAGTCTTAGATTGAATAAGATTAAGTAGCAACTCTCATAATATGTTAATCTGTGATAAGTCTTACAAAGTACGTAATAATATTTTATTCACCAACTCTAGAATATATCTTCGCTAAATCTCGTAACGAGCACACGGTATTCTTTAGTAAAAAGCGAAAGAATAGTTCGCTTTGTGCTTATCACATGACTGCGTATATCTTCCCTAAATCGATCCAACAGAGAGAAGGGATAGATGGCTTGGATAGAGGCATCCAGAAATAGAAGTTGCAATTGATGTCTCGGGTAATATGGCTTGGAAAAAAGAGTTATTACGTGAATATATTGGGGTTTATAAAAATATCTATTTTTTAGATTGTGTCGGTACAAGGGGTCAATATTCAAGCCACCACAGATGCACTGGGGATTTAAAGGTGAACTACGTTGTAGGGTATAGTAATGGGTGACGTGGCATTATAAGAAAAATATTATTTTGAAAATTTTGGTCAATACAAAAAACTTGTAGCTAATATATATATTTAACTTATCTTATTTGTCATGCTATTGTGGGTAAAAATAAGTATATATTAGCGGTAAAAAAATTTTTTTTCATCCTAACAAAAACTATTATAGAAAAAGAGTATTTCCCTTTTAATGTGGTCGGGTGGTACGAGGTAAAGGTAGAGAGAGAGTGGTATGGTAAGATGGTTAAAGTAAGTGGAGGTAATGTAGGGTGGTTGTGGTGTGTAAGGTGAGTCGGTAAAAGCAAGGTGGTAGAGGTTAAAGTAGAATGGTTAGTATAAGGAATGATGAAGGCTGGATGGGGGTAAGGGTGTTCTGATGGTGGTGGGGGTAGGATTAAAATGTGGGAAAGGTAAAGGTAAGGTGGTCATACAAATTGATATGGGTTCGCATAGGGTCGGGTTAGGTGGTTAAGGGTAGTGTAAGATGACAATGTTATATAGGGTGGTATGATGAAGGATAAGGTGGTGGGGTTAAGTGGGGTATGGTCATGGGCGGACGCAGGCCTTCGGACGATGAGAGACGATTCAAGAGTGTTTTATTTTTTTAACGGTTCAACAAGTACAATTTGTTTGAATGATAAAGATGATTGATGAAATTGTCCTCAATCTATACTTACGAATAATATAATACGACAATACGGTTCGTTTCACAGTTTGTTTTTCTATTGTTTCTACGGGGAATTAGAGAGAAAGAAAAAACATTTAATCAATTAGGGAATAAGACAACTTCTCAAACTTTTGCATAAATGACAAAATTATTTTTTTCCTTTTTTTTAAAAAATTCGTGCAATTTCTTCCCCCCCCCCCCCCCCCCCCCCCCAAAAAAAAAAAGCACGTTTTCTCTCTTATATTTTTTAAACACTTATATCTCTCAATTTTTTACGTTCAAATTTGAAAATTCTTTCACAATTTTTTTTTTGCTTTTTCATGCTCTTTATTTTGAGACCATATTCACCATATTCCGACGTAATTTCCGAAAGTACGCTGTCGAAATTCACCGAGTGAATTCCGACTGTGAATCTCATAAATAACGATGTATTGATATCAAATCAAGTCTCAAAATGAAGACAATAAAAAATAAAAAATTCAATGAAATTTCCATCGTGTTTGTAGATATAGATTAAAAGATATGAGTATTTGAAATGGAGGAGAAAAAAGGAAGAAAAAAAAAAGTTGAAGCAGCAGCGTTACATGCGCACACATGCATCGGTGTATATATATATATATATGTCCTTTAGGCTGTAAAACTTATACAAGTTGTCCTTCTACCTACAAAAAATATTTGAGTGTCATGTTATTTAAAAATAAATATTTCAAAATGTGTCAAGAGCCAAGATTTGAACCCATGCCTTTAGGATATGTATTCAAACTTCCAACCAATTGAGCTAAATGGAAAATTACATTAAAAATTGTCTGTAATAATATACATACACAGTTTTAATATTATTAGAAGAGTTTATTAATAACTTCGCCCGAAAATTTAAACGAGGTCCATGCATCCCATCCCTACCATGCTGGGTCCGCCCCTGCCTGGGTATGGTGGGATGATAGAGATATAGTGGTGGTGAGTGAGGGTAAAGTTATGATCGGATGGTGAGAGGGAGGGTGGGATGGTAGGAATGACGGAAAGGTATGTGATATAGTAAGGTGGTATTAATGAGAGATTTTATAGTGCAATAGTTATAGGAAGGTTGTATTAAATGACATACATTAAAAAAAATCATTTTTAGTATTTTTCACATAATACACTTTTATTGTGAGAGAAAAATTAAAAATGAATAATTATAATGTATATTACTTGATACGACCTTCATACAATGACTACATTATAAAATTTTCTAGTATTGATATGGTGACAATGTGTACCGTTAATTTCATTATTTATTCTATGGATTTTTTTTTAATTTTTTTTTATACCAGAAACGAAAGGATTTTATTAAAACTAAGAAACAGATTACAACGCCGGACATGGGAAACACCCACAAACGAAAGAAAAGAAAAAAAGGACATGGGAAACCCATGTCAACCAAATTCTACCTCATAGAGGATTTGATTTGGTACCATAAGACAATATTTAACCTTTTTCATAGCATAAAAGGACATAGGCAAATCTAAAAATCTAAAAGACAATCCGGGAAGAACTACCATAACCGACCCAATCCAAAGCACAAAAAACAATAAACATAAGAAACAACTACAAACACATAAAGACAGTTGTCGCCTAGATCCACCGTCCATCGTCTCCACAAGCCGCCAAGCTTCCAAGGGAATAACACCTCCCGAATACAACATGCTGGACAAAAAGTTAAAAGGAGTAGAGAATATGTGCATGCAACCACTTTCAACCAAGAAAGCATTGACTAGCAACCGGGTGGACAAAGAAAGAAATCCGGCGATGACCATGTCAAAACCGGCAACCAAAAGCCCAGATCCACCGCCGTAAAAATTGCTACCCTTCAACCGCCATCCAGAAGGTTTGAAACGAAAGCAACAAGGATGCAGAGAGAACCACCAATGATGCCGCCGCCAATCAAACCGGAAACGGGAGGAGAAAAAAATTCAGATCTAAGCTTGTAAATGGCATCCAAGGATAAAACAGATGAGGATTTAGGCGAGACCCACAATCTAAAAAGATACCATAAAGAAAAAACAAGAAAAGCAGCCGGCACCGGTGCCTTTCGGTAGCCGGTGCCGGAAAAGGAGAGTTCTTGCGGGAGGAGAAAGGGAATAAATGGAGAGAAGGCAGAGGACAATTCTTAGAGAGAGAAAGTGTTCAGAGTCAATTCCAGATAATACTATTCTACTAGTAACACCTATTCTCGGTTACAACCCTAAGCAAACCTAAATTTTATTGCTACTTTGAATAGAACTTATACTGAAATCTGTTTTCCATTTGATTTGCTGTAATGAGATTTCATTACAACGTACTAAAAAAAAAATTTATTCACTATATTCTATGGATTTTTGAATATAGTGGATATAATTTTTTTTAGTATTTATTGCTACTTTGAATATAACTTATACTGAAATCTATCAAGCTTTTTGAATTGTCTCATAATATAAGCTCAATTAGAATACCAATAGATCTATTATTATATTTCATTCACCTACTTTACGATTATTCCATTAATGAGAGTTAAATGATATTCTAGACTTTTACTATTAAAATTAATAATTCTAAACCATTTTTTTTTTAATTTGTATGAAAAATTCTAAACTAACTTATATTTTAAAACGGAAGCAATAGACACTAATTCAAAAACAATCAACCCCAGGATTTTCCCGCCCAAATCGTCAAAATAAAAATGTAGGCGCCGCCTAATTTGAAAATCTGAGTGTAGACACGGTCATTCTTATGCATTATGGAGAGACCATGGGACCTTCCTTCGCAAACCCCCATTCCTAGCTGTCACCTCCTTCCACTAATTTGGAACATTCTGAAATGAATAAACCGTGTGATTTGTTTCTCCTCCATCTATATATCATTATACAAACTTCATAATACCACGCCCACCCTTTGAAAATTGAACTTCCTTTCCTTTTCAGTGCATATCATATCCCCTTTTCAACAAGCAGATCGAGTAGGTAGTAGATTTCTGGTAATCATAAGAAGTGAGAAAAAAAATCAAGAAGAATTCTGGGAATTCAGTTCAGGGATGGAAGTGGATGAAGAATGCACCACCCCAAAGGAGAAAGAATTTCAGATACCAAAGATAACAGAGTGTCCAATGGCTCCAAGGAAGAGACCCAACATGTGGCCAAGACGACAACCTCCCCCCAAGAATGGTTACTTTCTTCCGCCTGATCTTAATGAGCTTTTTTCTGCTGAGTCTAAGCCTATGCCAACAAAAAAGGCCTATCCCTAAACTTGTGTGTTGTGGAGAAATCTTTTACTATTGGATCGATCAGTGCTACAGTCAGTGTTATATATATAAGATTTTTTATTTATTTATTTTGATTCTAAATTTGTTTTTATAATCTTCAAGTTTTTTTTGTCTACAGTCAGTGTTATATATATAAGATTTTTTATTTATTTATTTTGATTCTAAATTTGTTTTTATAATCTTCAAGTTTTTTTTGTCTACGTTTATTGTAGATGTTTTGTCTAAGAAATTTCAGGCAGGTCTTTGTTTTTGTAGTTGTTTGAGTTGTGCAGCTCTCTTCTACAACTACAAGACATGGGCTGATTGCATTAGATTAGAACTGTATTTCTTTGATTCGACGATCGATTGACTGTTTATGTAAGAGTCAGGGGATATGACAAAGTTGAATCTCTTGTTAATTTTCAGCCTCTTGCTTAGTTGCTTTTCCCTCAACTCTCTGCAATACAGACTAATTAATTGCCCCTGAAAACAGATTTGTAGTATACTAATTTGGCCAGAGAGGTTCTATTTCAGCATTTCTTTACACGGTTTTTTCCAAGAACTGGTCGCTTGGAAGTAGTCTCAGCTGCCCCGGCCGCAGTCTCCCAGTAGTTCGGGGTATTTACCTATTTTGGTTAAGCTCCCGATCGAACCTGCTTAGTGTGGATACTCTCCTTCAAAGAACTTGTTTTGCTTCCTTACTGGGCTTTCTTGCAAAATTAGCCACAAAAAAGTTGCACAGTTTAGCTGTTTTCCTAAACCAATGATAAACAAGAAGCAGTCATGTTCAGTGACTTGGGTGTTGAATTAACTCCTCCTTCTACTTTTACAGGAAGGAAGTTGACTATTTGAGCTACAAACTTCTATCACGACGAATAATGGCTACGGAATTCACGACCCGTAATATGATAATAAGATAAAAAGAGGTCAAAGCATAAAAGTAAGTACAATATCCTGCTAATGGCTTATAAGAGTTATACACTCATACTCATATGCAGTAATGATAAAAAATATGTACAAACAAACATATCTCATACAACTTCATCATAGCATCAGTGCTGAAAAGTAATTCTCGAACTCTTTATCAATTGTTAACTTCTTTGTATTTCGCTCCGTATCTGCATTCAGATGATAGAAACCAAGTCTTCAGAAAACGAAAGATTTACTTTGTTTTACGTTATCTACTGTAAATGGTCTAAGTATCCTACTGTCAGAAGAACTAGGAAAAGCAGTAAATCGAAGTTACCATCGTCAACAGTCCATTCTCCAGATGCAAGAACAGAACTTTTGGCTGCAACTTCACTGGCATAAAGCAATTCTTCCAATTCCTCGTTTCTGCATCCGTTAATGGATGCATTGCATTCTAAGCAACAGCCATCCACATGGCATCCAAATTGTTGGACATGCTCTTGAATATTGATCAGGGGCAAGTGCACACTGAAATCATGATCAGTACCATTGATATCAGTGTCAAGAACTGATTCAGATCTTCCGGGACCTCTGTTTACTAAAGAATAAAGGCCCAATGAGGAACATTTGCTACACCGTTTACTTGATGAAACGGATTGCACCTCAGATGCATATTCCTTGGATTGTGACTCGTCTGTTTCGGCATCACATGAAGTAGACATGAAGGAATCAGTATCAGCAGCAATACTATTACTGTCTTTCCCTGATTCTGCCTCTGAATAATCGGGTTTAGCCATTACATCCATGTCCCCTTCACCAAATTCAAGAGCTAAACTTTCACTTTCACTTCCACTTCCACATGCATGTTTTGATGGTGGTACGCCAAGTTGTTCGGCTTGTAACTTCCTTTTCCTGTCCAAGCAAGTAACACTCGTCTCCATGACCGATTTATCACGCAGACTGCAAAAGAAAACAAGTGCATGTAAATAAGGAGACCATTGATTGATTACAAAGATACACAAAATTCAATTCAACCGCTGTAAACTAAAGATATGCTCCGTATAAACGCAAACCATCAAGAAGACAGAAGTTCAATAACAAGTGAGCAAGGTGAAGATCACCAAGTGATGGAAAATCCCTATAAACAGCAACACATGTATAGGGTATAGGTAAACCATGTGGATCTAACTTAAGGAACTTACCCCTTCCATTTATATCAATCAGAACATGGATAGACTTTTAAAACGCCCAAAAGGAGTTGGAACAGTAGGTTTATTTGGTGGAATTTAAAGATCTCAACAAATTAACTGGATTTAATTAAACTTTCATATTTTGGAATCATCCTGCTGCAAAACCTCATAACCTTCACAATGATTAAATTGTTGTGTTACATGATTCAGTAAAACTATAAAGAGATCTACTATCAAGCCAAAGCAAAATGCTTTTTAAATTGTTGAGTTACATGATTCAGTAAAACTATAAAGATTTTGTTTTTTTTTAACTTACACGAAGAAAAAAAACACTTTCCTCGGATCTTGAGAGTATTCTCAGCTCCGAATCCGACAACAAGCAACTTAAAAATTAGAACAAAAATTTGTCCACAAAAAGTGAATCAAACAGAGCTGAGAGTAAAAGATGTAGTAAAAAAAAAAACAAGAATCAAGAGAAAAAACAGTAGGAATCGGTTTCAAGACCTGTTGGTATGTTGTTCCATTTCAACCAAGAACAGACTCAGTAAGGAGCTGCTAGCACCTGGAAAAGGAATTGGCTACAAAGACGGAAGTAGGAACAGAGCACAAGCACCCGATTTTCTGTTTTCTTTTGGAAGTGATATCTTCTTTTTTAAGTTAATTACCATAGTGATAGTGGGAGTTATCTTTCTAAGGTCCAGCTCTCAGCCTCTCGAGGTGGGATCCTGCACGCGCGTTTGATGATATTTTATGGAGAGTGATGTAGGTACTGAATAACTCCGGGATATACTTGGATATATATCAGAACCACATAGTTTAAATACGTAATAAAATTATGTGGTTCATATATTTTTCCACACGTATGAAAACACCACATTAATAACTCCATGCAAATTAGCACACAATCTTTTTTAGGACCAAACTACATTTCAATTCTTAAAAATAATATAAAAAAGAATAATGATATGTGCACTACACTCTTGTATAATGCACAAACCACTACACAAGTGGTAGCCATAGATTAAAGTGATAAATTATTTTTTTTGATAGATCCCAACAGAATATGTAGTGTTGATTATGTTGTGTAAGATGCTGTGGTTGAAAATGTACTGAATGTATCACTACTGTATAAAAAATTACAGAAAAAACATGGACCACTCTATCACATTTCGCCATTCCGGGGGATTTGTCGGTGCACTTTTGCCCATGCCTTTATCATTTTCCGATATTTTAGTGCGTAAATGAACCGAATTTGATTTTTTTTTTTTAAGAAACTTGTTATTTTAACATGCTAATAAAATGTATAATACAATGTCATATTCTTTTTTTTTATAAAAAAAATTGTCATATATGGGTCGTGCGTTACATTAATTATGTATCAGAGCATAGCTATGCTTTCTCAAAACCTATTATTCATCATAGTAGAAAGTAGTACAACGCATTATTCCCTTAAAAAACTAAAGTCTCCGGAAAGAAAGTATAACAAACCAACTAGTAAAACAAGTGTGACAAAATCCGTAATACTTCAAAATAATCTCTATATTATCTTATGTAATGTCTCATATTAATAAAATAGTAGAATTATCACCCTTATATAAGCGTTAGACACAAAAGTCTTGTCAACTCGAGTTAGCAATTTTAAGCCAAGCGAGTACGACGGTCGAAGCGTTGACCGGATCATTTATGATTCATTTAGCGCTATCAGACACAGATTTACGGGCGTTACAATTGGTATCAAAGCCGACTACCAGACGAAACTATCTGTTGCACCATAAGAGATGGTGTAAGAAAAACCGACTACCAGACGGAACTATGCGTTGCACCATAAGAATACTGAAAAAATTATCTAGAATTTGAGAGAAAAGAACCGGTGAAAGTGAAATGTTGTGAGTAGGGGCGGATTGACGTGGGTATTAAAACGATGTACATATGTTGCTATAAAAATATAAAAACACTACGTACTAATGTCTGCATCTAATTTTCGAATATACTCCGATGCCCTTTGTGAGAAATTATTCTAGGTATGCCCCTGGATGAAAGTTTGTAAATGATAAAAAAACTGATGGTTTGCTGGTTTTATTTTAGATCATGGTTTGCTGGTTTTTAAACGTCAGATTTCGTATGAAGATGTGTGAATTTGGAAATATATCCTCCAGAGAAGTTACTTGGTGCACAAAAGGGGGCAACTTAACAGTTTCGGTGCTACCGCACTTGTGGTGCCGGTGCCGGTGCCGGTGCCGTACTTGCTGTAGCTCAAAAATGCTGAAAGATTTCTTATTCTTTTGTGATGAACCTAGATCCAAAAGAAACTTTATCTGAATTTAAAAATTCAGATATTACACATAAATTGAAGAAAATATTTATATTATAAGCATCTCTGTAAATTTATCCAAAAAAATAAAAAATAAAAAAATGCCGTAAAAACACCAAGTCTGGTGGTAGACCAAAACTGAGTCGTGTATATAATCAACATTTGGGAAGGTCCGATGGGGGAGGTGGCAGCTTCTGTTTCCATGTCATTCCGTCCAAAACAATCCATGCCATCTTCAAACCCCAGCTCGTGTGAACTTCCAGGTGACAATGCATGAACCAGACACCTACATTATCAATTCATAATTAAAACTATAATTATAAATTGAAACGCCGTGAATGTGTATACAATACGTACCTGGATTATCTGCAAGGAAGCGAATTGCTACCCAGCCTCCGGAAGGTACACCGACAGTGTTTCTTTCCGCCGGATCAACAAGATTAAATCTTGTGGGGTCCTTGTTAGGATCAAAGTTTCCAATGCCCTGACCAACGATGAAGAAGTTGAAACCATGGAGATGGAGTGGGTGACTTTCTGCACCAAGTATGCTTGTATCTTGCAATACCAATTCCACCCTAGTATTATAGGGAAGGACCGCGACTTTGGTGCCGGTGCTCACAAATAAATTAGTAGTTAGAGTGCCTGTATAGTTGAATTTGAATGGTGGGTTGGCTGGAAAATCAGTGGTATATACTCCTTTTGATTGGTTGAAGAAGTGAGCTTGAAGAAGAGCCACTTTTGGCTGCACAAACGACACATTATTCACAGCTGCGGCTACCCTTGTATTGTTAGGACCTTGGCACTTTTGATTTTGGGAGCAAGAAATCAGTCCCAGACCTACGGTAAAGAAAAATCTCCGGTCGATTTTTTGGGGGACATTGGCTGGGAATTCTGAGTTTGCTAAACTTCTGACCTTTTTGTTGAATTTTTCTGCAAAGTTGGTGTCGTTGAATATTGGAAGCGATGGTTTAAGGAGTGGGAGTTTAGTTTTCATGGGTTGCACGTTATGTGTTTGATGATATTCCAGGACTCCTGCACCGGTGGTATTGTCGAATAAAGCAGGGCCGGTGGCATATGGCCTGGCGGTAATTAGGAAGGTGGCATTGGGGAAGTAACCTTTTGTCATAAGGAGAACATTTGTGGTTTGTCCAGGGGTTATGAGAAGCGTGCTGGTCTTGAACAGTTTGGTGTAGACAGCATCGGCTTCAACTACTGTGACGCTGTGGTTGGCAATACTGAAGAAGAGCTCGTCATTGAGTGCAGCGTTTATTAACCTCAGTAGGTATGTTTTCCCTGGTTCCACCTTTAACTTGAAAGTATCTGCATAGGCAGAAGATGATTTTGATCCAGAAAAGTAGTCATATTTATGTAAACAAGTAGCTAGCTAATCATTAGAAACATTTGCATGATTCACCGGAGATATAACATGCTCTTTATTTTGGATGACTCGAATTGATTTCTATGAACGTACCCAATAAGGGCAGTTCACAAACATCCCAGCTATGTAAGGTTAAGAAAGGGCAGAAATATGCCATCTATGTAGGATTGGGGAAGGGCAGGACAACAAGGCTTTGTATGTAGTTTTACCTTATAATTCTATGGAAAGTTTTCACAACAAACAACTCGAATTCCTGTAAGAGGCTGTAGTAACATCAAACAACTTGCATACGTACAGCGATAGATTTTACTATTAATGTTTTGCCGTTAAGTCAAACCTGCCTTAATTCTTTTGGAATGTAGAAAGGAGGGAAAAGGTTGATAGTCATTAGATAAGTTGGATGCTTGTAGAGTCAGATTGCACAAACATTTGCCATTTGGCATTTACCTTTAGCTGAACAGGAGTTGTAGAGAGGTCCTGGAAGACCATTGATAGTAAAGGCATCAGAAAGGGTAGGTGTTGAACCCGTCTGCGTTGCTTGGTTAATCATGCTTTCTGTATCTGCCTTCCACCATTCACCTGTGATTGTGCGATAAGTTTAATAAGATCATTACGTGCATGGTTTTATTGTGTAATGTGATCCCTACTTGCATTGCTGCAATCTTGATCATTAACTATATGACGACAAATATAATGAATGAGAGTGACATTTGTTAGTGAGAGTAACTCTTCCACTTGCATTTGCCTCTTCTAATTGGGGCCAATTATGAAAAGCTAATATCATAATATGCAAGTCAAAAGTTAATCTCTTTTCCTTTAATATATATAATCATGTTCAAGTAATGTACCGAAAATGATGGGGACTTCTTTGTGGGGTTGTGGAAAAGGGTAAGGAACTCCCAGCTTTGGGAGGATAATTATAGGTCCATAGAGAGTCGCTCTGAGCCAGGAAATGTGGGCATGCCAAAACAGAGTCCCTCTTTGGCCTGTAATCGTGAAATCGTAAACATAGGTCTGTCCTGTCTGAATAGGGCACTGTGTGATATAAGCCGGTCCATCCGCCCAACCACTCCTTAGCTGCCTTATTCCATGCCTGTCATTACAACCCCAACCATTACCATATTCTGCGACATAATGTATGTATGTATGTATGTATACAAAACACACTCTTACAGAAAGAGTAACATACCAATGAATGGAGATATTGTACTGAACATGATTCACCACCTTGACTACCACTCTGTCTCCTTCTCTTGCTATGATTTGAGGCCCCGGAAATTGGCCATTAACTGTTGCAATGTTCTTGGTTTGGCATAATCTTTTCACATTCTGCATTTTAATCTGCATGCATACATACATATCCAAATGCAAAGGTGAGAAAATTTCACAAAGTCTGTTGCAAATCAGGAGTTACAATTCAAAACGCCATTGCACATGAAAAATTGCGATTCTGACGCAGACACCACGCAAGAACACACGTGCTTTTACGTTGCTCTCCGCATCAGAATTTCTCATTGCTTCTGTACTCACATCAAACTTGTAGTGTCTTGTGATTCCAGTCTGTTTTTCTTGTGTTCCAGCAGCGAAGGCACAGACTGAAACAAACACAATAAGAAAGGTGTACTTTACAAAGCCAAAACCCATGATTTCAACTGTTTTTTTTTTAAATATATTGAAACGCAATGCTTCTTTTATCAAATGTGTGATATTGTAGAAATACTTAACAAATGACCAATGAGTAACAAGTTAATTTGTGTGTGTTTATATAATGTTAAATATATCAATTCAATTCAACTTGTCAGTTTGGTTAATTAGGTGATCCCTTAGAGATGGAGATTAGAGGTCTATTTCTCTGTTATCTACTTTAGAGTCTGACAGTGATTTATTTGTTGGGTAACTTTTGAGTGATTCTTAAGTCAAAAAACTACAAAACGTGCATATTATCCAAATTCTCTCATTTACAAGAAAACAACTTACTAAATTCAATATAATGTATGAATCATTGCACAAGAGTTTGCAATTAATATTAAAACTATATATATATATATATATAGGGGGATATTAATAAATATATAACATTTTCATTATATAAAAATATATTACTTTAAAATTGTAATAGAAACTTTTTTTTTACTTCATATTTAATTCCAATTTGTTACTTCATATTTGAAATAATTACCGATTAAATTACGGTGATTTTTTGATAATTTTGTCCCGTCAAAAATCTATATATATATATATATATATATATATATATATATATATTGTAATAGAAACTTTTTTTATTGAAAAAAAAATAGAAAGAAAGTACAAAAGGTGATTTAACCCGTCTTACTAAAGTTTAGGAAACCTCGGGACTTGATCCCGTGAAAACCTCTTAGCATTAAAACCCCGAAGGAAAAAATCTACTGACAACAAAGTTTACGGTTGTTCAGTGCTGAGTCAAGTTAAAGAAAAAAACATCTTATCGAGGGAACCTAGGTTAAGCTTTTCAATATGATCTACATTTTTTTTTTTTTTTGTATTGTTTCTCCTCACAGGAATCTCTTTCATCTTTTTGATCTTCTTGAGCATTGTACGAAGCGTGCGTCTATATGTAGACTAGTGCATCTTCGTATGTAATTTCAACAACTCAGATAGAAATTGTTGCAGCTAGATAGAATTTAAAAGAAAAAAAAAAAAAAACCCAGAGTCATATTGTATCTCACTATTTTTATTAAATAATAGCAATCTCTATTTCAAGTAATATTTCTTTTATAATAATTCTATAAATGGTAAAATTGTGATCTAATCCCTATCATCTTTCCCTATCTAGAGATTTACATATTTTCTATAATTTGTTTCGCCGTGTGTATGGTTTGATCTATCATGCTTATAGTGGGTTTTTTCTAAGAGCATTATTTGGTTTTCTTTTTAGCTTCAGATATGTTTCTTTTTATCTAGCATGTTTGTTGAAAATTAAAGTCAAATGCTATCGTGGCCCGTAAGACTAGCTTATTGGTCACGTGTCGAATGTCTCGTTTTAGTTGTGGGCTCGACTTCTGGGACAGACCGTTACATTACGTGAATAGAATGTTATCGCCTTATTCTATTTGTGCCATTAGTTCATTCAAAGAAGAGAAGCATTATTTTATTGTTGCTTATAATTATAAATATTGAGATTCACCGTTGAAATTCAATAGTGTATTTGTGTGGTGAATATTCGGAATTATGTCTGAAGGTGGTCATATGAGGTTTTAAAAGATAAAGGAAGAAAAGATAAAACAAATTGGTGCAAGAATTATTATTTTCAATGTAAGATGCAAGTATTTGAAAATGACCGATGAAAGAGAAATGACACTTTATCATTGTGCCTGAAGTTTACAAAATATTGGGTAGGGTAAACTTTTAAATCTTATAATTTTTTTCTTATTGTAAAAGTTTTATTTTTTTTGAGTGGAAGTTTTATACATTGTTATAAAATAGGAATTTAGAAATGGTTTTTTATATATTTTTTAATTTTCTTATAAGGGAAGAGATGGAATCGAACCATGGTTCTTGTCGGAAAATGCAATGATATCTTCTGCTACTAAGCCAGATTCAATTGCCAACAGTTTTATACACCGTCCAATTTCATTTAAAACATATTTATTGTGCTCAAATTTCCCAATGTTTTTTTTTAGAAACAATTTCCCAAAGTAAAATGATATAAAATAACCCCATCAATTAATAAAAACAAATAGTTGAATGAGTTAGTTATAATATATTATTGAAAATAACATGGCTTAGAAACTTCTTTTTTTTATTACTTCATTTCAACATTTTAAAAAAACTTAACATGTTTACATACTACTAATATGAGTACTATTGTTTTATAATATGCTTATTAATTAAAAAAATATTTTTTTCCTTTGGAAATTGTATTTGTGGTATGACAAAAAGTGGTCGCGTATTATAAAAAAATTAGTAGTATTAAAGTACGATGTTATGAAAGAACCCGTGTAATAAGTTGCCTTGGCCTGAAATTCACACGGCCGACCTTCTCCGATCCGCGGTGGTGCCCTATCCCTAAAATGAAGATAAAAAATAGAGTTTTGCCTCAAATAGCTCCTACAGCAGAGGCCCTATCCCTATTTATTTTTAGGGATATAAAAAACGATCCCTACTGCTGTGGGGATGCACTATTCATTCCCTTTCTAAACATATTTAATTGTTAAAAATTATAGGGATAGGGATAGGGATAGGGATCTTCTTTGAGTGAAATAATAAATATTTAATTTGTATAAATAGGTTGTGAGGTAGAATATGTATTATTTAATATTATTTGAAATGTTATAGGGATAAGGATAAGGATGCTGTTGTAGAGGTTTTTGAATTGAGATGTTGTAAAATAGGGATATGTATTATTTCAGTAATTTTATGGTGGTCGAGGTGCAAGTTTTTGGACCACCAAGTCAGCACTTTCAAAGGGATACATTGGTGGAAAGTTTTACAGGTAGGATTCCATTGGTGGAAGTTGAATTCCTATTGGTTGGGCACACCAAGTAGGATTTGGTCCTGGACCATAGTAAAATTTGTGATATTATTTTATATTATTTTAGGGATAAAATTTGGGGACTCTGCTGGGAGTGTAAGGGGTAGTTGCCCCATTTGGCTCCAGAAAAACTCATATTATATACATTATATAATTTATCTAAACGCTTAAATTTTATATACCTGGCCGAGGGAGTACAAAAAAACATAATCATCACTCAAGAGTCAAGATGTGCTTCACTATTTCAAGAATAGAAAGGCAGAAAATGTGAGATGATGCTCTAAGGTTGATCTTGAAAAAGCATATGACAAAGTAGATTGGAGCTTCTTGGAGAAGATTCTTGGCAAGATTGGGTTATCCGACAAAATCATAACTCTCATCATGTTCAGTTTGAAGACGTTCTGATTATCCATCAGCTGGAATGGTGGTCTCAGGCAAAGACACCCTCTTGCCCCTTATTTATTTGACTTATGTATGGAAAGCCTTGAGTCAGTTGATTGACAAGGAAGTACAAGAATGGAGATGGAAAGCTGTCAAAATTGGACGTCAATGTCCTCCCCTATCATAGCTTTCTGTTGGATAAAAATAAAATGAAGATGAAACTGTCAAACTGAAAGATGAAGAGGCTATGTAGAGCTGGGAGAATGGTGTTAATCAAGAGCTCTCTTGCCACACACCCCTTTTATGCTATGCAAACAACCAGACTTCCATCCGGTGTTTTTAATGATATATGGAGAAACTCTGCAGGCAGTTTTTTCTTGGGAGAGGAGGATGAGCCTGGAATAAACTGTGTCAATCCTAGGAGAATGGTGGTCTTGGTTTTAAGAACCTTCGTCACATGAACATTGCTCTCTTAGGAAAATTAGTTTGGAACAAGCAATGTGGCCATTATATAGGGAGATGATCTAGACCATAAATACACAGTATCCGGAGGCTATGCTTTCTTGCGAAACTCTAGCACATGAGATGACAACCAAATCTGGACTACTATTTGGAAGCTCCAAGGACTTGCAAGATTCAACTTCCTTCTTTGGCAGGCTTGCCATAATGCTCTTCTACCTATGATGTCAGCTCTTCATTTATATGCGGCTTCTGCAAACAGAATGATGGATCTTCCATCCATGCGTTAAGGGATTGTTACAGTTCCAGGCGTACTGGGAAGAATATACTACCCCAAGACAAATGGGAATCATTCTTTTCCATTTCTTCAACCACTGTGTGGGTCAGTGCCAACACTCAAAGGCAGGCAAATTATGGGGATTGGCCCTATACTTTTCGTGAGGCTATATACCACATTTGGTATTAGAGAAACCAAGCACGTAATGGGACTGGCCAAGAAATCTTAGATAAGCTTGGAAGTTTAGTAGTTTTTATTTCATGACAGTTCTGGAATAATTTCGCGGTTGTTTTCACTTTATTATCAATGAAGAAAGCCTGTTTGCTAAAAAAAAAGAAAAGAAAAGAAAGAAAGGTAAGAAGACAAGAATACAAAATGTTGTAAAAACTTTCAATCACCAAGTTGGGTGTTTGAACAAAACTGAATCATATATATATTGAATCGTTTCTATTGTAAAATCAAAAGATATAACTAAAAAACATTCAACATTTAGGAAGATCCGATGGGGGAGGTGGCAGCTTCTGATTCCGTGTCTTCCCATCCAAAACAATCCATGCCATCTTCAAACCCCAGCTCGTGTGAACTTCCAAGTGACAATGCATGAACCAGACACCTACATTATCAATTCAATTTCAAAACTATATTTTGTTAGTTGAATACGAATATGAAACGCTGTGATTACTTCAGAATGTGTATACAATACCTGGATTATCTGCAAGGAAGCGAATCGCTACCCAGCCTCCGGAAGGTACACCGACAGTGTTTCTTTCCGCCGGATCAACAAGATTAAATCTTGTGGGGTCCTTGTTAGGATCAAAGTTTCCGATGCCCTGACCGACGATGAAGAAGTTGAAACCATGGAGATGGAGTGGGTGACTTTCTGCACCAAGTATGCTTGTATCTTGCAATACCAATTCCACCCTAGTATTATAGGGAAGGACCGCGACTTTGGTGCCGGTGTTCACAAATAAATTAGTAGATAGATTGCCTGTGTAGTTGAATTTGAATGGTGGGTTGGCTGGAAAATCAGTGGTATATACTCCTTTTGATTGGTTGAAGAAGTGGGCTTGAAGAAGAGCCACTTTTGGCTGCACAAACGATACGTTATTCACAGCAGCGGCTACCCTTGTATTGTTAGGACCTTGACACGTTTGTTTTTTGGAACAAGAAATCAGTCCCAGACTTACGGTAAAGAAAAATCTCCGGTCGATTTTTTGGGGGACATTGGCTGGGAATTCTGAGTTTGCTAAACTTCTGACCTTTTTGTTGAATTTTTCTGCAAAATTAGTGTCGTTGAATATCGGAAGCGATGGTTTAAGGAGTGGGAGTTTAGTTTTCATGGATTGCACGTTATGTGTTTGATGATATTCCAGGACTCCTGCAGCAGTGGTATTGTCAAATAAAGCAGGGCCGGTGGCGTATGGCCTGGCGGCAATTAGGAAGGTGGCATTTGGGTAGTGATGTTTTGTTGTCAGGAGAACATTTGTGGTTTGTCCAGGGGTTATGAGAAGCGTGCTGGTCTCGAACGGTTTGGTGTAGACAGCATCGGCTTCAACAACTGTGAGGTTGTGGTTGGCTATACTGAAGAAGAGCTCGTCATTGAGTGCAGCGTTTATTAACCTCAGCAGGTATGTTTTCCCCGGTTCCACCTCTAACTTGAAAGTATCTGCATAGGCAGAAGATGATTTTGATCAAGACAATTCATCATATTTATTTAAACAAGTTGCGTGATTACAAACATTTGCATGATTCATTGGAGAATTAACTTGCTCTTTATTTTGGATGACTCGAGTTTGATTCCTATGAATGTAACCAAAAAGGGTAGTTCATAGAAACATCCCATCTATGAAGGGCAGGACATTAGGACAAATAGATGTTGTATGTAGTTTTACCTTATAATTCTATGGGAAGTTGTCCAATCAAACAACTTGAATATCTATACGAGGCTGTAGTCACATGCAGGGGCGGAGCTATTGAGGACCGAGGGGGTGCCCCGGCCCCCCCTCAATTTCTGTGAAATTACTATTATACCCCCCTTGTGTATTATATAATATTTCCGAGAAATAGTATTAATATTAACTTTCGCTTTTTTATATGAACTGACTACTGTATATTATTTTTGCTTTTCTAAAACTTTTTTAGTTCAGTAAATTTACGATTACACTCCATGTTTAATCGACTTATTCCCCAAATAAAACCGTGAACTGCTATATTCTTTTTTTTTCCTTTACAAACATTTGCCATTTGACATATACCTTTAGCTGAACAGGAGTTGTAGAGAGGTCCTGGTAGACCATTGATGGTAAAGGCATCAGAAAGGGTAGGTGCTGAACCCGTCTGCGTTGCTTGGTTAATCATGCTTTCTGTATCTGCCTTCCACCATTCACCTGCGATTGTGCGGTAAGTGTAATAAGATCATTACGTGCATATTATTATTGTGTAATGTGATCACTACTTGCATCGCCGCAATCTTGATCATTAACTATATGACGACAAATAGAATGAGTGAGACATTTGTTAGTGAGTTACTTATGATCAAAGAATGGGTTGCCTCTTCTAATTGGGGCCAATTATGAAAAACTAATATGCAAGTCAAAAGTTAATTTCTTTTCATTTAATTTTAAGTAGTTATTGGGTAATATATATATATATATCGTCATGTTCAAGTAATGTACCGAAAATGATAGGGACTTCTTTGTGGGGTTGTGGAAAAGGGTAAGGAACTCCCAGCTTTGGGAGGATAATTATAGGCCCATAGAGAGTTGCTCTGAGCCAGGAAATGTGGGCATGCCAAAACAGAGTCCCTCTCTGGCCTGTAATCGTGAAATCGTAAACATAGCTCTGTCCTGTCTGAATAGGGCATTGTGTGATATAAGCCGGTCCATCCGCCCAACCACTCCTTAGCTGCCTTATTCCATGCCTGTCATTACAACCCCAACCATTACCATATTTATGCAGCATAAAGTGTATACAAAACACACTCTTACGAAAAGAGTAACATACCAATGAATGGAGATATTGTACTGAACATGATTCACCACCTGGACAACCACCCTGTCTCCTTCTCTTGCTATGATTTGAGGCCCCGGAAATTGACCATTAACTGTGGCAATGTTCTTGGTTTGGCAGAGTCTTTTGACATTATGCATTTTAATCTGCATGCATACATACATACATACATATCCAAATGCAAAGGTGAGAAAATTTCACAAAGTCTGTTGCCAATCAGGAGTTACAATTCGAAACGCATAAAACTCAAACCGCATCAGAATTTCCCATTGCACATATATATGTACTCACATCAAACTTGTAGTGCCTTGTGATTCCAGTGTGTTTTTCATGTGTTCCAACAGCAAAGACACAGACGGAAACAAGCAGCAGCAGCAGAAGAAGAATGGTGTAGTTTACAAAGCCAAATCCCATGATTTTTACTGATTTTTAAAATATGTAATTGGTATGTGTGATATAATAGGAGTACTTAACAAGATGATTGGTGATTAACAAGTTAATTTGTGTGTGTTTATATAATAGAATGTCAACCAAAACAATCAAACATGTGGGGTTTGTTAATTAGGTGATCCCATGGAGATTAGAGGTCTATATTTATCTCTATTATCTCATTTTAAAGTCTAATAGTGATTTATTTGTTGGGGTTACTCTTGAGTGATTTTTAAGTCAAAAGATTACAAGACGTGCATACTATCCAAATTCTCTTCATTTACAAGAAAACAACATACTAAAATTCAATATAATGTATGAATTACTGCACAGTTGAAGAGTTTGCAATTAATAATAATCAGTTATGTGTGAATTATCATCAAATTAGTATTAGATAAATGCCTTAATTTATATGTATTATTATACACATGCTAAGTACTATTGGTTTTGGAATTTTTCAGTATATACTCCTTCCGTTCCGAAATAACTGAGGCAGTTGTCAAAAAAATTTGTTTCAAAATAAATGATGCAGTTATATTTCCAATGCATCATTTATTGTATTTTCCCTACATCTACTCTTATTTATTAAGGAGTGAGAGAATAACTACAACATTGCATTAATTATTGACTAAGGGTTTTTTTTTAAAGTCATTTTGACATTCAAATTAAAGCATTAACTCACATCCTTAATATGCGTGTTTTTGACAACTACCTCAGTTATTTCGAAACGGAAGTAAGTAATAAGCAGCAGAAGTAATTGTCAGAAAGGGAAATGATTAATTTTTGGGTAAAGAAAAAAAGAGTAATAATTAGATAATCCAGGAAAGGAAAAGGACACTTGGTCCGCCCAGCGGAGAGTGAAGAAAATGGGTGCAAGGTAGCCCTCACTCTCCTAAAGTTTGATGAGTAGCTGATTTAGGGATAGTAGTAACTAATCGGAGATTTTCATTGTCGGTTGTTTCTTTTTCTCAGACTTAACAGCTTTGATGTTTACCGGCTAAATCTATTTCTCTTCCCCAAAAAAAAAAAAAAAAAAAAATCCAGTTAAAACAATTTGTTTTAATTGATCCTTTTTTTTTCTTTTAGCACTTATGCATGTTATTTTCTTTGCAAAAAAAATATTGACATATTATTGGTTTTGATGTTTTCTGGATTATTTTGAGTGTTTTGAATGACAGGGTGGAGTTGGGTCATCCAAATGCAACTTTATATTTCCCTCATTTTTAAAGTGCCATTTCCGGTTCAAGTGATTGATCTTCGGCCTATTGTTTTCGTAATTTTGTTTAAAAGCTCCTCTCGAGAGTCATCCTCTCAAGAGTCGTTGTGAATAGTGTTAAAGGAAATATAGTAGCACCTTTACTAAAACCAATTGGTATGTTAAAGGAAATAAAGTTGCGCGCTTTACTAATACCAATTTTTTTTAAGTACAACGATAAGCAACGATCCAATATGGTATCGGAGCGGAAGGTCGTGGGATCAATCCTCTTGCTAACCAACATTGTTTCCACAATTATATTGTCCAACTGTTGGGTCTCTTTGTTGGCCTTGTGTGCTTTATATGCCTTTGTGTGCGCGTTTGGCCGGGCATTTATAGGCGCCAAGGGCGTGTTAAAAGTGATATAAGAAAATATAGTAGCGCCTTTACTAAAACCAATTGGTATTAGTAATGGCGCAACTTTATTTCCTTTAGCAAATAGGCTTAAGGAATGTTATTTCTGGCAACTGAAGTGCATTTGTTTGGGGACGGTTAATAATGCATAATGTGATTATTGCATTTGACGTTTTTCATTCTTTAAAAGCTGGAGTACATCGGCGTCACAACCATGTGGTTATTAAACCGGATATTGCTAAAGCGTTCGATCGAGTGGAATGGTGTTATCTTTGGGTGTTGAGCATCAAATGCGGTTTCCATCGGTGTTTGTTGATTAGATACGCCGGTGTGTTACTTCGGTTACTTATAATGTTATTGTCCGGGAGGCCATGCCGTCGGATCATCCCATCTCGGGGGATTCGTTATGGCAAACCACTCCCACCTTTCCCTTCATAGTATGTGTGAAGAGCCTCACCGCTTTACTCGTTCGAGCGACTCGGATTAGGACATTGCAAGGGATTTCCTTTGGAAGACACGCATGCGTACTTATTTATCACATTCTCTTCGCGGATGACATGATGTTGTTCTTTGAGTATGTTGAGGGAGCTCTAGAGACTCTTCTCCATCTTTTTAAATAGTTTGATGCACTTTCGTGTGTCATGCAATCAACTTTCACAAGTCTAGTCTCTATTTTCTTAAAGGATTGCGGCTAGAAGATAGAGTGTGTTTTTTTGATTTTTTGCAGATATCTATTGGGGATGGCACTGAGAAATACTTGGGTATGCTAAGGACGGAAGGGTCTTTCTTGGAGTAGTACTATTTTAAGAGAAATATTTAAGGTTAATAAAGGGATAATTTTGTCGTTTGCTAGACAGTTCAAGACACATTAATCACGATCTTAATCAGTGCGAATATTCCAAAAACGATAACTTAAAAAAAAAAAAAAAAACAAGGAGGGAGTAGTATCTTAGAAACTAAAAAATGGCAGGAACATCAAAGCCTATTGATATACAAGTGGAAGCAATGCATACAAAGATTGAAATGATGAGGCCAAAAATCACTGAACTATATGAGGTAGTGAAAATGCTTATTTTGTAATTTTCTTTTCGTGACGAATCTTATAAAATTGCAGTGCCTAATTCATAGGATAATGATAGAGTTACTCCTTAAAGTCTACATCATGCCTACACCCAATATCATCTTATGGTTGTGATTGTTTTTAATTATTAAAAAAATTTGCAAGTGAAAGATGTGTGGTGAGATGATAATGGTGTAGATTTTAGAGAGTAATTCTATCATTATCTCTAATTCATATGCTATAAATTTTCATAGCTTGATGCCGTGACATGGGCTAGGGGTGAAGTTTGGCCTGTTGTCATCTATTTATAAAACAAAATCATTATATGGTGTCCCAATTCGTAAACTGAAAACCGTATGCATTTAAGTATAAAATCATTTATTCGGTCCGATTTGATTTGATTTTGGTTATTCATGATTTTTATAACAAATGAAATTATTTACCGCATATCACAATGTATTTGGGAACAAAATATGCATGCAATATTTTAATATAATTATGTGAGTAAGGTCAAAGAGATGATTTAAGAGATAATATACATTGAACTAACCCTGGCCTTACCCATGCCATAATGAGATCTTTCCCGGCAAAAAAAAAAAAAAAAAAAAAAAAAAAAAAAAAGAGATAATATACATTGAACTAACCCTTACCCATTAATGAGATCTAAAAACCAACCACATTCTCAACCATTATTCAAACAAAACTCGATGTGTAACACCAAACCTCCTCGCTAGGGACAGACAAGAAGATAAAAATTTATCTATTTTGTATTTCAATTCATCAATGAAAAATTAACCCTCACATATATTAATATAGAAAAAACTGATTCAATATTAAATAACATATATAAATCGCAAAATGTTTTAAAAAAAAAAAAGTATACAAGTGTGAGAGAGGGAGAACATGTAACACTATAAATTCTTGTGTTCACTACTTTCTGCAATATTTTGTGCATATCTCAGTGTTGCATGACTAAACCTTGATAATCTGAGCTTTTACTTTCTAAGTTTAAGTTTGGAATCCTTGATTAAACTTATATGCGTATTTGATAACCAAAACACAAGTGATTCTCAGTGTCACTACACAACTGTCACTGTCATTGTTACTATAGAGAAACTTAGTTTAAATTATTAATTTGAACCGATATCTTTGATCTATCTCGAGCATTGCTTTGTCCGCATATCTAGACGCCTTGTACTTGATCTTAAACTAATAATCCTACTAAATACATAACTCAATTGCAATGGGATTTCAAACTCGGGATCATGGTTTTCTCAAATTATTTTTAGGTATTCAAGCATCTACCGCTGCGAAAGGGATCCACATACGTCGGTCAAAATATATTCTTGATCGCTAAGCCCACAAAAGCTTCATGATCTTGTAGAAATTCATCTGTCTATCTAGATAGCTGAGCCCTTAACTCTAGAGTAAGTCACATAATATCGTCAAGTCGTGAGGTTCTTCAATGTCGCACATAATATCATTACCAACAAGATTGTTAAATTTACTTCATTTTTAAAACCCCATTAAGCGAAGACGGCGGTCTAAGCAGTTGACCGGACCATTTATGATACATTTAGCGCGCTACCAGACAAAAGTACGTGGCGTTACACAACACATACCCTGAATTAGTAAAAGGATACTTTATCTTAAAACAATGTAAAAATGAATTACCAAAACTTCCATTCCATTTCCTCTTCAAACTTCCCAACTCCAGCCCCAGAAAGAACAATGTACATCAATGTTTTCATCTTCTCTTTTTGAGAAATTACACAAGTAAACTTAGTAAAAGAAAATACACTACACAATTTGGTAGGGAATTCATTTATCGATCTGGTTAAGCTTGCCAAGACCGTTGCAGTTAGGACAAACAATTTGAGCTTGGTCTTTCCTAGCTGCATTTGCCCTTAGAGTAGCCCCTGTTTTCCTTATAAATCCAGCTCCATCACATTCAGGGCACCTGCAAAAAAAAAAAACAAAATCAATTTGATTCATAAAAATTAAAGCTATATATAGCCCATTTGATTCCATAATAAATTAATCTACCAAAAGTGACAAAATTAAACAATACAAAGTATGTGCTTTTGCTTACAGGTCTTTGCGGGAAAAGAGGATAGGAAATGCAGTTCCGAGCAGAGCAACAGCAGCGGCGCCGGCGATTAAGTAAACTGTTCCATCCGATGATACATCTCCAAATGCTGCAACCACCGTCAGCGGCCGGGTGTAATTCTTCTTCCGATGGTTTTTTGCAGTACTAGTAGTAGTATTCGGAGAGGAGATGAATCTTGACCCAAAAAATGTTGGTCTGCCTGAAATATAGGACCTCGTCGGCAGCGGCCATGTCTGATTTTCCACAGAATTCGTCATCAACAGAGTATTATGCATAGCTGAAGCCGACGCCATAAAAAAAAAAAAATTTGAATCCCCCTTTCTTTCTCTTTAAATGTTTAAAACAGGGAGCAAATGGTTAGGAAAATATGCGATTATATATATATGCTTCCTTTTCATCTTAATCAGGGGATGGATAAGGGATCGCCGTGTCAAAATTCAGAAGAGAAGATCTTTTCTCTTTGGATAAGCCTGGTCCCACATACACGGAATGGATTTGATGGATAATAGGAAAATGGTTTTTTTTTTTTTTTTGGGTTTACAGTTTTATTTATTTCTTTTTAGGGTTTACAGTTTCATTTATTTCTTTTTAAAAATGTTTTTTGGATTTACATTATTATTAATTTCTATTACGGAATTGAAGAAGAAAAAAAAAACAATGGGGTGAGAGAGGCTCGAACTCTCGACCTCAGGATAACTCAGAAGCTATGAGACCTACGCGCTAGCCAACTGCGCCACCACCCCATATGTTATTTTGGGAGTTTATTAATATCTATTCCATTTACATGTAACTGTATTGATGCTGCTTTTTTAAGGATTTTTTTTCCTTATGAGACGATATGCATTGATATCAAATGTTGATGAAATATCAGTGTAATTCATCTTGCAATCACTTTAAAGAGTATGATAATCATGAGGGACAAACACTTTGCAAAGAAAAATACAATTCCATATACAAGGACAAAAAAACTACATTAGGTCTTGGGGTTCCTTTGATACGGGAGACTCAGAGTTTTTCACTATACTTCTCTTGTTGACAAAATGAAGAAGAAATTGACTACGTGGAGGTCTAACTCTTTATCCACGACATGAAAGAACATCTTCATCAAGAGTTCCCCGTCAGAAATATTCTAATTAATGAGATATTTATGTGGCCCGATATTACGATATTACGTTACTTCCTCCGTTTTTTCTTAACTGACATTTTTCAGAATTTGCTTTGTTTTTATTTATCTCTCATTTTACAATACCAATATAATATTTATTATTTTTTTCCACCATTACTCCTCAATTCAATTATAATATACTTCATCCGTTTTTTTAACTGTCACTTTTCCAAATTTTCTTTGTTTTATTTATCTATCATTTTACAATATTAATGTTGCATTTATTATTTTATTCACCTTTACCCTTCAATTTAATTATAATATGTTAAAAAAGGATTTTAATTTCCAATAAAAAAATTATAGCCCAATGCTAAAAACTTCAAAAATCAATTTGCAGCACTATTATCCATGTATATACACATTTTCAATATAATACTCCAATTAACAAGAAATAATCAGTATTGATTAAGTGTGCATAGATTCAAAAAATCAAAGGACAACTTGGTCATTTTGAAATATATTTTAGAAATATTAATTATTTTCTTAATCTGTGTGATTCTTCTCTATGCGACAGTTAAAAAAACGGAGGGAGTATTATTTTCTTCTACTGATTAGCGGTTAGCATAATGATTCTATGGTAGTCATCGATTTGATTTCCTTGATGTGTGGAAATCATTTATCGACAATTATGTCACTAAAATTGCATTTGGGTCCATGGTCTAGCCTATTTAAGTCTGTGATACTACCATCAGTCTAGGGCATCAGTTTTTTTTCTCTTCCGTTCTAGTAACAAGGTTGCATGTTTGAGAGGGTCGTGATAATATAAAGGTGTTCAACACGGTATATCTGAATAACAATGGATGTAGGTACGCTTCCCGATTTATTTTATTTCAGGTGCGTATTATGATGGATACTTTGAAACAATCATTATCCTTGCAAAACTTATTGATAGATAATAAATTAGCAGAGGCATTTGGACAATGTAAGACATTATTTAGATAAAAGGGATTTGAAGAGGTATTTAGAACAATATTACCAGTGTGTTTTATCTCCAAACTTGGTCCATTTCCAACAACAACTTGATCCTGACCAGTAATGGGTTGTGCTAAAGTTAACTGCTCAAGATCGTCTGTAAGATGTTGATTAACTCCACCATCAGCTAGTCAAGTGTCGTCCTCTATAAGAGGGTGATGTGTGTGAGCATCCATTGCCGCCAACTGAGCGGGACGATGACGGCCTTGATAGGTGTAGTCCATTCTGTGATAGCAATCTAGAGCCTGATGATTCATACGGCCACAAATTTGGCATGGATTTTTGTTTTGGTTGAACAACTGCTGTGACTGGTTTGCATTATGTGCTCTCGGCTTAGGACCAGCAAATTGATTGGGTGTGAATTGCTTGTCCATTCTTTTGATTATTTATTATTTGGATTTGTTAGTCGCTTTGGGAATACCCCGGTGCATATTCTAGTTAGGCTTTGTGTTTTTTGGGTTTTACCTCGTGGGGCAATAGTCCTCCGGACGATGTTTTAGTAACATGTAGCCCAAATTTGAATTAATGAAATTGTTCTAAAAAAAAAAATCATATTTTCACTGTTCAATATACTTCCATGCAATTCCACAACTATCTTTGAATTTTATGTATATCATTTAATATGAATATGTATTATAGAAATTTTAACATGTGTCGTGTCCTGAATTTTTAAAATTATTCGTGTCATCGTGTTGTGTTGAAAGCCTTCCATACACTTCTTTGATGGTTACTATGCTTGTTAAACGAATTCAACAAATCATGCACTTTTTATACTCATTTTTAAGACTACTTATAAGTTTGATATTATTTTGACAAAATCAATATATTGTTACTTTTGTCACAGTAGGGTCACCATATGCTAAAACCATATATTTTTAATCCTAAAACGATATTTTATTAACAATAAAATTACACCACTTTAATATTAAAAAAAATCGAATCTCAGTAGAGTCGCGTGATCCCGACACATGTAGATCCGCCCAAGGGTCCATGTAAGCAACCAAAAAGCTAGAGGAACGGGGAAAGGGGGATTAAGCAGTTAGTAATATGTTTGTATTTCTGACTTACAAAAATAAGATTGAGGCAACAAAAGAAAGGAAAAAAGAAAACGAAAACCATCTCAAAGAAGACTTGTTGCTGCTTTGAAATAGATGAGAATAACATAGGCTAGTTTTTACATTGCAGAGAATTTGATCTTGACATACAAATGCTGGAAAAACAATAATAAGAGTAATCAAAGAGGCAGATCGAGGCCTTTCCCGACTTCAACACCAATTATTTGAAGTATTCCCTTGTTCAGAATCTGTCCATGTCCAGAAAAAGAAAAAGAAAAAATAAAATTTAGTGTTCAAACTATAGAAGACAAATAGAAGGTGCGTTTTGCAGAATGTCCCGATAGGAAATTCTTTACCAGTTCAACGATGAATGTTCCGATGAGACCAATCATACAAGCTCTTGAGTTCCATATCTCGGCATTTCTTGTGAATCCCCAAAATGGAGGCTGTAATTTTGGTTCTGCTTTAGGGAGTTCAACCTTTCAGCAAAAATTCAATTTATCAAATTCATAGAACAAAAGCACAAGAAGGAACAACGATGTGCGTGCAAGATGGTCACACAATTAAAGCTGAGAAATTGAAGAAAAAACGTACTCCGGCAGGGAGCTTTGCTGCTTGAACCTTGAAATTAACAAGGCGTTTTGAGGATGGTATTTGAGTTTTGGCATCACCGAAAGAGACGAACTGGTGAGTTAGACTGTGAGTTGAGGCTGCAGCCGGCGCCGAGGCTGAGAGAAAAGAAGATGTGATCGCCGATGAAGTTGCCATGGATAATCCGACGACGAATACTGACCATTGCTATGCCTCAAGTGATGCCGCACCTTATCTAATATTCTTCTTTCATTCAGACACCATTTGGAATGCTAAATGTGGCCTGTATTTCACCGGGTCCTGGTCCCCTTTTTTTTATTTTAATTATTTGTTTTTTACGTAATAGTATTTTTCATCTCCCCTATCCAAATTGGAAAGTTAAATTTGTTTGGATACGAAACATCAATGATTCCCTTAAAAAAAAAAAAAAACATGATTTAACTAAAAGTGGAATCGGGTCGAGATCCGTCACGTAATTCTCTTATCTTTCGATTCTTGTCTAAGTAGAATTTGGAAATCTAATTTTTACCCTGATCTCTACCCGAAAAGTGACGGGACTCAAAAATTGGGAAACCCGAATGTTCGGGATCCCTCCCGATATAATTCGGAAATCTATTTTTTACCCCGACCCCTATCCAACCCAAAAAGTCTTTAGGCCTAAACAATCGGGGAACCTGAATGTTCGGGATCCTTCCCAACAGAATTCAAGAATCTATTCTTTACCCCGAGCCCTACCTAATTAGTGACGGGAGTACGGGACTCGACAGTCAGAATACCCGAATGTTTGGGATTCTGATGTGGTTTCTAGGCGTAATCCTTTCTCTATCCTCACAGGCTCTTCCCTTTCATCCTAGACCTCCTTTCCCATTCATTGCGGAGGAGACACCATCAATGAGAAAAACTACACGGGGAAATCTAAGTAGTTGTTTTAAAATAGAGATATACTACCTCCGTTTCAAAGTGAAAGTCTATTTCTAGGCATTTTCAAACAGATTAAAAAAATGATTTAGTTTCATTAATTTTGATGGTAAAAGTCTAGAATACCCTTTAAATCTCATTAATGTAATACTTTAAAGTACTTCCTCCGTTCCGAAATAACGAGACAGTTGCTAAAAACACGCATAGTATGTAAGTTAACTCTTTAATTTGAATGCTAAAATGACTAATACAGGTAGATGTAGGAAAAACACAATAAATGCTGCATTGAAAATGTAACCACCTTAGTTATTTTAGAACAAATCTTTTTGACAAATGCCTCAGTTATTTCGGAACGGAAGGAAGGTGTAGTAAATGTATAATAAATTAGGGATACAAGAAAGAAAAATGTGATAAATGTTATCGGTATTCTATATGGCCTTATCTTATAAGACAAATTCAAAAAGCTTAACAGACTTATATTTTGGGACGAAAGGTTAATTATTTTACAAGTATTTTAGAGGTGAGAAATCTAAGAATGCTAATATTAATGCTTTAAGGGCATCTGCCTGTAGGGCTGCACCAGAAGGGACTTTAGCTACTTAAATCCAGACCATATGCAATAATAAATTTGATACAATGACTCCTACAGTGAACTATTACAATGTTACAGTGGGGGATTGAACTTGGAATACTTATAAAGACGACTGCACATCATGCAATTCATCATCTTTATTTTTATCATGTAATAAAGAGACTACTTGACAAATTGCTAATTCATCTTTATCATGCAATTTTTCCAGCAATTGGATCTTAAACATATCCTTCAGCAACAGGCCATAACAAAATCACTGCAACTCATATGATGAAAAACTATAACCTGATCTGCCCTCGTGTACCGACTTCAATTCCAACTTCTGGAAAGGACTGCCAAAAAAAGATTTCAATTATACAACAGTTGTACCTCAAAATCTCTCTTGGTTAATGAGTAGGTAAGAAAGAGTCAGGGAAATTAGAGTCTTGTTGATCCAAAACCGTGACAAGTGTCCACCAGAAGACTCTTTTGCAATAGAATAAGAATCAGCATATACCTGCTATTAGGGTCATAATAGAAGCCATTGACGGATCCATCGCAACATGAAAAGCAAACATAATAAAAGCCAGCAATTGTCAACCCACAATCTGTTCCCACATTAACAAAATACTGCTCTTTCCATCTCTACAAAGAAAAAATCCGAAAAAGAACAATAAAATTTGCAGAGAATATAGGAGGATGCACTTGCAGAGATGACTAATGAAGGAGTTTTAGTACCATAAAAATAAAAGGGTAGCTGCTCAAGTCCAGAGATTTTCCACCATCAGTTTCCACTTGGCTCTGATACAGGCTATTTATGTCAAGAACGCGTAAATACACATCGGATAACTAAAAAAATTTAGGCTAAACTTACGAGAAGTGGAGAAAAAGATGGAAACTTGGCCCAGTGTTTTATGTCATCTTCCGACCTGCCCATTATATCAAAACCATTCAGTTAGCGACTAACCTAACAATATCAGCGTATGGACTTTCAATCTTTCATGACTGTAACAATAATAAAAAGATACAAGCACAGGCGAATGCTGGAAATGCAGAATCACCTACGTTGCTCCCCACTTGCCAGTTAAAAATGTGAAGTTCTTGGCATCAACAATCTCCCCTTCCCAGAAAGTAATTACCTGAAGAGATCAGAAAGAAGACATATATTCAGCTTCATTCAGATCTAAAGTAGGTAAAAATGTAATGGTTTCATTAACCAGGATAGCAGTATGAATACCTACATGAGATGTCAAACAAATGAATACCTACATGAGATGTCAAAATTATGTTTATTCATTGATGTTTAGCGTTCCCTAACCATACTTCCCTTCCCAACCATTTGTTTATTCACAATGAAATAAATTTGAAACTTTAGTGGAGTCAGATTCTTGATATCAAAAGTTCATTCTTTAAGACTATAGAAAAGAGAGGAAGATAAAGAGAAATATAACTCTTCTTATTAAACTTAACCTCTTAAGGTTAGTATATATAGGAGAATACAAAAGTGCTAAGCATGCTAAAAGTAAAAGCATAAAGCATAAAGCATAAAGTAACTACATTAACTACCTAGATACCTTTTAGGGTGGTTACATTGATAAGTAGAAAAGTAGAACTGTTCATCTGCCTACTGTGTACAGAATTAATAATAAAGCTAACTATAACATTAATTTATAAGTATCATTCGACGGGGTGCCGACTACGACCCCGCCGACCCCGACCCCGCCGACCCGGGATGAAGCTCAACGATATAAGTCTCGCGATGTAAATTATCAGCATACTAACTCTTTCAATACTCCTCCTCAAGCTGATAGGTAGATGTCAAGTAATCCCAGTTTCTCTGTACACATTTGAAAATCCTTTTTAGGAAGACCTTTGGTGAAGATGTCAGCTACCTGAAGCTTGGACTTGATGTATGATAGGTTGATACTGCCATTCGTGACCTTTTCTCTGATGAAGTGCCTATCAACTTCAATGTGTTTAGTCCTATCATGTTGAACTGGATTATTAGATATGTCAATAGCGACCTTTTTGTCCTTTGTATAGACACAGGCTCGGACACCCGTATTCTTAGTTCAGACATGATTTTCTTAATCCATAAGAGCTCACATATGCCAAGAGCAACTGCTCTAAATTCAGCTTCAGCTGTACTTCTGGACACCACTGATTGTTTCTTGCTCCTCCAAGAGACCAGGTTTCCAAAAACATAAATACACCAACCAGAAGTGGATTTTCCTTCCACTTTATCACCTGCCCAATCGCATCTACATATCCTTCAATTCTGGAGTTTCCTTGAGCTCTAAACATGACACCCTTCCCTGGACATCCTTTTAGGAACCTCAGTAATCTTAAGGCAGCATTGTAGTGAATAACTTTAGGGGCATGCATAAATCGACTCGGTTGGCTTACGACAAATGAGATATCGGTCTTGTATGAGAGAGGTAGATCAATCTCCCTACTAGCCTCTGATATTGTTCAAGGTCATAATCACCACCATCTTCATTCTTTCCAAATTTCACAGCACAGTCCACAGGGGTTTCAGCAGGTTTGCACCCTAAGAGTCCATAATCTGAAAGTAGGTCCAGAGTATATTTTCTCTGAGTGAGTAGGATACCCCTTGAAGACCTTGTAATTTCAATACCCAGGAAGTATTTAAGAGAGCCAAGGTCTTTTACATCAAACTGTTGGTGCAGGAATCCCTTTAGGTTATTGATTTCCAGAACTGAACTACCTGTAATAACAATGTCATCAACATATACTATGAGAATGGTAATATCCCCTTTGTCAGAATGTTTATAGAACATTGTGTGATCTCCATGCCCTTGGGTATATGATGCAAGTTTCATGGCCTGGGTGAACCTGCTGAACCATGCCCTAGGGGACTGTTTTAGTCCATAGATGGATTTATTCAGTTTTAGGACATGGTTTGGTTTTGGAGCAAATCCAGGTGGGAATTGCATATACACATCCTCCCGTAGTTCCCCATTCAAGAATGCATTCTTGATGTCAAGTTGGTGAAGAGGCCAATTCCCGGCACGCCGCAATAGAGACCAATATTCTAACGAGAATTGAGCTTTGCAACGGTGCAAAGGTCTCATTATAATCAATTCCCATAGATTGAGTATATCCCTTTGCCACAAGTCTTGCCTTATACCTGTTGACAGTGCCATCAGCATTGTGTTTGATATTAAACAACCATCTACACCCTACAGGTTTAGCCCCTTTAGGTGTAGGAATGTGGTCCCATGTGTGATTTCTCTCCAGAGCATTCAATTCCTCCATAACAGCCTGTTTCCATTGAGGGTGACTTAGAGCCTGTTGGACAGTGGTAGGTGTTTTTGTGGCATCTAAGTTGGTCTGAAAGATCCTAAGTTGGTTGGACACTTTCCCATAGGACATATATCTGCTGATGGGATGTTTAGTGCACTCTCTAGGTTTCTTTCGCAGGGCAATGGGTAAGACAAAGTGGAGGTTTCAATTTCGGAGGTATAACCACTTGATTTAGGGCGGTTTGTTCGGTATTATCTTCGGGTTGTACAGACGGATAGGTTTAGCCGGGATTCGGACTCGGTTTTCTTCGTCCGGTATAAATAATGGGAGGAGGAATGGTGGAGATGGTAGGCTCCTCCTGGCTAGTTGTTGGAGGAGTGGTTGAGGTGGAATACTCCTCCTGGTTTAGAGGGGCAGTAGGATCCTCTTCTGTGTTAGATTGATGGATAGGTATTTCTGGAGTAGGAGTGAAAGGCAGGTTGAAGTTAGATATGGGAAGAGTTGGTCCACTTTCTAGGAATTGGTATGATTCAGAGTTTTGGTCTTTGTTTTTGTTATAGAAAGGCTGATCTTCAAAAAAGGTGATATCATTAGTCACATAGAATTTGTGAGTGATAGGATCAAAGCATTTGTATCCTTTCTGAGTGGCAGAATAACCAAGAAAAATGGTTTTGATGGCCCTAGGATCAAGTTTGCTTCTATTAGGAGAGTGATTGTGCACAAAGGCTAGGCACCCAAAGATTTTTAAAGGTAAGGAGTTTGTGAGTTTAGAATCAGGGAAGGAGTTGTTGAAGACATCAATAGGAGTTTTAAACTTCAGAATTCTGGATGGCATTCTGTTTATCAAGAAAGTGGCTGTGAGGACAGCCTCACCCCAGTAGATTGTTGGAACATTATAGGCATACAAAATGGTTCTGGCTACTTCTAGGAGGTGTCTGTTTTTTCTTTCTGCAATTCCATTCTGTTGAGGGGTGTTGGTACAAGTTGTTTGGTGAATAATCCCCTTTTTGGTTACAAAAGGATTGAGTGAAGTATTGAGGTACTCAGTGCCTTTGTCAGACCTTAGGACTTGAATCTTGGTTTTAAATTGAGTTTCAATCATATTGTAAAAGCTTTCAAATAGGGCAGGTACTTCTGATTTTTGTTTCATAAGGTATACCCAAGTCAGTCTAGTATGATCATCAATGAAAGATACAAACCAAGGTTTATGTGTGAGATTGGGGGTTCTAGAAGGTCCCCAAACATCAGTGTGTATAAGAGTAAAAGGCATAGAAGCTTTATAAGGAATGGATTTGAACACATTTCTAGTTTGCTTTCCCAAAATGCAATGTTCACATTTCAAATTGTCAATACAAATTTCAGAAAATAGAGAGGGGTACATCCTTTTTAAATAGGGAAAATTGGGATGACCTAATCTAAAATGTAACATCATAATCCTATTACATTTAGAATCTAAGCAGACAGCAAGACTTTCTTCACTCTTAAAATTGTTGCTATGGATGAGATACAGACCACCCTCCTTTCTAGCACTGCCAATCTTCATCAGTGATCCCATTTCCTGAAACTCACAATGAGTGGAATCAAAGTTAGCAATACATTTCCTATCCTTACGAATTGGCTGACAGAGAATAGGTTGCACTCAAGCTTAGGGACATATAAGACAGATTTTAGGGTAAGGTTTGGTAGGATATTAACGGACCCTGCACCGACCACCTTGGAAACAGAGCCATCCGCAATAGTAACATAATGGTTTGCATTACTATTATGGAAAGATTGAAATAGAGAGTAGTTACCGACCATGTGGCTAGAGGCTCCCGAGTCTACAATCCAAGTAGCATTCTTACTCTGTGCAGTAGTTCCAGCTGAAGAGTCTGCACCAGAGGTGGATGGCATCCTCTTGTCAAACAGATGGTTAAGAGTATCCATTTGTTCTTTAGTGAACCCACATGGCTGTTCAGTTACATTGTATGCCTTCTTCTATTCACCCCAGTTACCATCATTCCTGTTTTGTTGGTTTGTTTGGAAGTGGGGTGGTTTCCCATGTAGTTTCCAGCAGTGTTCTTTAATGTGCCCCTTTTTCTTGCAGTAGTCACAGACCATACTGAGCCTCTGCTCATTCTTCTTGTTGTTTCCCTTATTGTAGGCAGCATTTGCCATCTCATTGGCAATAAAGGCTGAATTCTCAGCAATAGGGGTAGGAAGAAGTCCTCCATTCATCACCCCTTTCCTACTTTCTTCTTTCCTGATTGCCTGGAAAGCTTCTTGAATGGTAGGGAAAGGATCTTGGGCTAAAACTCTTTCTCTGGCAGCATCAAAGTTAGAATTGAGGCCACTGAGAAAGTCAAAAACTCTTTCCTGCTAGATCCATTCGAGATGTTTGGCAGCATCATCAGTGCAGGTCCATTTAATGAGGGTGAGTTGGTCATATTCTTGCCAAATTTTGTTGAGGCTGTTGAGATACCTAGTGACATCTAGGTTTCCCTGTTTTGTGTCCCTCAAAGTATTTCGAAGACCAAAAGCCTGAATAAAGTTGCCTTTATCAGAAAAAGACTTGGCAACATTTTCCCAGATTTCATGGGCTGATTTTGCAAACATGTGTACTTGGCTTATATCATCAATCATGGAATTGATGAGCCAAGACATAATCGTAGCATTTTCGATCCTCCATGTGTTGTAGGCTTTAGATTTTTTATCGGCGGGGGTTGGGTTTCTCCAAAGAGATAACCAAGTTTATCTCTCCCCGTGATGTACATAGAAACAGACCGGGCCCATTGCATGTAGTTGTGTCCAAGTGAGTTTTTTAGATGTAATTTGGAGTGAAGGATTGTCAAGAGTCACGGGAGTTGAGTCTTGATTAAAATCGCCATTCCGAGTAAAAACGAGAATACGCGGAAGAGAGAAAAAAGATGGAGAAAAAGAAGCAGGAAAAAAAAAATCTGAATAAAGATTCAGAGCTCCGATACCATATAGAAAAGAGAGGAAGATAAAGAGAAATATAACTCTTCTTATTAAACTTAACCTCTTAAGGTTAGTATATATAGGAGAATACAAAAGTGCTAAGCATGCTAAAAGTAAAAGCATAAAGCATAAAGCATAAAGTAACTACATTAACTACCTAGATACCTTTTAGGGTGGTTACATTGATAAGTAGAAAAGTAGAACTGTTCATCTGCCTACTGTGTACAGAATTAATAATAAAGCTAACTATAACATTAATTTATAAGTATCATTCAGCAGGTGCTGACTACTGACCCTGCTGACCCTGACCCTGCTGACCCGGGATGAAGCCTGCTGATATAAGTCTGCTGATGTAAATTATCAGCATACTAACTCTTTCAATAAAGACTCTAGAGAAGCAGGAACACGTTCGGCACTTAAACAGTCATGTACTCATGTCTATTGACTTGAAAATGAGATTTAAATCCGAAGACACACAGAGACGGTAAAAAGTTGTGAGCATCATAAAATCCACAGAGCCTGTGGAAGCAATTTTTTCTTACCGGAGTAGCTGCCATTGGAACATTTAGGGCCTCCATTGTCCCACATAAGTATCCGTGTTCCAAGTCACAACCTTGAATTCGCACATTCACTCTCCATGCTTCATCTTTTTGCAGCCCCGAGACATTCTGTGTCCCAGAGAAAGCCTAAAAAAGTGACACTTTTTCACTTAAAATCGAGTGCATCACATCTTATACAGTAACTTATGAAAACATCAGATACTATGATCACAGTTGAGTTACTTTACTCGACTGAACTGCACAATGACAAAATAGAGTTGGTTTACTCATGATGCGCATCTAACTCAACGTACATCAAGAAGCAGATAAAGCATCTGGTTGAACACAAATATCTGATGCACAAAACACAGCTCATATATTTTTATGAGATACTAATCTCCATATTGCCAGTCAGATATCATAACAGAAATGTATGAATTTAATCACCAGTGCTCACTCCAGATGGTATCACTCCACAAAACATGAACAATCTATTTACTTCTAATAGGATTTCTGCGATATAGTATCATTTGTACATAGGGCAAGAAATGGTCAGCTCTAAAAATCAACTAAAAAAGACTGGATACATGTTTGATCAGACATAAACAAAAGCACCAACTCCTTTCCCATTCTAGACGATAGTGCACCTCTACACTAGGAATTTACACAAAAGTTAGAAAAAGCATCTAACAAGCATAGTCATAACCCCACAATACAACTTAATTCCTACCAATGCAAAATGTAACTCAAAAAAACAGAAAGCAACCGTTTGTCTAGTGCATATTACTTACCAATTACCTAGTAGGAACCCAAAAAAAAAAGAGCATAGCTACTCAGGAACTTACGAATGAAAAGAAAGTATGGAGCAAAAAGTACCTGTCCAACACTCAACAGGGAACATGGTTGAAGTGTAGCATTTCCTGGATTTTCACCTTTCATCCAAACAATAAGATATGGAAATTAGATTAAAAATTTGCAGTGATTTTGCATTGTCTTCACGACACGCAAATCTATAATATGAACTTTACAGCACAGACAAATTATCCCGAATAAACTAAACAGTTACATAATCTTTATTTCCCCCAACATGTTACACTTCATTTCCTTATCAAACTTTCTCTACTCTAAGAACAATTAAAACAAATCAAAATGAATAATTCAAGGGAAAAAAAAAACCCGCTAAGCATAGACCAAGTTAGAAAAATGCAGCCAATAAAACATTTCATACTGGGTGATATATAAGTAGCAAACACAAAGAATCAAAGATCGTATAGTACTGCAGAACAAACACAAAGAAAAAAGTGAAAATAAAGGTTACCGGAAACGAGGGAAGGAATAGAAGATTCGGACACCCTTACTGGCATGATTCGCAAATTCTAGAGATTTGATGAGTTTCTGCTACGTAGCACAGTAATCTTTCAAAATTTGAATAATGATAATAATCAAGAAATCCTTTCCTTTTTCCGCCCTCTCGAACCTCTACTCTGTAGCAACTAGCAAAAGATGAAAGGTTGCAGCTTTGTGGGTGATCTCCGGCAGGAAGGGGCTATCACCGAGTCAAATTTAATTGGACAATTACCCAACCGCAATGTCGAACAAATGTACTAAAATTTAAGGGGGAAATACACTTTGCCCTGTTGTGGTTTGACATATGCAATATTTAATAGGATTAATTACTTAAAAGATATAGTTTTTTATACTTATTACTCACATAAGGACATAAAGGAATCTGTTAGACTTATAAGGACATAATATATCAACATGTACCAAAATACCCCTAATCTAATTTATTCTTCCTCCTCCTCCTCCTCCTCCTCCGTTCCAATCCTTCGCAACTCTACAGATGACGGAAGTTCATCATCAAAAACACAAGCAGCAGATAAAAGTTTCTGTTCATATGTTTGGGATTCTTGCAACAATGTACCAATCCTAGATTCTCCATTTGCACCTTCATTACAAAACACGGTTGGATCGACTCAAAACGCTACATTTTCCATGCTCAATGATCTCTGGAAATCAAAACCCGAGTTCTGCAATGCATTTGGTGGTTCATCTAAATCAAATTCGGTTTGTTTCAATGGTAAACCAACTGTTCTTGATGAAACCAAACCTCCACTTCCAGCGCCCGGAATGTGTTTGGAGAAAGTCTCCAATGGAACATACCTCAACATGGTTGCTCATCCTGATGGATCTAACCGGGCTTTCTTTTCTGATCAGCCCGGTAAAATTTGGTTGGCTACTATTCCTCAACAAGACTCAGGAGATGCTTTAGGACTCGATGAATCTAGTCCGTTTGTCGATCTATTGGATCAAGTCTATTTCGGAAATAAATATGGGATGGGGTTAGCATTTCATCCTAATTTTGCTGAGAATGGTCGTTTCTTCGCGTCGTATAATTGCGATAAAGAGAAGTCTTCTTCAGGATGTGTGGCATTGGGAAGGTGTGCTTGTAATTCCCCAGTCAATTGTGATCCCTCTAAGATAGTTTCAACAGATGCAATTCAGCCATGTCAAATTTATAGTGTTGTTGCAGAGTTTAGTGCTAATGGGACTGCATCAACTCCTTCAATGGTAGATTCCTACACCTTTTTTTTTCCCATCATTTTGGGTCCCATCTACTTGTTGCAAAGAACATATTCTGCTAGAAAGGGCAATTTTTTTGTGTGCTAGTCAAGTCTGTTATGATCAAACAGCTGGTGATTTTCTGCTGTTCGAACATGGACAAATGGTTGCCGCATATTTTATGCCATGATGTAAATTTGAGCAAGACACTAACCTAATCGTGTCCGTCATAGCTAGGACCGTTTGTTGATTCAGAACATCTGGAAATTAAGAAAGGAACAGTAAACATGACATTTGATGATGTTTTTCGCATTGGAGTACTCCAAAAGGTAGGTGTTCTTTTGATAGGTAGGTATACACTTGTGTGTTGTTTGTTATTCAATTTTGGAACACCCCGTTGCTGTGTATTGAGTCTGCAAGTCTTTCTGCAAATCTGCCTATTCTGCTGCATTCTGTTTTGCTTTGAGTTGAACTTGCTGCACGTTACCTTGCCTTGCTGTTTTCTTGCTGTAACTGAGTTGAACACCTTCTAGTAAAGTACGGCTGAAGTTTGTAGGTTTTGGCTGAACTTGTATTAACAGCATTTGTGACTCCAGCCTTGATAATTCAGTTTCTTGGACCAATTTATCAGTTCTGGAGTTAGCTGTTGTTCAGTCCTTTGCTTTCTGTTTCTTGTTGAATGATACGGTTTGCTAAATCTATAGTAGAGTAGTTTTTTTTTTTTTTTTTCTGTACTCATAATTTGGATATTTGCTGAACTTTGTAACTGGTTGTTGAATTGTGCTTTTGATAGACTTGCTGTATTAATAATATAGATATATATATATATATATATATATATATATATATATATATATATATATATATATATATATATATATATATATATAGATATATATATTGCAAGTAGCCAGTAGTACATTGCTGTTTAGTAATCTGAACCTTTGAACAGCATTTCGTGTATAGCATAATTTATTATTTTTAGTTCAGCATTATTTGTGTATATACATATATTTATATCCTGAATTGAATTGATTTTTGCATCTCACCTTAATCAAGTGTTGTTTCGGTGCTTAAGTGTTTTTATCAAACTGTTTTTTAAACTGATCTAGGTATAATAGGTAACACATATAACTTAGATTTAAGTCCTGCTTCCAGATTATTTCCGATGTCGCTGCATAAATTGTCAATGTCACTGCATGATGTCACTGCATAAATTGTCGAAGTCACTGCATAAATTGTCGATGTCACTGCATAAATTGTTGATGTCACTGCATAAATACGGTGTCACTTCATCGCGGTGTCTCTGCATCGGGGGTGGTCACTGCATCGCGGTGTCTCTGCATAGCGGTGTCACTTATCGCGGTGTCACTTCATCGCGGTGTCTCTGCAATGCGGTGTCACTTCATCGCGGTGTCTCTGCATCGCGGTGTCTCTGCAATGCGGTGTCACTTCATCGCGGTGTCTCTGCATCGGGGGTGTCTTTGCATCGGGGGTGGTCACTGCATCGTGGTGAAGTGCATGTCACTGCATGACGTCACTGCATAAATCGATATAATAAGACGCCACTGCATAAATCGATACAATAAGACGTCACTGCATAAATCGATACAATAACACGTCACTGCATAAATCGATATAATAAGACGTCATTGTAAGACGTCACTGCATAAATCGATACCATAAGACGTCACGGTATAAATTGATACATATATTATGATGTCACTGCATAAATCCATACAATATGCCGTCACGTCATCGAGGTGTCTCTGCAATGCGGCGTCTCTGCATCGGGGGTGGTCACTGCATGGCGGTGTCTGCATCGCGATGTCTCTGCATCGCGGTGTCGCTTCATTGCGGTGTCTCTGCATCGCGGTGTCGCTTCATCGCCGTGTCTCTACGTCGCGGTGTCGCTTCATCGCGGTGTCTCTGCATTGAGATGGTCATCGCATCGGGCGTCGCGGTGTCTCTGCATCGAGATGGTCATCGCATCGGGCGTCGCGGTGTCTCTGCATCGCGATGTCTCTGCATCGCGGTGTCACTTCATTACGGTGTCTCTGCATCACGGTGTCGTTTCATCGCCGTGTCCCTACATCGCGGTGCATCGGGGGTGATCATTGTATTGCGATGGTCAATACATCGGTTCCAAAAAAAAAAAAAAAAACCTGAACGCCTGAGACAATGGTCAATACATCGGTTTAAAAAAAAAAAAACTGAACGCCTGGGCTGAAAAAAAAAAAAACAACATAGCAGCGCCTCATCCCTTTTTTTTTATTTTATTTTTTTCTTCATTAAGGGTATTTGAGTCTATCTATCTAATTTGTGTCCTTATAAGTCCAACAGATTCCTTTTTATCCTTATAAGTCCAATAAGTCCGTTTTGTGTACTTTTGGGTCTTTGGCCCTATTTAATATATTAGTAAAATACGCGTGTGTTGCATGTGTTATTAAATTGATACTCCCTCCGTCTCATTTTGTTTGGAACTTTTGGGAACTCATAAAAAATAAGGAGACATCATTTAATGTCTTGTCAACTAATTAAAAACATAGCTCAATTACAATTACATCATTTTGTGTTCTTCTACCTTTTTCAATAAATTGTTATATGAGGTCATTTTAGATATTTAAGAGACAAATTTAATTCTAAACATTAGAAGTGAGACTAATTTTGGGACATCCCAAAAAGGAATAAGTCCCAAACAAAGTGGGACGGAGGGAGTATATTTTACTCCCTCCGTCCCATTTTATTTGTCCTGTTTGACTTTTCACACAGATTAAGAAAAGTATAGTTAATGCTTTGAATCATATTAAATGATCTAATATTTTTACACTTATGCCCTTTAAGTTGTTGTTGGAGCATTTAATGCTACACATTTTTTATTGTAAATATTGTAAAGAGAAAAGGGTATTTGAAGAAATTTAACAATTAATGCACAAAGTGGACACTTATTTTGGGACAAACCAAAAAGGAAACATAGACAAATAAAATGGGACGGAATGAAATTTAACAAAGTAATTTAATATTATACATTGTTAAGTACATATTTAACTTATAAAATAATAGTATAATGAATAATGATTACCTTGTATGAGTTGATTGTTTCAATTGTAAATTCAATTATGTAAAATATCAATACAAACAGAATCTAAATAACATAACATTATCAACAAGTCTATTGGTACAACATAATGAAGCATATAATAATGTATAATTAAAAATCTCTGGACAAATTTCTAGATATGAACGAGTGTTGTATTCAAAGGTAAACGGAGACCTCCACCAATTGTTTTTTGTAAATGGTCATAAAACCTTGAGGATGTTTAATTGGCCTTCTCATTAGATGACAGGAAGTGAGGACTGAATATTTTTAGGTCGATATCATAAGTCTGGCAAATCTCCTCTATGACAACGTCGGTAAGGGAGGATCGAATATCCTCCATACCAGGAAATACTACTATAGCCTTAGATGAGTTTGCTCCTTTCTTTTGAGTGGGTTGAAGACTTTCAGATGGACTCAAAACTTCTGGAATTGAGGTGCCTTAATCTTCAATAGAAACTATTGAGATTTTGGGAAGGACTTCGTTTCAGAAGAAGACGCGTGAATGACTTTGTTGATAATGTGCATAGTCTGAAACACAAAGGAATTTGATTATAATGGAAAAGCGAATAAATATTCACATCGAATGAGTTCTTATTTTATAACGGTGAATTCATAAAGACCCATTGATTACATGATTTAATGATTGGTACGTATCCCAATATGCACGTGTATCGGGATCTCAAAACTTGATAATAAAGATCTAAATTTCAAAAGACAGCTCGAAAACGAATTCATGCCAGAGACCTCTGGTTTCCCACCTCTTAAGAAGTGCCACGTAATTTCAAATCAGATCTAACAGATGACCTCCATTCTAGCTTAGTTCTATTGGGGATGCGGGTATGACCTGACGTTATACACGTGGCACCTAATAGGCTAAATCAGATCCTCTTACCATATGGATCACAAAATTCCAGCCCAATTTAGGGCCGTTACTCTTGATAACTTTGATGAATGTCTCGGTCCGATATGAAGTGCCTCCTAGCTCTCGTTCTAGCGATATGGTGCTGGATCACCTCGGTTCTGAACTCTCAGCTCGGGGCAAACCGACTTCATGTTTCTTAGATGAGCAGACGGGTCATTTAGCAGACTATAATTGTCACAATAATGGCCTCATGATTCCCGCTCTATTATGACACGAATCGTAAACCGTCACATGATCTCAATCATGTGCTTCAAGGTATCTTTTCTGGGAAAAAGAATATCACATAAAAAGGATGCACTCCTCATAATTTCATAACTATGTTAATAGCGATCTGAAATCCTCTGTGTATGTTGGCAGTCAATCACATTGGCTCAGTTATAATTTATCACAAAATCCATCAGTCAAGTAATTAGATTATCCTTACGAAGCCTAACTACCGGTATAAAGATCCAAATTCATCACTAACGATTTCAGACATTATCAGATACTATTGTGGATTTGATTATGGACATAAAAGTGTAAGAAGTTAAATATATACAAAATAAAACAATAACAATTTATAAAAATACAAAATTCCACTTTGAAACCCAATGCTTAATGATGCAGTTGTCGATATTGTGTTCTTTCATTCTTCATGTGTCATCATCCACTTCCATATCATAAATTGGGTCATTAATAAGAGTAAAAACTTTGTGATTTTTTTTATTTTTATTTTTAAAACATATAGATGCAAAATCTATCCACTCACAGTCCTCAACTGGAAATATCGATGATACTGCAAGCAGGAAAAACCCACTTTAGAACCTGTTCACCGGGTCAGGCACATGAGATAGAAGCCTTTGAAGCAAGGGTGGTCGTAGATCATTCTTCATTAAGAAGGGTCGTTCTTTATCATAAGCACTCTTAAGAGTATGTATGAATTTTTTTAATGATAATAAAGGAGTATTATACTTACGTACCGGGCTGTAGAACTTGTTTATAGACTATATTTTTTTTGTACATCTTTGGGTGTTGTCTAGTTGATTTTGGGGTTTGATCAACACCTTAGTTGTTGATATTTAAGTTCCCCTTTAAAGTGCAACATATAGTTGTTAATGAGATAACACCGGTCAAAGCAAATAAACTTCTACAAACGGTTTCATTTGTCCTTGTGCTTTATTGATCGTCATTGCAAAGCAAAAACGAATATGATGTTGCTTTCTTGTAAAATGAAACATGTATCTTTCATATTTAGCTGGTGGGAGTGGAATACGTGGGATTGAAACATGCTTTCCACAGTGTTGCCTAACTGTGATTTCAGTATAAATCACGTTTCCTATTAGCCATTTACATATCATCCTTGTACGTTTGCATTAACCATTCTGCTGGATCTAAGTTCCCTAACAACATATCGGTGAATACTTTTTCAACATTAATTTGTGAGGATGCAATCCATTTGGTGTCAAAGTGTTGAGAATTTCTTCTTGATAATAATCATTAGTATCATTAATAGCCATATCAACGCTGTTGAAACAATATTCTTTCCCTGGAAAGGTTGATATCAATTTATCATTTAACTTATTAACATTCACTGGTCGCGGCCAACATTGCTCTACTTGTTATCCTATATAGATGGAAAGATAGAATTGATTAAATGATTTTCCGAAATCTCATCATCGTTTTTATCATATTTAATGACCATTTCTTTTGGTAACTCTATGTCTCATTCAGTGTTTGTTGATTCTTCTCCACTACCCACCCTTAATAAATATTGGTTGAAGTGTAATCTCATCTTGCTCTCGTATTTTTGGAAAGGTATAATTTTCCATCATCGGCCAATAAATATGACTTCACCGAGCTTGCCTCTATTGTTTGTAACACGTGCATCCAAATGCGTTAGAATTTCTAATGATGCTATTTATGCTTCTATCAAGTGTCTCAATTACCCATTTATTTGCCAATGGTGCTTCATCCCGTATGATTAGACTTGATTTTCATAGTAATTCTGCATTTCCACTTTGCATTAGAATATTGCACATATTCGTTCCATGCGCATTAATTGAAATTTTAAAATGTGAATGATCGGTTCGGCCTCTAGTATAATTTCAAATGCAACTCCTGATGTGGTTGTTGTTATAGCTATATATTGCCTCCTTCTTCGATTTTCTAGCAGAGCCCTATATAAATATGTTTTCCTTGTGCCACCAGGCGCATCAATAAAAAACATAGCACAGTGGCCATTATCAACCTCATAAAGAATTTTTTGGAATACACTTTTTTGTTCAGGATTAAGCAATTTCTTATAAAATGTAATCTTCTTGAGGAATATTTATAGACAAGTCATCACGAATCATTCTTAGTATATTTTCTACAATTTTGCTGTAGCATTCTTGTATACTGGCAAGTCGTAAGAAGTCAGTCTTTACCCATACTTTCTAGAAACAATTTATGGATTCCAAAGTTTTGGCCATAATTGATTTGACTATGTACAATCTTGCATGACATCTTTCGATATTGGTTCTCAATATGTATCACATAGTTGTCGAATGATTGTTGGTTGACAGTAGACTAATAGAGTTGCAAACAATCTTCTTAATGCATTAGGCATTTGATAGCCAATTGCTTTATTTAAGCATTACGAGATGCTATGGTCGGATTTTAATAAAAAAAATTCTCTACAACTTCTATGAATTTGGTGTAATTATTGTTGTTTAACTTTAATAAAACATCAAATGATGTTCATCCTCTAACATGACTAAGTAGAAATCCAAGATACCCCCACCATTTTTTTTAACAGTCATATTTGAAGAACAAATAACCGTCATTTTTTAGATGAACCTGGTCACTTTTTATATTAAGGCTAGTCATTTTTTGGATGAACATGATCAATCATTTTTTCTCCAAACGTGACAGTTAAAAAAAACGGAAGGAGTAGTACTTTTCTCCTTCTAATGGATATGCCCCAATTATACGGCCAGTCACATGTTTTTGTTTCCCATCTATCGAATATTAATTTTTGTATACTCTTCCATACGAAAAATTCTGAAATTTCACAATAAATAAGTTTTTTTGCCTTCTGATTTGATCGACAAAGAAAGAGGCATTTTGATTTGATTGACAAAGGGTGAAGAATTTCATCATCATTGTTTTTAGGCAAATCTGCTTCACATGAGATTTTCAAAATTTTGATTCTTCCAATATGAAAGATCAAAACCAATCAATTAGGTTATCTGCCGGACATATTATTAGTAGTCAGTCCAAACAACAAAACTTGCAATCTGTTTTGAGTTTGTTACATAGAACAATAGCGTTGAAAGTCTAGCAAAACTCTTCACGTGCCTAGAAAAAGTACTATATACCCATTATTTTTAATGATTATTTTACATGTTAATCTATAATCGAAGATGATGACGGACAAAAATACTACACTTTATTTCTAATGGCTTGTTTGATGCAAAAGGATGTCAAAAAGAATAAAATATTTTGAATCTTGTGACAGAAGAAGATGACGGTGCAAGTCAGGTCGTGAATCAACGTATGAGTAGATTTTTATAGCAAAATGGAAGGGAAATCCTATCTATTTTGTTTGAAAAGTGTTAGATTTAGTTTGATTAAGTTTCGGTTCAATACAAATAATATGGTTTTATCCACGTGAATTATGTTGCGTTATAACTTGAAGTATATATTACGATATTAGAATATACTATTATTTAGTAGATATTTGTAGATTTTTGCTAGCTAAGGAAAAAGATAAGTTTGAATTAGGTTTCATTTGGTACAATACATATGATGATGTATTGTTCTTCTCGGTATTAGTCATTATTTTTATTAGTATTAGATTATATAGTTTATTGTCAATAAGGACAATTACATAATTTCATTAAGCTAGAAGTCCAGCTTAACATTTGATAAGTCATTAAGGACAATGACATCATTTAATACCTAAAATACCCTTACTATTTTATTTTGCCAGATTATTCAACATAATCAATTTCTTTTCTAATCCCAAATTTATTCTGCAAAAAAAAATCCCAAATTTTTCTGCAATGAAAATCTCTCCCGGATCTTCTTCCTTTCCGTTTTTCCTGTTGATCTTCTTCCTTTCTGTTTTTCGTTTTGATCTTCTTCGAATCTTTATTTGATTCGTATCAGTGTTTGCGTATTCCATTAAATTGCTAATCGGAAGTATCTTATTCGATTTCGAGGCTGTTCTGAGAAAACAAAACCATTTTGCAGCAACTCGATCTATTAAAGGATTTTTACTCAGTTTTCTTCTTCAATTGATAGGATTTTGTGTTTGATTCTTTGATCGATTAAGTCACCACTCGATCTATTCAGTGTTTTCGTATTCCATTGCTCTGAATTTGTTCTCTTAGGCTCGTTAATTGGTTTTGGAGGCGTTTGTCAATGATTCCTTCTTCCAATTCAGTAAGTTTCCTTTTTTATTTTTCCAGAATCATTTTGCTCTGTTGTCCTCTCTGTGAGTTGCATTATTCATGTGTTATTGATTCAAGTATAGTCATGTGTTTTTGATGGATTTTGTGAAGCATTTGTCTATTTTTTTTGAATAAATTTGTAAGACACAGTGAACTTTGAAACATTGAAGACTAATGCTTTAATTGAATTTTGTTTCATATGTTGTTTGATAAGTAGTGTTGTTACATGATATTAGACAAGCTCTGGGTATATGTAGATGCAAGTGTACAGGTACATTATGTATTTTTTAGCCTAGATGTAAACGAGTGAACCAGATAGCATATCTGTGAAACAGTTAACTTGAATCAATGTTGTTTAGTTTTCCAATTGAATTTGCTTTTATATGATGATTGAGTTTTATTTAGTTTTTATTAATGATGAAATGACTTATAATTTTTTGCTGATGTAGTTCAAATGGTTTTATTTTTTAAAAAGTGTTTTCCTTTGTGCTTGTGTTGGCATTTTATGAAACAATGAACTTTAAACATTGTACTTTAGTTTTTTGTATTGAGTTTTGTTTTATATGATGTTTCATAACTAATGTTGTTATATGATAAATCATACACGCCGAGTCTATGTGAGAGACAAATGTACAAGAACATGTTGTAATTTTCTAGCTTTGCTGTAAAATAGTGAACCAAAGAGTCTATCGGTAAACAGTGAACTGGTCTTTAGTGTTTGAATTGAATTTTGTTTTATATGTTGTTTGCTAACTAGTGTGGTTACATGATAAATTAGAGAAGTTTTGTGTATCAGTACTTGATTTGTATTAGTTAAATAATGTAGTTTAAACAGTGAACTTCAGACATCGACGTTCTTCATGTGTTAGTGTTTCATGAAACAGTGAAGTTTGATTTTTGAAATGAATTTCATTTTCTACATTTTTTTTTAGTTTGTTGTTGACGTAGTTAAATGGTTTTACTTTTATAAAAGTGTTTGATAACTAGTGTGGTTACAGTGTAGTTTGAGGCAATCTTATGGTACAAGAACATGTGATTTTTTAGCCTAGCTCGAAACGATGAACCGAGAGTTTTGACATTATCTTAAAACGAGTGAACCAAAGAGTTTTGACATTATTGTAAAACGGTGAACCGAGAGTTTTGACATTACTAGTATTTGGACTAACTTTTAATTTCGTTTATTGTTGTAGGTTGTCTCTGGTGACCTTTTTGGTGCATTTTTCATATCTTTGGTGAGTGTTGTGTGATCCATTTAGGTTTGAATGATACGTTCCAATCTACCTTAAGTCGTCTGTCGTGTAGGTGGAATAGTTTGGAGGTAGATAAGGTTTCTTTGTCCTATGCACTTCCTGATTTTCCAAATTGTTTACTTACCAATGATGAGGATTTGAGAAATATGGTTAGGATTTCACGTTCTTTTGGAATTGAACGTGTCAGGGTCGATGTACTTGAAACGGATAAGACTTCTTCTATGAAATGTAGTTCTTTGGGTTTTGCTGAGGATGAATTTTATGATGTAGTTGATGACATCCAAGATTTTATTCCAACTTTTTGCTCCCGTGAAGATAATGTTTTATTGAGTCTTGGTTGGAATAAGTGTTTTGTTGGTGTTGGTCAGCGGTATAAGGGTGGTGCTGTTGAGTTTAGGATTGCATTGCAGAAAATGTCTATTGATAGTGGTTATCCGTTTTCCTTTGTTAAGAATGACCGTAAAATGGTGACTGTTTGTTGTCCGAAGAATATTGACCGTGGTTGTCCTTGGATGGTTCATGCCTTAGAAGATCCTGTTAATAAGCATTTTTATATAAGGGAAATGGAAAGTTTGCATACATGTGGTCTTTCTTCTCGTACTTTGTCTGGTGTTCGTGGAAGTTCAAGTTTAGTTGCCGATATAGTCCGTGATGATGTTCGTAGCAATCCGTCTACTAGGCCTTTTTTAGTTAAGAACGATTTGCTAAAAAAGTATGGGTTGACTGTTTCGTACGACAATGCTTGGAAGGGGGTTGACAAAGCTAAATCTTCCTTGTATGGTAACTGCAAGGAATCCTACCGTGGTCTACGTCCGTATGTGCAGAGTATATTGGATACGAATCCCGGATCTTATGTTATTTTGGATGTTCATGAAGGAACAAACCGTTTTAGACGGTTGTTTGTTGCATTTGCGGCGTGTATTAAAGGTTTTGAACATTTGCGTCCAATGTTGTTTTTGGATGGGTCCCATTTAAAGAATCAATTCAAAGGTCATATTTTGTCCGCAATTGGTAAAGATGGCAACAACGGTATGTTTTATTTTTCATTTTTTGTTCTTTTTTTGTTGTTGTTTTAGTGAGTAACATCATTATTTTTTTGCTTATTGTGTTTTTTCATGATGTTAGTTAACTGATATCATGTTTCCCCTAACCAAAACTTTATGAAAGTAATTTATTTCATATCACTTTTCCAAGTTTGCAATGACATCATGTCTTTTAAGTCTTCTTGTGAAACAGTGAACCAGTGTGTTTTGATTCTTTCTTAAACAGTGAACCAGAGTTTTCCGATTAGTTTTGTTGACTACTTTTCTTTTTTCTTATTTTTTGACAACAGGTTTGTTTCCTTTGTGTTTTGCCTTTGTTGATGCGGAAGATGTGGAGAATTGGTCTTGGTTTCTAACCCATCTTAGAGAAATTCTTGGTTCAAGCAGGAATATAACATTCGTTACGGATCGGAATTCAGGTTTAGTAGATGGAATTCCTCGATTGTTTCCTAATAGTTTTCATTCTTTCTGCATATATCATTTAAAGTTGAACATTCTGGATAAGTGTTCTCGTAGTAGGAAGCGGTACAAGTTTTTTAAGAAGCGTATGGTTTTTTTGTTGAAAGCATGTGCTTATGCTCCGACTATTGAGTTGTTCAATTTGAAGTTGGGCGACATGTTAGATGAGGGTGGTGAAGTTGCGCAACAGTTTCTTAGTACAATTCTTTTTGAGAATTGGGCTACTTGCTCATTTTAAAGGGATGAGGTATGGTGAGATGGCATCTAGTGCGGTGGAGTCTTTTAATAATTGGATTTTGGAGGAGAGGAATCGCCATATTTGTCGGATGCTTGATGTTTGTTCGGATTAAAATAATGAAGCGGATGTCGGTATCTTTGTTTTACTTATTTTCATCTTTGATAGTTCATTTATAGTATATGTAGTATCATTCGGTCATTTAATCGCATTCTTTGTTTTTTTTATATTTGTAGATCGTAAGAGTAAAGGCGTGTTATGGAATTCGAAGTGAGTCCCGCTGATAGACAAACAGCTTGGGAAGTCTATTGACGTGTGTAGAACTTGGAACATTATTAAATCGTCCCAGCATGTGTATGAGGTTTTTTCTTCTCCTTCTTGCACAGTCAATTTGGAGTTGTTCACTTGCTCTTGTATGTATTGGCAGCTGACCGGTGTGCCTTGTCATCATACTGTTGCATGTATATTGAGATCCGGGCAGCAATTGCATGACTTTGTTGATATAGGTTATTTGTCAAAGAGTTATGCTGCTAGCTATGATGTTGGATTGTATCCAATTTATACTATATAACAGTCTGGCAGCAGTAGTAGCACTTCCAGCAGTTCAGATGTTCTTCCTCCGTTGTCAAAGCGGGCCCCAGGTCGTCCAAAGAAGATTAGGATTGCTAGCAGGAAGTGCTACTACTCCTGCTAGACTGATATATAGTAGAAATTGGATACAATCCAACATCATAGCTAGCAGCATAACTCTTTGACAAATAACCTATATCAACAAAGTCATGCAATTGCTGCCCGGATCTCAATATACATGCAACAGCATGATGACAAGGCACACCGGTCAGCTGCCAATACATACAAGAGCAAGTGAACAACTCCAAATTGACCGTGCAAGAAGGATAAGAAAAAAACCTCATACACTTGCCGACGATTTAATAATGTTCCCGCTTACACACATCAATAGACTTCCCAAGCCGTTTGTCTATCATGGGACTCACTTCGAATTCCATAACGCAGCTTTACTCGTACGATCTACAAATATAAAAAACAAAGAATGCGATTAAATGACCGAATGATACTACATATACTATAAATGAACTATCAAAGATGAAAATAAGTAAAACAAAGATACCGACATCCGCTTCATTATTTTAATCCGAACGACATCAAGCATCCGACAAATAAAGCGATTCCTCTCCTCCAAAATCCAATTATTAAAAGACTCAACCGCACTAGATGCCATCTCACCATACCTCATCCCTTTAAAATGCGCAGTAGCCCAATTCTCAAAAGGAATTGTACTAAGAAACTGTTGCGCAACTTCACCACCCTCATCTAACATGTCAGCCAACTTCAAATTGAACAACTCAATAGTCGGAGCATAAGCACATGCTTTCAACAAAAAAACCATACGCTTCTTAAAAAACTTGTACTGCTTCCTACTAAGAGAACACTTATCCAGAATGTTCAACTTTAAATGATATATGCAGAAAGAATGAAAACTATTAGGAAACAATCGAGGAATTCCATCTACTAAACCCGAATTCCGATCCGTAACGAATGTTATATTCTGCGCTGAACCAAGAATTTCTCTAAGATGGGTTAGAAACCAAGACCAATTCTCCACATCTTCCGCATCAACAAAGGCAAAACACAATGGAAACAAACCCGTTGTCAAAAAATAAGAAAAAAGAAAAGCGAAATCAACAAAACTAATCGGAAAACTCGGTTCACTTTGTTTCGAAAGAATCAAAACACACTGGTTCACTGTTTCACAAGAAGACTTAAAAGACATGATGTCATTGCAAACTTGGAAAAGTGATATGAAATAAATTACTTTCATAAAGTTTTGGTTAGGGGAAACATGATATCAGTTAACTAACATCATGAAAAAACACAATAAGCAAAAAAATAATGATGTTACTCACTAAAACAACAACAAAAAAAGAACAAAAAATGAAAAATAAAACATACCGTTGTTGCCATCTTTACCAATTGCGGACAAAATATGACCTTTGAATTGATTCTTTAAATGGGACCCATCCAAAAACAACATTGGACGCAAATGTTCAAAACCTTTAATACACGCCGCAAATGCAACAAACAACCGTCTAAAACGGTTTGTTCCTTCATGAACATCCAAAATAACATAAGATCTGGGGTTCATATCCAATATACTCTGCACATACGGACGTAGACCACGGTAGGATTCCTTGCGGTTACCATACAAGGAAGATTTAGCTTTGTCAACCCCCTTCCAAGCATTGTCGTACGAAACAGTCAACCCATACTTTTTTAGCAAATCTTTCTTAACTAAAAAAGGCCTAGTAGACGGATTGCTACAAAAATCATCACGGACTATATCGGCAACTAAACTTGAACTTCCACGAACACCAGACAAAGTATGAGAAGAAAGACCACATGTATGCAAACTTTCCATTTCCCTTATATAAAAATGCTTATTAACAGGATCTTCTAAGGCATGAACCATCCAAGGACAACCACGGTCAATATTCTTCGGACAACAAACAGTCACCATTTTACGGTCATTCTTAACAAAGGAAAATGGATAACCACTATCAATAGACATTTTCTGCAATGCAATCCTAAACTCAACAGCACCACCCTTATACCGCTGACCAACACCAACAACACACTTATTTCAACCAAGATTCAATAAAACATTATCTTCACGGGAGCAAAAAGTTGGAATAAAATCTTGGATGTCATCAACTACATCATAAAATTCATCCTCAGCAAAACCCAAAGAACTACATTTCATAGAAGAAGTCTTATCCGTTTCAAGTACATCGACCCTGACACGTTCAATTCCAAAAGAACGTGAAATCCTAACCATATTTCTCAAATCCTCATCATTGGTAAGTAAACAATTTGGAAAATCGAAGTGCATAGGACAAAGAAACCTTATCTACCTCCAAACTATTCCACCTACACGACGACGACTTAAGGTAGATTGGAACGTATCATTCAAACCTAAATGGATCACACAACACTCACCAAAGATATGAAAACAGACCAAAAAGGTCACCGAGACAACCTACAACAATAAACGAAATTAAAAGTTAGTCCAAATACTAGTAATGTCAAAACTCTCTCGGTTCACCGTTTTTTACAATAATGTCAAAACTCTTTGGTTCACTCGTTTTAAGATAATGTCAAAACTCTCTCGGTTCACTTGTTTCGAGCTAGGCTAAAAAATCACATGTTCTTGTACCATAAGATTGCCTCAGCTACACTGTAACCACACTAGTTATCAAACACTTTTATAAAAGTAAAACCATTTAACTACGTCAACAACAAACTAAAAAAAATGTAGAAAATGAAATTCATTTCAAAAATCAAACTTCACTGTTTCATGAAACACTAACACATGAAGAACGTCGATGTCTGAAGTTCACTGTTTAAACTACATTATTTAACTAATACAAATCAAGTACTGATACACAAAACTTCTCTAATTTATCATGTAACCACACTAGTTAGCAAGCAACATATAAAACAAAATTCAATTCAAACACTAAAGACCACTTCACTGTTTACCGATATACTCTTTGGTTCACTATTTTACAAAGAAAGCTAGAAAATTACAACATGTTCTTGTACATTTGTCTCTACACATGACTCGGCTAGTATGATTTATCATATAACAACATTAGTTATGAAACAGCATATAAAACAAAACTCAATACAAAAAACTAAAGTACAATGTTTAAAGTTCATTGTTTCATAAAATGCCAACACAAGCACAAAGGAAAACTCTTTTTAAAAATAAAACCATTTGAACTACATCAGCAAAAAATTATAAGTCATTTCATCATTAATAAAAACTAAATAAAACTCAATCATCATATAAAAGCAAATTCAATTGGAAAACTAAACAACATTGATTCAAGTTAACTGTTTCAAAGATATGCTATCTGGTTCACTCATTTACATCTAGGCTAAAAAATACATAATGTACCTGTACACTTGCATCTACATATACCCAGAGCTTGTCTAATATCATGTAACAACACTACTTATCAAACATCATATGAAACAAAATTCAATTAAAGCATTAGTCTTCAATGTTTCAAAGTTCATTGTGTCTTACAAATTTATCCAAAAAAATAGACAAATGCTTCACAAAATCCATCAAAAACACATGACTATACTTGAATCAATAACACAGGAATAATGCAACTCACAGAGAGGACAACAGAGCAAAATGATTCTGGAAAAATAAAAAAGGAAACTTACTGAATTGGATGAAGGAATCATTGACAAACGCCTCCAAAACCAATTAACGAGCCTAAGAGAACAAATTCAGAGCAATGGAATACGCAAACACTGAATAGATCGAGTGGTGACTTAATCGATCAAAGAATCAAACACAAAATCATATCAAGTGAAGAAGAAAACTGAGTAAAAATCCTTTAATAGATCGAGTTGCTGCAAAATGGTTTTGTTTTCTCAGAACAGCCTCGAAATCGAATAAGATACTTCCGATTAGCAATTTAATGGAATACGCAAACACTGATACGAATCAAATAAAGATTCGAAGAAGATCAAAACGAAAAACGGAAAGGAAGAAGATCCGGGAGAGATTTTCATCGCATAAAAATTTGGGATGTTTTTTTGCAGAATAAATTTGGGATTAGAAAAGAAATTGATTATGTTGAATAATCTGGGAAAATAAAATAGTAAGGGTATTTTAGGTATTAAATGATGTCATTATCCTTAATGACTTATCAAATGTTAAGCTGGATTTCTAGCTTAATGAAATTATGTAATTGTCCTTATTGACAATAAACTATTGTATTTATTGATTTAGTACAATTACGTTTTAGCATAAAAAAAAATACAATTACGTTTTGAATTGTATTACGTTCCTATCTATTTTTTTCTTTCTAATATTAAAAATAAATTGTTTTATTTATGAAAATGTTAAATTGTGGAGAAACATTTTTTGTGGGAAACACCCGTGGGAAACAACTGGCTCTTTTAATATTAATTAATTAATTAATATAGTTAAGTTATATTATATTATATTATGTGGTTTTTTATTATATGATTTGTCTTTTTAAGGGTTGCCGCAATCTTAGGGCAAGTCCAACCCATGGTACTAAGCTATGGGTATCAAAATCAAATTTTGATACCTTTAAACACTATTCAGTTATGTATCAAATATTCATCTTCAATGGGAGTATTCAAATTCATAATATCAAATTTTTATTTTGTTTTTATTCAATATTTTGATATATAAAGTGTGATATGTGGTATTTATAGTACAGGTAAAAATATAACCGTTGCATTTTCGACCGTTGCATTTGTATTATGTAATATTCCGATTTTCGAAAAATGGCAAACGTGTCATTTTGCGAAAACGAAATATTATTATTCTGACTTCTTTTATTGGAGTTAAGTATTTTTGGGATTATTATATATATATATATATATATATATATATATATATATATATATATATATATATATATATATATATATATATATATATATATATATATGTGTGTGTGTGTGTGTGTGTGTGTGTGTCGACTATATATATATATTAAGGGAAAAGAAAATCTGATTTAAGGGTAATTAAGGAAAATAGGTTTTTGGGAAAAAAACTTATTTAAGGAAAAATAATTTCTATTATGTGTAAAACGTATTATAAAAACAGATTTTTCACCTCCTAATCGCCCTTCTTGCGCATAAGAGCAAGGAGAAAGAGCTGAGAGACTTCTTTTTCCAGAATTCTGGGTCGTTTCCCAACTGTTTTCATATTCGAGTAGAGCGTTGGAATCGTCGTGAAAGAAGCGTCGTTTCCACACAAGAAAGTTGGAGCTTTTCTCAAGGTTTCTGTGAGAAGAAGGATTGTTTGCTGCAGTCTTTCTGAGGATTTGGAACTTGATTAGCTTGCTAAAAGGTAAGAGGGTCTTCCTACACGTTAATTACGGCTTATAGGGTTTAAGTTGTGAATTTCGTTGATGTTTTGATGATTAGAATTCATGCTACGATTTGTTTAAGAATCATAGGTTGTTATGGTCCTGTAAAGGTCAACTTTTTCTGCTATTCTCTGAGTATATTGATGTTGATTAAGTTTGAGAACGATTAGGGATCGATTATGGTTAAAAAACTGAATTTTTGGGGAGTTGCCGCGCTTGGTGCGGGCGCACCAAGCCCAGTGCGGACACACTGGAGGACCAGAAGCTGAATTTTTACGTTCAGAGAGTTAGTGTGGGAGCACCAGGCCCAGTGCGGACACACCAGAGCCCAGTGCGGGCGCACTGGACGAGCATAAGTTGAGTTTTTACATTCAGAGGCTCAGTGCGTGCGCACTGAACCCAGTGTAGGCACACTGGCCCCTATTTTGAGGAGAATGTTGATTTTAAGTCATGTAATGAGTTCTGAATGTTAATCCTTGATCCGACAACATTAATTAAACATAACAAACCCCGATTGAGTTTCTGATACGTTTGGTTCCGGCACCGGACGTACTCTTAAAGGGAGTTGATGTTCGGGACCGTCGGAAAGGCATGAAAGGGCTTGTGCTTTGATAAACTAGAGTTCATCAATGTCTGTGTACTTGATAGGATGTGATGTCTAGCTGTCTAAGTGAGGGAGTGGAGTTGATAAGGTGAGTTTTGCTTTGAAAACACTTAGGTGGCTAGTTAATACACAATAATAATTACATAAGTGTAGTAAAAGATAAAACGTCACTTATTTTCGGTTAGACACTAATTCATATTGGCGATGTGATACGTTCATAAAAAGGTGAACAACGCTACTGGCTCAAAAAGCTGAAGGGTATTGGAGGAAATTCATCGATCGTATATGCATACCGGGGAGATCCCGGACTATCGGTGCTACTCACCGTAGTTGGCAAGTATATCTCGTGATGGATATTCATCATGCATAGTGCCCTTGAGTAATGATGTAACCAAGATAAGCTAAGCTAGAAACGTATAGTCATGACGTGTCGATGGACATGGAATGAACCTTAGATTGAGTTGGTCTCATAAAGATTATTATTATAATAAAACTTGTTAAAGAGCCTTAGTTAATTTGTAGTTTCTACTTTTTACTTTGTACAATGTACTTACCTCAAATGCATGTTTATTTATGTGTTTGGGGGAGAAGACGAACATGTAAATCTGGAGTTCGAGGAGAACTTTGATGACGACGTTTAAAGACGCCGGAGTTGAAGAGTTTATTTATTTTTGCTTTCATCTATAATTCAGAATTGTTTGGAAACGCTGTAATTTCCTTTTATTACTTTTAGAGGTTTTCATACGTTTTGGTTTCGTTTAGTTTTCCAATATAATCAATGTTACATTTCCTTTTTTAGATATTGAGTTTCTATTCTTGGTTATTTGGAAAAAAATTTACCTGAGTCTTTTGCTTCCGTTTGCTTAACTCGATACGACGTAGTAGAGGCTTACGTATAAAGTGGAATTTATTTTAGAAAAACGTGCCGAATGTTTCTTTTCCGGATAAGGACTCAGTTTCCGGGAACGGGACGTTACATTTTATTTTTTATTTTTATAATTAGTCAAATGTGTCCCGTTGGACTATTGGAGAGAATAGATTGGGAAAAAAAGGGGGGACATGGAGGGGACCAACCCACATGGGTTTCCAGGAGCAACGTTTTTGGAGATAAATCTTCCACCAGCGTGCGTGTAGAAGTTTGGAGGGTATTAGGCAAGGGTTCAAATATCGTACCTCTCCTGGTACCACACCTAATTTTGATACCTATCAATTATTTCCTTTGGAGATGCTAATACCTTCCTATAGGGGTTAAAATTTGATTTTGGCCCCTACTATTGGACTTGCCCTTACATAATTTGTTTATGTACGAAGATAATTTATTGGTCAAATATTCTAAGTGAAATGACATTTTACTTATGAAACCTCTCACCACCTAATAAGAGTATTTTAGTCATTTCGTCATTTGTCTTCTCTTTCTCATTTTTTTAAAATTTCTTTTCTTTCAAGTCTTTAAAAAATCAACATAGGGCTATCAAAAGCATATATAATAGGGTTGGCAAAAAATCTCATATTCCCGACCCATCATGAATCCCGACCCGACTTTTCTCGACCCGTTCTATTCGGGAAACTTCCCGACCCGACTTACTTCGGGATGAGATTCGGGTATATGCTGAAAACCCGACGGGATCCCGATCCTGACCGGACTTTTATATATTATAATTATTTTTTTATAATTTTTCTTATTTTTAGGTAGAAATATATCTTTTAAAATAATTATTTTTATTTTTTAGGGAAAAATATTTTACATCATAGAATTTGAAGAAATAATCGTCAAAAACGAAATAGAGTTTTTCTAAAAAATTCCTCTTCTTCGTTTTCGAGTTGTCCATTTATTCAATCACATTAATCTAACTTTCATTATTTTCTTTTTTTCCCTATTTTATCACTTCTCAATTCACTTCATCACCATGTATATGAGAATGCTAAATAAGAACTTGCGCGACAAACGGCTGAAGATGTCGCAATGAGATTCAACTGACGATCAATCATGACTTAGGAGTTAAAAATGGTGTTTAGTTTTTATTTATATAAGTCTTTGTTGTGATTTAGGTGAATATTAATGCTACTAGCGAAAGTTATAATTTTCCTAACTTCACTCAAAATTGCAACAGTAAAAAAGTCGTGAAAAATCTCTGATGATATTTTTTCGGGATATCTTCTCCCGACCCGAAGAGATCCCGAACATTCGGGTATCCCGATTGTTGGGTCCCAACACTTGTTGGGTATGGGGTCGGGGAGAAAAATAGATTCTCGATTCATAGTCGGGTCGGGATTGTTAGGAAATGTATGCGGGAACGCAGCGGAATTCAAAAATTTATTTCCTTTTAACTAGAATCGACTTCGTTTAAGCAACAAACAAATAAGTAGTAGACGGTGGTTACCTTACTTGATCCAAAAGATCGACGCTTTGACCGTCTAAGGAGAGTAGTGGTGCACGGAGCCGCCCAAGCATTCGGCCTCTACCGCTAGTCCATACGAACAACCCTCCGGAATCCACCATTGGATTGCTACTGGAAAAACTCGGTTGCTAGACCGACATTTTCTCTCTCTCAAATCTCTCTTTAAGAAGCACTTTATTTTTCACAAAAAACTATTAGTCTCTTGGAATTGTGGTGTATAAAAGAGCTAGCCAACCGCTCCTTTAAAGCCCCAATGTCAATCCCAATCTGATTGGGAGAAGCTTCCTAGTAGATTGAGAAGAAAGAAAACATTTTTCCTAATAAAATAAGGAAAATACCTTTGATTGATTTATCTCATTTAATTTTATATCTTATATTATATATTTCCAAGATATTGTCAATATCTAATATTGACTATCTTTATCTCAATACCATAATTCTATTTTTCCAAAAATCAATTAATATCCAATATTTATATTATGGTAATCTTATTAATTAAATTGCACAATCCAAGTGTATCTTATACACATGAATGTGGCGCCCCATATTTCAAAGAATTGGCATATGGAATATTTTTTAATTAATATAATACTATGATTAATCAATTTGCAAAATACATGTGTATCATATACATATATATTTTCGACATATACATATACATTATATATATATTTAATTAATCAACATAATTGATATCTTGTATTATATTTATTCATAATAAATAAATACCACCATATTAATTTACCACTATAACACTTTATAGTCGAGATAAACATTGCTTATTTGGTTATCGCAATAACCGCATTTTAATCCGGCTAGATGTTCTTATGTGTGTGACCCGATAGGCTTCCGAATAAGCCCTTCATACCTAACGATCACGGAATAGCGTCTAGCAACACACCGTGACCCCCAATCATTGGAAGAGTCAAATGCAATGACTACTCCCTTTCATGTGAAATGGTTACCGTGTAAATAGAATCATATCGCTGTAATAATATCCATACGGTCGTACGTCGAGTGTCAAACATCTACGACCGTAACTTTTAATTTGGATATCATGCTCTCTCGAAGTAACTCATTTACTCCCACTTTGCAAAGATTCACGAGAGCAAGACATTCCTTACAATAAGGCCCTTTCGGATATTCACTCATATTGATAGGGTACGCGATTCCCGGACGACCAAACATGTATGCTCCACATGCTTCAGTATCACACCCAATCACTACCGCATGATCGCCCCGTGGCTAGGGGAAACCTTAATAGTGTCAACGCATGACAATCCACACTGTGATGCAATGTAGACTCCGGTCTTAGGATAATTACATAGCCGCCACATAGTGCGACACTTAATAGTATAAGTGGGTTAGTCTAACGTACGCATTCTCTAATACACGTCCATGTACAGTCCAAGTGTCTCTACACTTCGATAGACGAGATCTATCTCTGCCCTTAAAGACAGAAGACATCTAATACGTGCTAGCCTGTTTGTGCTATCAATGCCCTATTTAATAATACATAAGCCTAGAGACATTTAAGTATCAAACTTATTAAAGTGATTAGAGATCTAATCAACCATAATCGCCAATCATTGTTTCTCTATCACAGTTTAATACTAAGGACATTATCATAGAACAATTCATAATTGGTTTTTTAAAAGAACAAATACATGACATAGAAAAGCCATTTATTATATATATATGTATAATCATAAAGAAATAGTAGAAATGATCCGACCCGGTTGGATCCGGTCCAACCCGATTGGGTTTAGGACACTATTTCAACAGGTATCGAGTATGAAGGCTACGGGACGGGTCCCGACCCGATGCCACCCCTACTACATATAAGCTTCCAGATAGCCATAGAAGGAATAATTCGCGTTCTGTTGAAGTTTGGGACGGTTCCCCTAATAGGCACCCCAATTCATGTCCAGGACGACTTCAGGAAACCAAGGACAAGTTCTGGGCAATCTAGAACTGGCCGGCACGCTTAACCAAGGGTTTTGGAATCGATCGTAGTTCATCCGTGTATGGCTTTGGTTTCAGCTCGTCTACGAGGTAAAAAGTTCTTCTTATCAAAATGATCTCTTTTGGTTTTGAAATTATGTTTTTATGTGTTCTTATTATCGTTTATCATGTCATAACTGCACGAAATAGAACATAATTATGTGTTGCATATATGCCAGGTACTTGTTAGTCATGAAACTGATTCTGAAGCTAAGTATCGGGCCACTTTCCCGACTCTTTAGCCGGGAAACCGCATGGACTGAGTTCCAAAGTTAGCTTCTGTGTGTCCAATATCCAATAACCTAGTCTGGACTGAAGCCTAGGCTGATGCCCTAGCCTTTTCCCCGGAAAGCTTCCGGATTGAACCAAACTTAGATTCTTGGATGTCCTGGGCACTAAAATTGAGCCTGGGGCTGAAACATGGGCCGGTGTCCCTGGCCTCGACTCGGGACATCCCCTGGCTTGATCCCTAAATTTAGTTTCTGGGTAGTCTAGGTCTAAAACATGGTATCCATGAAGTTGTGTTTAAGTCTTAGCTAGATTTTAAGTTATGTTCTCATGTTAATAGTGGAGATAGGATGGTAGTACGTTCAGTGTTGTTATCGTCCTTATATGTTCTTATATGTTAGACATGAACTTATGTGCCTTATGTGCTCCAAATGTGTTTATGTGTTTTGCTCCATCATGCTTGTCAAGGTAACGGTTATTGGCAATGTACCGAAAGGGGTACAATGGGTCCCTACGTCCCATGTCGGAGATATGACTAACTATGTTAATCCATGTCGTTCTCGAAACGGCGATCCCTAAGTCCCGTGGGTCCTTAAGTCCCACGATTGAAGATGTGTTAGTTGTATTATCCGTGTTGTACATCGTGTCCCTTAGTTAGTTGTCTTGATTCCATGTGATGAATATAACTAAGAAAAGACAGGACATGTAACATGACAAGTTAAGGATTTGGCTATATTAAGTACGAAAGTATCTGATGTAACTTAACAATTACATGCAAGATGAACCAAAGTAGTTAATATGTCATGTTTTCTTATGTATCGTCAAACGTGGCTTCAATGTGGCTTTCATTTACGTTTCAAGTTATGTTTTAATAGTAGTTTCTAAAGATTCCAAGTTGTGCTTTTAAACTATTTGCAAACTGGATAGAGTAAATTCATGTCGTGTCCTCCGGCTTATGACAACCATTAATCTCCCTTTTGATCTTCTTTCTCCTTGCCGAACATCTAGCTAGTACTCACTCGTTTATTTGGAATAAGAAGTTTGCAGGTACATGATGTTTTGACAACGAGCTTGGAGTGCTAGCTTAGGAGTGGATCAATGAAGTTGGTTATGTTTTAGTTTCCTTTTGTAGTTGTTCTCTCTTTTCGGACAAGTCAGTTGTAATGGATATGAGTTTGTGCTTTCAGTTATTTATGTTTTAATTTGACAACAGTTGTATTCTGGTTGTTGGTTGTTATTGGAAGACCCTGAGGGTCTATTTTTTCCGAGTCTTCTGCTTGTTTTCTTCCGCGTGACGCGGATCTATAATTACTCTGATATGACACGAGGCTTATGTGGGATTTGGAGTTTTCTCTAAAGGTCACGTGCGAACGCCCCGTGTCCGGGTAAGGACTCGATATCCAAGACATGGGCGTTACATTACCTCTTGTGTTTTTTCATACAAAACAATTTACCCCATGTGGTTTTTCATACAAAACATTTTACCTCACTGTGGTTACATAGAAATTTTGTTTTACATTTTGTAGCAAACCTAGCGGAGAAAACCATATAATAAAAAACCACATGAGGTTAAACGGTTAATATGCCAAACCACAAGGGGGACAAGTGTATTTTTCCCAAAATTTAATAATTTATGGGCCTTTATTTGTACCACAATTAGTCTACCGTGTACCATATTACATGTACACCACAGTAGAATCGACCTCATGATAGCCCAATGTATGAAGCATCATGCGACCCTGTGAAAGTCGAATCATGATCGGTGGTTTGAACAGTCGCATGTTGCCATACATTCGACTTTCAGACGTTCGATTCCGTGAAAATGATGTGGTGCAACGGCAGGTGTGAGACAACAAATAGGTCAGCTGTGGTGTGAATAATAGCCCCTATAAAATTTATCATAATAAGCTTGAGGGAATGTTAGGACATGGATTCGAAAAAAAATTATGTCTTATTTATTACTCACACCACATCGAATTCATTTTATTCGACACAAAATTTGATATAATCCCAACATATTAACTAAAATTTAAGGATAATTAGAGATAATGACACAATCTGGAATATTTTTAAGTAACATGACAGCTACATATTTTTTATAGGGAGAAGGACAACTGCATAATTTTTATAGCGAGAAGGACAAACAGTGAATCCCGAAAATCAGTGAATCTCCCCAGTGAATCCCGAAATCAGTGAATTTCGACAGTGAATCCCGAAAATCAGTGACTTTCGACAATAAATTTTGAAAATTAGTGAATTTCGACAGTGAATTTCGGCAGTGAATTTAAACAGTGAATTTCGAACAAAAGTGAATTTCGACAATGGATAAATAGTTTTGTCAATTATGTAAAAGTTTTAAAAGACTGTCATTCTACTCAATTGATGAAATATTTATGTCATTCTCCCTCGTTCCCCTAAAATTTATTCATTAAATTAGAATAGACCAAATAATTCATATATTAACAAACTCTTTAATATTCTCTGGAAAAAGTAGGAATATCTTAAGTTGCATGAAAATAAGAATATTAATAAAGTCTCATCTCTTCGGGAGCGCAACACTATTGCTTCAATTATTAACTCGTAGGGGTGTGTGCAAGTCATTGAAGGTACAATGCTGGATTATTTTGCTGTTTTTTTTACTTCTGCTTCGGTGGGAATGTCAAATATTATTTAACAATTTTAAGAGGAATGTGATGCTGATGATGATTGGTATGAAGATCCGGTTAGGGATTTCTTCTGGTGCCAGCAAATATCATGTTTAGGATGCACTAAATTAATCCCCTGGATGGTGTTGTAGTGACAGCCCGGACCATAAGCTGGAGGTCAGAGGTTCGATTCTCGTAAAAGGGGTTGATTTCTGATGATAAAAACTTCAGTGATGTGGAACTAAGGCTGCCCTTGACTCTAAGCTCTAGGCTCCTGATTAACCTCTCCTCGCATTCCTGTGGGATCGGGGGTGAAGGGGTCCTCACGGTTAGGGTTTAACCGTATAGGATGCACTAAATTATCGTTCTCTTCTTTTGTTGATATGTAGGGGCGGTGACCCCATTTTGACACAAGTGTGGCTTTTGATAGTCATACATTTCATTTCAAGTAGATGTGAGTAGTTGTGACGATTGGGGTTGGAAACGACGTTCGATATTATGCATCAGTAGATATTGTATTGGTTTGTGATTGAGATCTTTTTGTTGCTTTTTATAATAGATATTAACACTATGATTATAGTGTGCATCAGAAGCAGTGAGGCTGTGTTTGTCGGCACGTTTGCCGCTCCGCCAGCCCGGTACCACTGGTTCAGCAATGGTCATGCCAGTTGTGGGCAACACCAATTGATCACATTCTTATTTCAGAGTTGTTATTTTATCTTTCTCTCTTGTTTTTTTTCCTCGTCTTTTGGCTTCAACAAAAAATCTGGTGTGATGTCACTGTAAATAAAGGCCAATGTGTTCAATTTTCACTAATTGGACACGTGCCGAGCGACATTTTCCTATTCTACGTACCCCTTGGGTAGGTTTGGGTTGTTACAACATCTCTCTATATTTTGTAAGATCTACATTTGATAATCAATCAAGGAAAAATAACAACCATCAATCGACTTATCAATAATTTGAGGCCACAATTTCAGATTAGGGATCTTGTCAATCTATTTTATTTTGTAGGCATTTAGGTTCCTCGCAATGCTTTTGGTATGTTCCTTACATAATCAAAATACAACATTGACTTACTCAAACACACAAAAATGGAGTCCACACCTATGATGTCCACCAACCCGCTATCTAAATTTGATAGTTATATTCTTGTTGGTGGTTTACAAGTTTCTGAACTTCACTTGTTCCGACATAGTCTTTGTTGTCCGTAAAGTATATAAATTTACGCACTCTGCTCTCATGAATCACTACAAAAGGATTCTTTGTTACTTAAAACATATTGTACAAGACGGTTTCATCACAAGAATGTTTCTAAAACCTCTCTTCAAGCATATTATGATTTTGATTGGGCCTCAGACCGTAATAATACATGGTATGCTAATGCATATTGCGTTTTTTCCAGCGATAATCTCATTAGCCGGTCTTGTAAACAACAAAAACGTTGTGGACAAAAGCAACATATAAGTTTAATACAAAGTTGATTTCCTACTAGCATTAAAAGTGCAATGGTTGACTAATTTTCACCACAAATTACGTATTCCCTTCTCTAAACAACCCATATTATAGTGTGACAATATTGATGTTGCCTACTAGGGTTTGAACCCGGCGTTTCATGCTCGCATGATATATGTCGAGATCGATGTTCATCATGTTTGTGATTTAGTTTAATCTCATTAATTAGCTATATGTTGCGTTTAGGTCCACCAAGGATCAAGTTATGGATATTTTCACATAGCCGTTATCTTCCTCACGCTACCATACACTCGGGACAATATCCATGTCCATAAAACACGGTCCCGTTTGGTTTCGGACTGCACTGGATCCATTTGGATCCAACTTAATATTTTATTCACCCACCATCTTATTTACTATTATTTTAATATTTCTCTCACAATCATTTCACAATCAACAAATAAAATAATATTAATCAATTCATTTTATTCACCACCTACACTATTCAACCATTACTTTATCAATATAATATTTCTCTCACCAATCATTTCACCAATCATTTCTGTTAGCATTCATACAACCAAACAAGAATTGAAAAGGAGAAGATGAATGATGGAAGCTTGTGATATTACAATGAAAAACATACCTAGTAGAATACAAGAGAGAGCTTATATAGTAAAAGCACAAAGAAAAAAAACTAAAAGAAAAAGACTAAAAAAAGCCCTTAAGGCTAAAATATTAAAAGCTAATATAAATATATATCCTTTCTGCGGTGTTAGCATATATATTTATATTAGCTATTAGTATTTTAGCCTTAAGGGCTTTTTTTAGTTTGTGTTTTCAGACGAGTTTCTTCAGCTAACAACTCGTGAACCACTGAATCGACAGAAGGCAAGGGATTACGATGCATAATCGAAGCACGACAGTGCTCATATTCTGGACGAAGCGAGTGTAAGAGCTGAACAAGACGCGATTCCTCCCGATGAACAATATAAGGTTCAAAGGCCTTCAATTCAACAGACTCTGTCATAGCCAACTGATCCCAAAGAGCAGTGATTTCGGCATATAAAATTCCCGAATGATGCGATCATTCGTGACAAAGCACGGATTTCCCCTTCTAACGAAAACGAACGAGATATATATATTGGTGCGCATAAATAGTCTTCCCAAGTAGTCCCAAACCTCCTTAGCGGTTTCATACTTAGCCAATTGCACACCAATCTTAACATCGACATAATTATTAATCCAAGTAATAATTTTTGAATTGGCACAATCCCATTTATCAAGCAAATCAGCATAATTATCAGTACCTGCTGTGGGAGCTTTAGCAACCCCAGAAACATATTTCCACATTTCTTTCCCCCGAAGAAATTTTTTCATCACATAGCTCCAATATGAGTAATTTTTACCATCCAAACGAACACCAATTGATTGCAATATGAGTAATTTCATACTTAAGGGCTTTTTTAGTCTTTTTCCTTTTAGTTTTGCTTTGTGCCTGGCTATATAAGCCTCTCTCTTGTATTCTACTAGGTATGCTTTTCATTGTAATATCACAAGCTTCCAGCATTCATCTTCTCCTTTTCAATTCTTGTTTGGTTGTATGAATGCTAACATGGTATCAGAGCCTATAATTTTTTTTTCTCTCGGCTATATGGTCGTTGCCGCCGTCGCTTTGGTGAGTTTTTGATTCAGTTTTGCATCGATTTTTGTCTCGATTTTGTTTCGTTTTGTTTGGGGTTCCGATTTTGCATCGATTTGTTTGGGGTTCCGGCCATCGTGTAGTATTGTCCGATTTGCTTGAGGTTCGACTTGTGCCTTTTTTTTGGGTCTTTTTCGGTTCACCAATGGCCCCTAGTGATGACTCGTTGTAGTCAATTGGTGTTCGTTTGGATGGTAAAAATTACTCATATTGGAGCTATGTGATGAAAAAATTTCTTCGGGGGAAAGAAATGTGGAAATATGTTTCTGGGGTTGCTAAAGCTCCCACAACAGTAGTCTTGATAATTATGCTGATTTTCTTGATAAGTGGGATTGTGCCAATTCAAAAATTATTACTTGGATTAATAATTATGTCGATGTTAAGATTGGTGTGCAATTGGCTAAGTATGAAACTGCTAAGGAGGTTTGGGACTACTTGGGAAAGGGACCGTTTTGTTTATGCGCACCAATATATCTCGTTCGTTTTCGGTTAGAAGGGGAAATCCCGATTGTTCTTACTCTCGCCTTGTACGGGATCCCGATTCCAAGAGGGGATCGATTGGGACGGGGACGTAGTACGGGGGGTCTATATGTTTTGGATGAGCTGCGTACTCCGGCTATGCAAATTGCCACCTCTCGTTGATTTATCTTCTTTTCATTTAACCAGCTCATCCTCTAAGTATTTTTTATGGCATTCTAGACTTGGTCATGTTTCACACTCTCGTTTGAAATTTTTGTGTAACACTCGGTGTTTTGGGTGATTTGAAATCTCATGATATTTCGATTGTAGTGGATGTAAACTTGGGAAATTTTCTGCTTTGCCTTTTCATAATAGTTCATCAAAATCTTGTGCGCCTTTTGATTTAGTCCACTCTGATGTTTGGGGACCCGCTCCTATTCCTACCAAAGGGGGGTCTAGATATTATGTGTCATTTATTGATGACTATACTCGTTATGTTTGGGTCTTTTTGATGAAACATCGTTCTGAATTCACTAAGATTTATACTGATTTTCAAGCCTATGTTAAAACCCAACATTCCACTGTTGTTAAGTGTTTCCGTTCTGATTTGGGTGGGGAATACACTAGTGGAACCCTTTCTGATCTTTTTCTTTCTGAAGGTACTGTGCATCAGTCTTCATGCACTGATACCCCTCAGCAGAATGGTGTTGCTGAGAGAAAACACCGACATATTGTTGAAACTGCTAGGTCTATGTTGCTATCCGCTAGTGTTCCAAATGAGTTTTGAGGAGAAGTTGTCCTCACCTCCGCTTACATTATTAATCGTATCCCGATTGCCGCTCATAACTCGGCCTTTCTCCTTATGAACAATTATTTGGTCAAACACCTAATTATTCTCTCTTAAGAGTCTTCGGTTCCACATGTAGAACTGTCCAAACTTTCTTCTCGTGTTGCTATACGTGTTTTCCTTGGGTATGGTTAGGGGTGAACATGGTCCGGTTCGGCCGGTTTTTTTCGTTTTTTAAAACCGAACCAGTTTATACGGTTTCAAATTTTCGAAAGCAAACTAGAACGGTTTTCAGATGTAAACCATTTGTTCGGTCCGGTTTGGTTCAGCTTGGTTTCGGTTTTTTTACGGTTTTCTTTAACAATTAAAATTATTGATAGGAAATCATAAATTATCTCGTAACAACGAGCGATAATATATGTAATACATTAATACTATTATGTCAGTATATCCAATAGATAATTTAACAAATGTTTTATGTTTAACTAACATCTACGCATGCGAATCTTAAAGATCCAAAAACCAATCATACTTCAACACCATCCAGCACAACGAACTCGACACCTACCATTGAATTCCCAAGTTTGGGACAAACAAGATAATGAAAGAGTCATCTCTTACTCATTTCAATTCATCAATGAATCATCAACTTCAAAAAATACTAATAATGAACTAATCGTTATATTATTGAATATCATATATACATCTCAAAATCCATTAGACAAAATAATATTTTGAGTATGGTCAAGGGAGAAAGATGCATTTGTTCCATAAGTAAACGAGATATAAATTAAAGATAGCTAACTTTCACACATTTCAAACGAAAAAAGACATGTGATATAGTTTTGGGCTTCATTTAGTTAGAACATATTCGTCATTTTATTTTATCCAAAACACCAACTCTGATTTTGATTATCTCAACAATGTTATTATCTAGCATAATCTAATTATAAGCAAATAAAAGGCAACTTATATAAAACTAATTCTATAAATGCATTTATTTATATAAGATGTCAAACCTAACAAATGATCAAATAGGAAAATGTCCATGATGAAGTTCATCAACATCATTAGAAGAAGTAAGTCATACAAATAAGCATTCACATATTTCAAAATCGTTCCGAGGAAGTAGAAAGAAAAGAAAAAGTTAATGGTGGTATGTGCGTGTATGTATGTATATATACATATAAAATCCGGTTTGGTCCGGTTTTTATTTTTTTAAATTGCAACCAGTTTGTTTCTCACGGTTTGGTTTGATACAATACAAAAACCAACCAAAAAACCACGGTTTATACCTTTCCGGTTTAGTTCGATTTGGTTCGGCCGGTTGGTTTGGTTTCCGGTTTTTTTGTTCACCTCTAGGTATGGTATAGGTCAAAAAGGTTATCGTTGTTATGATCCTTCCTCTCGAAAATTATACGTGTCTCGCCATGTCTCCTTCCTTGAGCATATCCCTTTCTTTACCATTCCCGCCAGCACCCACAACTTGACTAAATCTGATCTTATTCACATTGATCCTTTCTCGTCTGACTCTTCACCTCCTACTGCACTTATAATTGATGATTCTCCGACCCCTGATACGGCTACCCAATCACCGCTTGTGACGACGGATCTTGCGAGCCCCGCTATCCGGTACGCATACGTAAGTCTACTCGCTTACACCGATTTTGCCTATTCTTGTTATTCTAAGTCTTTTGCTTCCTTTCTTGTTTCCATTGATCCTATCTCGAGCCTTCCTCTTATAAGGAGGTCATTCGTTCCCGTGATTGGCAAAATGCTATGGGCCGAGGAACCGCATGCCTTAGACAAGGCGGTACTTGGGACCTTGTTTATCTTCCTGCAGGTAAAAAGACTATTGGTTCTAGATGGGTGTACAAAGTTAAGACGAAATCCGATGGTTCTATTGAGCGATACAAGGCCCGCTTAGTTTCTAAGGGGTTTGCTCAAGAGTATGGTTTAGATTATGAGGAGACTTTTGCTCCTGTTGCCAAGATGACTTCAGTCCGTGTCCTCGTTGATGTTGCATCTGTTCGTCAGTGGCATATATCTCAGATGGATGTTAAAAATGCCTTTTTGAATGGCGGCTTGAAGGAAGAAGTGTATTTGAATCCCCCACCAGGTGTTTCTCATGCTCCAGGACAGGTTTGTCGCCTTAAGAAGGCGCTGTATGGCCTTAAACAAGCCCCTCGGGCTTGGTATGATAGATTTTCTCGGGTTGTGATCTCCCTTGGATTTGTCTCTAGCCCTTATGACTCTGCTTTATTTGTTCGATCGACTTCTGCTGGTCGTGTTCTCCTTTTGTTATATGTTGATGATATGATTATTACGGGTGATGATGTTGATGGTATTGTGGATTTGAAAGCAACTTTGTCCCGTTGCTTTGAGATGAAAGATTTGGGCCCTTTACGATATTTTTTGGGAATTGAAGTTGCCTCCTCACCACGAGGTTACCTCCTCTCTCAGTCCAAGTATGCTGCTGATATTATTCACCATGCACGGCTCACTGACACTCGCACCTCTGACACTCATCTCGAGCCGAACGCAAAGTATACTCTAGATGATGGCACTCTCTACCGGATCCCACTCGTATAGGTCCATTGTTGGCGATCTTGTTTATTTGACGATCACTCGCCCTGATATTGCCTATGCTGTTCACATTGTTAGTCAGTTTATTTCAGCACCTACTACATTGTACATTGGGCTGCTGTTGTGCGTATTTTGCGTTACCTACGGGGATCTCTTTACCAGAGTCTTTTGTTTCCATCCACTTCTTCCTTGGAGCTTCGTGCTTTTTCTAATGCAGATTGGGCTGGTGATCCGACTTTTCGGAAGTCCACGACTAGGTTTTGTATTTTTCTTGGTGATTCTCTTATTTCGTGGAAAAGCAAGAAACAAGATGTAGTTTCCCGTTCTTCCACCGAGGCAGAGTATTGACGGACCTTTTCTATGCTATCAATCCTTACCGGCAGTGTACCGGATCAAATTGTAGTGATAGTATGGTGAGTCAGGTTTCGATCCTCAGGGAAAACTTGGTAATTCACCGTGTGATTTAACACCGAGAAACTATTATTATCTCAATCTAAGTCGCAATTTTATTATCCAACCAAACTCTAAACAAACAAACAATAAATAAAAGCATAAAACTAAAACAGATATATATAAGTATATAAATATATATATATAGATATATAGCAATACATATATATATATATATATATATATATATATATATATAAGTATATATAGGTACCAAAACAATATCTAAGGGAGGGAGATAGATATTATAATTAGAGACTAGCCAAGAATATGTTATTGAAATATTATATCTTTTTAGTGGAAATTAGATAAGACGGATCTTCCTTTTTCCAAGGTCCAATCAATTATACGAAACGGTATACTCCTAAGCTAGGCAATTTCTCCTCACACGAGCGTATGAAATTGTCATATGTCTTGTCCTCTCGTCCAATGTCATCCTCAAGCATGGGTCACTCCCGTTTTGTCATACGGCCAATTTTAAGAAATGTCAATTAAACAGGCGAATTTAACGTGATAATCTCTCGAGTATAAATTTCAATAAGAGTTTGTTTCTCCCGAAACAAATCTACCCCCGGTTTAGGAAATCGGATTCCGTTGTCACGTTTTCACTCGGCCAATTTTACCCTCCGGTCTTTCTATTAACGAGTTCATAACTAACTACGAGGCGTCAATTCATAATTAGATTATGAATTCTTTCAAATCAATTAGCTACTTCAATTCAAACATAGAAAGAGATTCATTATAACCGATTTTAATCAATTTTAACATAGTCGTTATCTATTTCCCTAAAAAGATAAAACTAATCCAATTTCATATCTTGGCTAGATATTAAGTTAGCCTAATATCATTATAATTAATATATAGATACTAATAACAACATAAATACATTAGAAAAGTTACCAGATTACAATTGAAGCTTCAGAGTTGTACTCTCCGGAAATAGCAACTCTTTTATATCAATGAGCCTTGATACATCTTCTAAGTATTATAACGATACTTTATACTACAGCATTATTCCGACAGAGTGCCGTTTACAGCTTTTATTTAACTAAAAACAACAAAAGAGACTATAGATAGATATAGAAGAGAGATATATGCATTGGTACACTTCAAAATGGTTGCACTTGAGCTCTATTTATAGGCCACATAACTTGACCGGCGCGTGCCGGAGCACCACCGGCGCGTGCCGGCTACACAGTAGATATTCCCTTGTCAGAGATTTGTGGGCCCAATGTCAGAGATTTTCCTGCAAGATCCGGCCTTCTCCGGCGCGTGCCGGCCATCCAACATATCAGATGTTCGTAAAAACCTATCTCGAGCTGTAGACCTCAGATTGACATGATTTAATATTCGTTGGAAAGCTCTCTTGAAGATCTACAACTTTCATCAAGGCCTTTTTCTCTGAAAATGCCTCTAAGTTAGGTCAAATGTCCGTTGAAGATGAGTTACGGTAGAAACATTAAGGACAGTTGATCTGTTCAAAGTTGTTAGATTTTGGCATAATCTTTTATCCCACAAAAACTCATGATGTATACTTCAAAGTATGTCATATTTTGGGATCTCGGTAAACATCTGATCCTGCAATAAAATCAACGAAACACCAAATGTAAATCTGACAAAAAACCATCATTTTTATCGTTTTTATAACTTATGCATCTAATTATAACTAACTATGATTTTTATAAGTTTTCAATGCATTTATATGAAATTATACTAAAATATCATAAAATAATAATAAAAAGTCTTATAATATAATGATATATTTTTTATACATCACAACTCCCCACTTAGCTTTTGATCGTCCTCGAGCAAAATAAGCGATAAAAATTATAAAAATATAATTCTTCTAGATTAAATTCCTAACTTAGTAACGTATGCTGTCAACATTATAATTATATTAATTTCATCTATCTAAGATATTTTAAAAAGATAAGAAGTGTATATAACATAATAAATTAGTTATAAAATATTATTTAAATGAAATTTTACATGAATTACTTTATAAGTATAAATAAAATATTTAGAACAACTTTTTAATCTCCACTTTGTATGATTTATCGGAATCAAAGACTAAGTCAAGTAGTTGGCAAATTGGCTTGTAACGTTCAGGCTTAGGATAGTTGGCTAATCGAAAAGGATAACAAAGGAAAATCAAAAGAGGTAGAAGCAAGTCGTACGTACTTACACTTTCATCTTCTGATCAAAAATTTCTCAATCAGTAACACTCCTGGCACTGTTTTCAATTTTTCAACCTTGATAACTTCCAAAATATGGTTTTTTTTTATTTTTTATTTTTTATTTTTTATTTTAAGAACTTAAGAACATAGGCATTGCTTTATCAAGATTGATCGGAGTACTACTCTTTCGATCGAAAATCACGAATCCGGTTTCCTTAAACTCGTGATAATTCTTGATAGTTTTGATTCGACTTTTTCTTTTTCACCAGATTTGTAGCATATACCTTCATTACCAGCAATAGGACATTTCGTGATAATACCCTAGCTGGACTACTATCATCAGGCAGCTATATCTGATATTTTATTTTTGGTTTGTCGATCAAAAACTGAAAAGATACCTATAATACTCTGTTCTTATATATATATATATATTTATTTATTTATTTAATTTTATTTTTATCTTTATTTTTATTTTTTTTAATAACCATATTTGATAACAAACTGCCTTCCGAATAACATTCATTTCAATCTCAGCATATATCAAATTTCGATGTCGTCACCGCTATTCATAAATACATACTAAACTTGCGGGATTTTCAAAGAAATGTAGACCATTATTAAGTTAGGGTTAGTAATTTCTAGTTAATAATAATGGCTATTTCGAGTGAGGTGCTTGATCACTCTACAAGGGTGAGGTGGGGACAAAAATTAGAAATCATGTTCGGGTAGGCTTATTTGGCTCGGTTTATCAAAGTTATGCCAAAAATCTCATCATTCCTAATCCGATTCCAATTTCATACTTTGTCTTGAAAAGAAAATTATTCTAAAATTTCATTATAATTATAAGTAACTTTTGTCTAATTTCATAAAAAAATATTTCATAATATTTATCAAGATATATATACTACAAATCTTATTAAAAATCTAAATAGACATAATTAATATAGAAATAATATATCAAGATTACTTTACTTAATTAAAAATTTATTCTATCCAAATATATCATTTTTATCATAATAATTATATATTATTCACTTATTCCCTTAAGAAAAATTAAACTAAGTGTGTAAGTATTTGATGTATTAAATTCAGTTTATTTACTAACCAATCCCTACTCCCCACTTACGAATTGGCATCGTCTCGATGGCTAATGAGTAGTAAAAATTTGGTTTAGAAAATAAAATGAATTTTATCATGGTTAGATTATTTTAGGTGTCAAATAGACGAGCGTTTATATAATATAAAAGAAAAACATTTAAAAACATAAGTTAAAACATGCAAATATATTACAATACTAAAATACAAATTAAAACTACTAGGAATGTTAAACTAGAAAACCATAAATTAAGTTAAACTAATTTAAACTAATTTATTAAACTAAATTATTTTAATTTATTGTGACTTATACTAACGTACCGTATTACTTTTATGATTTTTATTCCTTCCTGACTACCAACACAATTATCTAATTTTCACCACTTGATGATCCTCCCGGAATATCGACTGGTAAAAGCCCAACACGAGGAATGCGAGCTGGAAAATATTCATCTGTCGCTCTTTCCGGAACCCTTGCCAAACGAACACATAACCTAGAAATCAACCATCCAAATGGTAAAGGATGATAATTCGGGCTTCTCCCGAACGCAAGACTCACAGCTGATTTCTGAATCAGCACCCCCCAATCTATAACAGCTCCAGTAGTAATCGCATATAGAAGCATTAATTCATCATCACTAACTTCCGAGAAATTAACAGTTGGATATACTCGTGAATTGATGAATCGTTTCCACGTTCTAAGATGGGGAAGCAAAGCAGTCGTAGAGACATTTTGATCAATATCATAATTGTAGAACAAGAGTGGACAAGCTTCCGAATATTTTGTAATAAAACCGTCAGCGGTATCCAATCTCCATTGATACTCAAAATGACTTGGTGATGTAGGGACTGGTGGAATAAGGAAAATTTGATTTATGTTGGTAGAAGTGAAAGGAACAACAACTCCTCTCACTGTAACAGAATGTGTTAACGACACAGTATTAGCTTCTGAAAGTACTGAATAGAATTCTCTTACCATAGTAACATTAATCCTACCTCTCGGCATACGACAAAAATAGTCCCACCCATCTACTTCCATCCTCGTAAATGCCCAATTGTTAACCTTTCTGAAAATTAAACCCCTTTCAATCAACACCGGTGACTGATTGAAATTACTTATATAAGGGTTGTGAGCCGAAGCATACATAGGCTCGTAAGGGATTTGATGAAAAAAATGGATTTGGAATGACAGAATTCGGTGTATGCGGAGGCGAATAACTGTTAACTGACGAACGATCGGACATTTTAAACTCTTTTATAGCAAGAAAATTAAAGGTAAAGGAAGAGAATGAGCACTTTAGGAATGTTGCATCTGTTTCCTTTTATAGACAAAGGTGGACTGAAATGGAAATATCCTGAGAAGATTCCTCGCCCCACTACACCGGCGCGTGCCGGACACCAACCGGCGCGTGCCGGTCAAATAGTGCTCAGTCAGAGATATTTCTATTTTCAGATCATTTCAGCATCTATTTCCTGCATCAAGAGTTCTGTATGGTTTCTAAAACGTGGTGAAAAAGATCTAAAAACATCCGAAACTATGAAAAAGATAACAACGTAACAACGTGCACTACCCCGAGAGTGCATCAAACGTTTAACGTACACAACAAATATAAAAGATACTAAGTCAAACCAAAAGTAGATAGTTATACAACAAATAAAAAAAATCACTCGTCCTCATCATAGTTAAGATCAATGTCACCAGTAAGGTCGTACTGAGATGACGATGATCCAAATGTAGATAGTATCGAAGTATAATCAGCTCCTTGCGACTGCGTCGTATGAATACCATAACCGAACTAGCTTGTGGATCCGATACAGAAGTTCGAAATGATGTCTCAGTCCTCATCGTCGACATAGAAACTGATCCCTGAAGACCAAATGAACCAAATCCTGCTATCACATCTGCTACAGAAGTCACTCCTCCCATGCCCAAGGATGTCCCTGGTGTACCTGTAAACATTCCACCCTGTCCTATGGATGATGGCGTATAGTCCTGATATATAACAGGTGGTGGAATCGGCGGAATCCAATCTGGCATAGTATATGGGTCAGGCTGACTATAGGGGTGTCTAGCAGAAATCTCAGCAAATCTAGGATCAAACTCACTCATAGCATCTTGATATCCCCTTTGACCAACTCGAATGTCCTCAGCCCACTGTCTATTCTTCTCACAAGCTAAAGCTATATTAGCATCAGTTCTAGCCTGGGCTTGAACTAAATGCTGAAACATAGCCTCAACTTGGCTCTGCTGTGGCTGGTGTGACTGTCTAGGTGGCCTAGGTACTTGAGTGTGAAAAGGAGGTGGAGGTGGCGGTTGTTGTTGTTGACGATTAGGATTATTGTAATCTATTATTCCAGTAGGTAAGGCTCTCAGCTTAAGACCAATGGGAGGAATGTAGGGAGACACAGTTCTATCCGAGGGTAAGACGGGGACTCTGCAAGCTCACATAAGGCAGAAATGAGACTAGGGAACGGGAGACGTCCCCTCGATAACGAGTGCTTGCAAACTCACATGCCTTAGAAAAGATCAATTTCCCCGCATTTATAGGAATATCATTAACCATGGCCCAAGCAATAACCACTTCCTCTCGACCAAATGCACAAACATGTGTGGAAGGACATACATTATGGCCTAAGAACTGTTTTATTGCCCTTATGTCCCTAATACAATTCCCATAAGCAAACCTATTTTCTATCCATTCAAATAAGTGGGGTCAAAGGCTTGTTGGGCTTCATAAGCTTTGGTTTGTAGAGCCATAGGATGTTCTAAACCCCAAACATTCGATAATCCTCCTCTTCGGGTATTTCGGCTAAACCATAGAATACATTAATCATAGCGGGGTAAAAAGTAACATTAACACTTCTCGAGGGATATAGGTCATCTCCTCAACCGTATCAGCATCATAAGTAGATAATACTGAATAAAATTCTGATACCATAGAAACATTAATCTTATCTTTCCTATCCATAGCTATATCCAACCATCCTCTATCCTTGAAAATTTCTTTCACTTCTTTCCCAATCTTCGAAAAATCAATCCCTCGTTCTAACCAAACCTTACTTTTACTAAAGTACTCATCATGTGCCCGCTTAGCTTCTGCACTAGCGGTTTTTTCAAAGGTTAAAGTTTTCTCCCTTTTGGTTAAAGGCCTAGTTTGAACTACCGGTACTACGATTGGTACTTCGGTCTTTTTCCTCTTAGGATTGCTTCGAGATGATGAGGCCATCTACGATAGTGGTATGACAATACAACAACACAAACAAACAACACCAACAACAAGAACCAACAATTACTTAGGCTATAAAATCAAAATAAATTCAAAATAATTTCAGAAATTTAACTAAAATTTGAAATATTTGATATATATATATATATATATATATATATAACTATATATTACCTTAATATGCTAGAAAGAAAAGCTAGGTCGCCGGAATTAATGGTGGGTCGCCGGAATGAGAGAAAAGAGAGCTTTGAGCTTGCCAAGCTTCAACTTTTTTTTCAATGTTGATCTTCTTAGATGTTTTAGATGAAGAGAAGATGATGGATTGTTGAATTTGTGATGAAAAAGTGATGAAATTTGATATATTTTTGGGCGAAAATGGGGTGGAGTCGGGCTGCTCTTCTAAAATTTTGAGGGAATAGGTGAAATGAGGCTAACATTCGAGATTAGGTTTAAGTGTATAGGTTTACCGGCGCGTGCCGGTAGTGTACCGGCGCGTGCCGGTCACATGGCCCCCAAAAATTGAAATTTTTATCATCTTTTGTGTAATGAGCTCTAATTATACTACATAAAGATCATTTGATGTTAATCAAATGATTTATGTTATATAATCAAAGTTCAATACTATTTTTCTATATAAAACTTGATAAAATACATAAAAACTAATATAATATTGAAATCACATATTTTTGATATAATATACCTATTTAAAATCACATGAGATGAAAATAGGTTTATTATAAATTTTTCATAAAAATATTTTCTTTTAATTTTTAGAATTAACACAACTTTAAAAACAATTAAAAGACTAAAAGCACACACTATAATTTTTAGGATTCTTTGCTAACTCCCTCAATCTCAGATCCTCAAGATTGTTATCATAACGATCCCTTAACCTTTCTCCTAGGAGTGATGCGTTTGAATTATCTCTTTGTATTCTCTCGGGATTTTCGGATAACCACCTAATCGTTCCCTTCTTAATAACATTCAAACACTCATCCTGGGATATGGTTGTATTTCTTCCACATTGTCCATCATGTTCACTTTTTCCACAGATTCTACATCTCATTAGAAACCTTGCTCTTCTTTTTATTGCACTCCTTGAATTTCCATTACAAAGTTCTCTTTCTCTGACTTCGATTAGCAATTCTTTATTTAATTTAGAAACTAAGGCTTCTATCTTAAACGCGACATCCTTATTTAGACCTAATCTTAACGGTAAAATAAAAACTCTTATCCTATCTATGAAAGGCATCCAGCTCTTTTACGTCTATCCGGTAAAAGACGAAACTACTTTAAAATGCATATTAAAAGGTGAATTAGAAAGATAGTACCCGTAATCGGTGAGTTTAAAATTCCCCGCTTCCTTAATTCGTTGGAGGGTCGATAAGTAATAATACTTCTTCGGTTGAGGTATCCCTTCGACTTCCACGAACAATTTCACCCCGTGTCCATTGGCTATAAAAGTTGTTCTTCCATCGGTTAGTTCAACGACTCCGGACTTATAGATTTTTGTTACGTCATATGGACCTGTCCATCTAGATTTAAGCTTTCCTGGAAACAACTTCAAACGTGTATTATATAAAAGTACTCGATCACCTACATGGAACTCACGACTATAGATTCTCTTATCATGAAAAGCTTTCGTGCGTTCCTTGTAGATTCGAGCATTTTCATAAGAATCGAGTCGAAATTCTTCTAGTTCTGTTAACTGAAGTAATCTATGATCACCGACAGCTTTAGGATCAAAGTTTAGAAATTTAATAGCCCATAAAGCTCGGTGTTCTAATTCAACGGGGAGATGACAAGATTTACCAAATACTAATTTGTAAGGAGAACAGCCAATCGGTGTTTTAAAGGCAGTTCTGTATGCCCATAATGCATCATCAAGTCTTTCTGCCCAGTTTTTACGATTCGAGTCCACTTGTCTTTTCCACGATTCTTTTAATTTCTCTATTAGACACCTCTACCGTCCACTTGTTTGTGGATGATAGGGTGTTCCAAGTTTATGAGTTACACCATATTTTTCAATTACCTTAGTAAATGGTCGGTTACAAAAATGTGAACCTCTATCACTAATGATAGCCCTCGGAATGCCATATCGTGTGAATATATTCTTTTTAAGGAACCTTAGCACTACTCGGTATCATTAGTAGGGAGAGCTTCGGCTTTCTACCCATTTAGAAACATAATCAACCATTACTAGAATAAATCTTTTTCCAAAAGATATAGGGAAAGGTCCCATGAAATCTATGCCCCATACATCAAATAGCTCACATTCTAATATCGGTTGCATAGGCATTTCATGTTTTTTCGATATATTTCCCCATTTTTGACATGATTCACAAGATTTTGCATATTTATATGCATCTCTATATAGTGTAGGCCAATAGAAACCACATTGTAAAACTTTGAAAGCGCTTTTCCATCCTCCATGATGACCTCCCGCCTCACGATCATGACAAAATGATAATACACTTAAAATTTCATTATCAGGAATACATTTCCTAATTATTCCATCTGAGCATCTTCGGAAAAGATCCGGTTTATCCCAATAATAAAACTTTAAGTCATAAAAGAATTTCTTTTTCTGTTGCCAAGTCCAATGAGGTGGGATGTACTTACAGGTAATGTAGTTAACAATATCCCCAAACCATGGCGAATCTTCCTTTGATGGTATTCTATTTTTTAATAATCGCATGGTTGAGGGAGTATCTATCTTAAACGAGTTTCTCATCCGGAAACGAATCTGAATTTCTTTTCCTTTATCATTATCCATCCTGCTTAGATGATCTCGCTACTACATTTTCACTTCCTTTTTTATCCTTAATTTCAATATCGAATTCTGAAGTAACGAATCCACCTAAGAAGACGCGGTTTTGCATCTTTCTTACTTAACGTATACTTCGTAGCCGAATGGTCCGTGTAGATTATTACCTTAGAACCAACAATATATGATCGAAACTTATCTAAGGCAAATATTACACCAACGCTTCTTTCTCGGTAGTTGCATAATTAAGGCGAGCCGCGTTTAATGTGTGAGAAGCATAGTAGATAGCTTTGAGAATTTTGTTATACCGTTGACCTAAAACAGCTCCTACAAGACTAAATCACTTGCATCACACATAATTTCAAACGGCAAATCCCAATCGGTGCTACTAGTACCGGTGCGGTAGTTAATTTCGCTTTTAGGGTCTTAAAGGCTTCCATACATTTATCATCAAAGTTAAAAGGTACTTCTTTTTCTAGCAAATGACTCGGGGCTTTGCTATTTTTGAGAAATCTGCAATAAACCTTCTATAAAATCCCGCATGTCCAAGAAATCCTCTTAACGTTTTCAAATTAATTGGTGGAGGTAATTTTTCAATTACTTCGACTTTAGCTTTATCAACTTCAATTCCTACTTCGAGATTCTATGACCTAGTACAATTCCTTCGAGATACCATCAAATGACATTTTTCCCGAGTTTAGTACCAAGTTGGTATCTTCACGTTGTAAAACGCGTTCTAAGTGTGATAAGCATTTATCAAAATAATCTCCATAAACACTAAAGTCATCCATAAAGATTTCTAAGAATTTCTCGACCATATCGAAAAATATTGCCATCATACATCGCTGAAATGTAGCAGGTGCATTACATAATCCAAACGGCATTCTTTTATAAGCAAAAGTTCCATAGGGACAAGTGAAAGTAGTTTTTTCTCTATCTCCTGCTGCAATGAATATCTGTAAATAACCTGAATAACCATCTAAGAAGCAGTAATACTTATGTCCACTCAATCTTTCCAACATCTGTACGATGAATGGAAGTGGATGATGATCCTTTTTAGTATGATCATTCAGTTTCCGAAAGTCAATACACATTCGATATCCTGTAATTTCCCTTGTCGGAATCCATTCATTTTTATCATTTTCTTTTACCGTGAAACCTCCTTTCTTTGGAACTACTTGAGTTGGACTTACTCATTCACTATCTGATATGGGAAAGATTATTCCCATTTCTAATAGTTTAATGACCTCTTTCTTAATGATTGTTTGCAAATTCGGGTTGAGGCGGCGTTGTGGCTGAATACAAGGTTTAGCTCCTTCATTCAAAATAATCTTGTGAACACAAATCTCAGGGCTAATACCTTTGATATCTGCCACTGTCCATCCAAAAGCTTTCTTATGTTGTCTTAACATTCTTAATAATTGATCCTCTTGTTCATTTGTTAAGGTTGATGAAATAATAATTGGTAACATATTATCATTTTCAAGAAAAGCATATTTCAAATTCGAAGGAAGTGGTTTCAACTCCGATTCCTTGGTGGATCTTCTACGATGGTTTTAAAGCTGGTCCTTCCATTTCCAATTTCAAATTTTGATGCCATGGATGTTTGACAAACCCTCCTTTATCTAAATAAAGGATTACTTCTTTCATTTCAGTATCATTTTCATCTTCTTTATAGATAGAAAATGCCAAACATTCTTCTAATTTATTTTCATAACCTTTAAATTTGGCATCCCAGATAGTAGAATATTCATCTATAAAAGAACATGAATCTGGTTCTTTGTATGGATGGTTTAAAGCTTTGAAGATATTGAACGAAACTTTATCCTCATTAACTCTTAATATTAGTTCACCTTTTTGAACATCTATCAAAGTCCTTCCTGTAGCTAGAAATGGTCGACCTAGAATAATTGGCGCTGAATATCCTTCTTCCATTTCCATTATTACAAAGTCTACTTGGAAGTAAAATTTATCAATTTTAACCAACACGTCCTCGATTATTCCCTTAGGATGTTTAATTGAACTATCTGCCATCTGAAGGGTCATTTCAGTATTCGTAAGCTCTCCTATTCCTAGTTTCTTATAATCCTCATAAGACATGAGATTGATACTTGCTCCTAGATCACACAATACTTTCTTAAACAGAAATCCTCCAATGTCACATGGAATAGTGAAACTACCAGGATCTTTAAGTTTAGGAGGTAGTCGATGCTTTGGAGTATTGCGTAACATTCTTCATTAAGGCATATATTCTCATATTCTTCTAATCGTTTTTTGTTAGATAGGATATCTTTAAGAAACTTTCCATAGGCGGGCATGTTGACTAAAGCTTCTATAACGGGGATATTGACATGAATATGACGAAAAGTGTCAAGGAAACGAGCATATTTCTTATCGCTTTTTATCTTTTTAATTTGATCTTTCGGTGGATAAGGCAAAGATTCTAAATCTATAACCTTTGGTTCTGAAGTCATTTTCTCTTTTCCCTTTTCCTTGAATCTTTGAGCATTACTTGATCGCCAAGTTTCATTATCTTGAGATTTTTCCTTTAAAACATCCCATGTATCAACTTTATCCTTCTCAGTTACTTTTAAATCTTCCTGTTTTTCTCCCTGATTTTCTCTGACATGTTCCTTAAATAGGGTTCTCAGGTCCTTATCCATAGGATCTTTCAGAATTCTAGGGACTTTTACCCATTTTTCACCTTCAATTTCAGGTTCAACATTATTATTCTGTTTTAAGAATTCTTCGATAATTTCTTCCTCTCCATCAGTAAATTCAAGTTCGTCCTTTTCCTTTACGATATTATCATTTAAATCATTTTCTACCTCATTGTTTCCTGCGTTTTCTGCTCTAGTATCTTCACAATATTTCCTACTTCTTGTAATCACAGCATTTACCTCTCTCGGGTTTCTTTCAGTATTACTTGGTAATCCTCTTGGAGGTCTACTGTTGTTACGTTCTCCTTCTCTACTCAAATGATCTTCCATATTCCTTAATGATGCTTCTATAGTTCTCATTCTCGTGTCATGTCCACCCATAGACGTTTTCAACATAGTCATATCCTTAGAGACTGAACCTATAGAAGTTATCATAGTTTCCATATTCGAGCTTGAGTAGATACTACACCCATCATATTTTCCATTAATTTATCCCATTTATCAACTCCTTCAAAGTTGGGTTGAACTTTAAGTGACCGGTATAGTTTGAGTAGTATGTTGTGGATAAGATTTAGGTAACGATTGTAGGTTCTGATTTGATGTATTTCCTTGATGAACTTGATTACTATATGGATTCTTATACTGAACTGGATATGGCGGTTGTCCTGGCTTATTAGGGTTTTCTAACCATCTATAAGTTGGGTGCTCTCTTCTAATAGCATTAAAGGAGTTTGAATACGCGTTGTTCAAATTCCTATCTTTGTTGTAAAAAACTCACCTCTTCCCTTGAGTATCCTTCGGTTCTTCTATCCCTAATGACACATTATCATGACTTGAGCGAGTCATTTGGTATGATAGTTTCGGTTTTACGATCCTACTAGCTTTGTAGGTTGTCAAACTTCCTACTCAAATTCTCCAAGTGTGCTAGAACTTCCGTATTCGATGTGCATTCTCCCGCAAATGCTACTTTCCTGGTGTTAGAACCGGTTTCCCACATTCTCGTTATTTTTGGAAATCTTTTCTATAGCATCGTAAACTATTTGGGCTTCACTCATCATTAATGAACCACCACATGCATGATCTACATCTGCACGTGAATCTTTCCTTAATTTACGACAGAAAAGTTGGATTTGCATATCTAAGGAATAACCATGATCGGGACAAGATCTTAACAACTTTTTAAATCTCTCCCACGCATTCCCAAGCGTTTCTTCAGATCCTTGTCTAAAGTTGGCAATTTCGACCTTCAATTCCAAATTTCTACCCGGAGTAAAATACTGCTTTAAAAACTCGGTTTGAATTTCCTCCCAACTAGTCAATGAATGATGTGGGAGTGACATAAACCAATCTCGTGCTCTTCCTTTTAAAGAAAAAGGAAACATAGACATCCTTGTTAATTCACGATGAGCACCTTGACTTTTGGTTTGTATTGCACAATTCTTCGAAAAGATAGAGATGGTGATGTGGATCCTCATCATCCTCTCCTAGAAATTGGGCTCTTGCGTCAATTAGACCAAAAAGATGAGATTTTATTTCAAAATTATTTGCTCCTTCATTGGGTAAACGAATTGGATTATTAGTCCGGTTTATTCTTAAGGTCCGATCACAAATAGGTCTCGGATTCGGTGGGTTATTATTACGATTGTTCGGTTCCGATTTTGATTATTTCTATTCTCGGTTATTTGGTATTGGTAGATCCCGATTAAGATTTTGGCCATGCCATTGAGCATGATCTAGCCCTTGTTCGATGTTTCATCACCGATTTCGACCATTTTCGTATTTTGATTTGATGATGATTCTCGCGTCGGGATTTCCCGACTAGTATGACCTTGTTTTCTTTACGCTCTTAACCGCCTTTCGTAAGTATCTATGTCGGGCTTATAAGGAGTAAGTGGGGCCTTACTATTTCTGGTCATCAACTAACGAAAACCGAAAATAGTTGAAATCGATAAAAGTAAAGATTGGTAACTTACTTATAAGGTAAGTACCAACGAAAAAGAAAATAGGAATGGGGTAAGAAGAGTGTTGACTTATCCTCGAGACTTTTGAGTTAATATAAGTAGAAATCATTCGAACACAATGAATTAGCGTCGTTCCCCGGCAACGGCGCCAAAAAGCTGACGGGCCTTTTCTATGCTATCAATCCTTACCGGCAGTGTACCGGATCAAATTGTAGTGATAGTATGGTGAGTCAGGTGTCGATCCTCAGGGAAAACTTGGTAATTCACCGTGTGATTTAACACCGAGAAACTATTATTATCTCAATCTAAGTCGCAATTTTATTATCCAACCAAACTCTAAACAAACAAACAATAAATAAAAGCATAAAACTAAAACAGAGATATATATAAGTATATAAATATATATATATAGATATATAGCAATACATATATATATATATATATATATATATATATATATATATATATATATATATATATATATATATATAGTATATATAGGTACCAAAACAATATCTAAGGGAGGGAGATAGATATTATAATTAGAGACTAGCCAAGAATATGTTATTGAAATATTATATCTTTTTAGTGGAAATTAGATAAGACGGATCTTCCTTTTTCCAAGGTCCAATCAATTATACGAAACGGTATACTCCTAAGCTAGGCAATTTCTCCTCACACGAGCGTATGAAATTGTCATATGTCTTGTCCTCTCGTCCAATGTCATCCTCAAGCATGGGTCACTCCCGTTTTGTCATACGGCCAATTTTAAGAAATGTCAATTAAACGGGCGAATTTAACGTGATAATCTCTCGAGTATAAATTTCAATAAGAGTTTGTTTCTCCCGAAACAAATCTACCCCCGGTTTAGGAAATCGGATTCCGTTGTCACGTTTTCACTCGGCCAATTTTACCCTCTGGTCTTTCTATTAACGAGTTCATAAACTAACTACGAGGCGTCAATTCATAATTAGATTATGAATTCTTTCAAATCAATTAGCTACTTAAATTCAAACATAGAAAGAGATTCATTATAACCGATTTTAATCAATTTTAACATAGTCGTTATCTATTTCCCTAAAAAGATAAAACTAATCCAATTTCATATCTTGGCTAGATATTAAGTTAGCCTAATATCATTATAATTAATATATAGATACTAATAACAACATAAATACATTAGAAAAGTTACCAGATTACAATTGAAGCTTCAGAGTTGTACTTTCCGGAAATAGCAACTCTTTTACATCAATGAGCCTTGATACATCTTCTAAATATTATAACGATACTTTATACTACAACATTATTCCGACGAGTGCCGTTTACGCTTTTATTTAACTAAAAACAACAAAAGAGACTATAGATAGATATAGAAGAGAGATATATGCATTGGTACACTTCAAAATGGTTGCACTTGAGCTCTATTTATAGGCCACATAACTTGACCGGCGCGTGCCGGAGCACCACCGGCGCGTGCCGGCTACACAGTAGATATTCCCTTGTCAGAGATTTGTGAGCCCAATGTCAGAGATTTTCTGCAAGATCCGGCCTTCTCCGGCGCGTGCCGGCCATCCAACATATCAGATGTTCGTAAAAACCTATCTCGAGCTGTAGACCTCAGATTGACATGATTTAATATTCGTTGGAAAGCTCTCTTGAAGATCTACAACTTTCATCAAGGACTTTTTCTCTGAAAATGCCTCTAAGTTAGGTCAAATGTCCGTTGAAGATGAGTTACGGTAGAAACATTAAGGACGCTTGATCCGTTCAAAGTTGTTAGATTTTGGCATAATCTTTTATCCCACAAAAACTCATGATTTATACTTCAAAGTATGTCATATTTTGGGATCTCGGTAAACATCTGATCCTGCAATAAAATCAACGAAACACCAAACGTAAATCTGACAAAAAACCATCATTTTTATCGTTTTTATAACTTATGCATCTAATTATAACTAACTATGATTTTTATAAGTTTTCAATGCATTTATATGAAATTATACTAAAATATCATAAAATAATAATAAAAAGTCTTATAATATAATGATATATTTTTTATACATCAAGTATCGTGCTATGGCTTCCACTACGGCTAAGATTATATGGTTGCGTTGGTTACTGGCTGACATGGGAGTTACTCTTTCTGACCCCACTCCTATGTATTGTGATAATAAGAGTGCCATTCAGATTGCTCACAATACGGTGTTTCATGAGCGCACCAAACACATTGAGATTGACTGTCATTTCACTCGGCATCATTTGGATCACGGCACTATTTCTCTACCGTTTACTCCGTCATCCTTGCAGTTGGCTGACTTCTTCACGAAGTCTCACACTGTCGAGCGTCATAGATTTTTCGTTGACAAACTCTCGATGCTTCTTGCTGTACCATCGTGAGTTTGAGGGGGGATGTTAGCATATATATTTATATTAGCTATTAGGGCTTTTTTAGTCTTTTTCCTTTTTTAGTCTTTTTTTGTGCCTTTATATAAGCCTCTTCTTGTATTCTACTAGGTATGCTTTTCATTGTAATATCACAAGCTTCCAGCATTCATCTTCTCCTTTTCAATTCTTGTTTGGTTGTATGAATGCTAACAATTTCTTCATCACAAATTTTAATACAACATTTCAACCTTATAATCATTACTTTATATTATTTTATTTTATTTTCTCTCCCATGACTCAAATGGATCCAGTCCAGTCTGAAACCAAACGGGGTTGGGGATTGAGGAGACATATCGAAGATAATGTAGATATGGTAACAACATATATGAACATGTACTTAATATCATGATTTACAAATATTGTCAGCTAAAGATAGATATTCTAGATTAATACCGATCCACGTCATTCTATATATTGTAAGGGTGTCTTTAAGGGCACCACACTCTTTTTATTTGGGCACCCAAATTAAAAGACACCACACTTCCATGTGTTTTTTACTCGATGTACCACACTGATTTTTACCCGTACTCATAGCACCACAATTAATTGTTATAGTACTAATTCTACCTATAGCACCACATCTCATAAAATCTTCCAATCCTAACAAAAGCAACACATCTCATAATTCATAAAATCTTCCAATCCTAACAAAATAACTACAATATAATCCTTAAATTTCTGAATCTTACAAATTCAACCCATTCTCCTTTCCTTCTTTCTTCTTCTCCATTGTTCCCAATTCTTCTGATCTTGTCCATCATTCCTTCTCTCCTCACCCTTCACACTTTCTCTTTTGATTTTGAATGATCGTTTTCAATAAGTTACACTACTTTTTTTTTATTTCCTTCATTTCCGTGCTAGGCAGCTCCTCCATACACCGGCACCGGCACCGCCCCCTGCCTTGTTCCTGCCCCTACCTCCTCTTACGTCTGCTGCCACACATATCATCCTCCTCTAACGATCAAGAAATTCTTGATCCACAAAACCCGAAGCACACCCAAAAAAATCCAATCTGAAAACACTAGCAATATTTTTTTTTGAAGGGTAGAGGAAATATGCAAGAGTTATGAGGGAGATTTGTGCGAAGAAGATGAAGCGGATGAGTTTTTCTTTTTCTTTTTTTATTTCAATTTGAAAGGGGACGTGGGAGCCTGGGAGGGGAAGGGAACTAGGGAAGGGACAGGTGTAACTTTAGTTCAAAATTTTGAGAGGGTTATTTTAAAATAAAAAACTATCAATAGCCAAACCAATCTGGATATATCAAATGTCCGCTATAAAGGGTGTGGTGTCATTAGTAAATTAATCATTTATAAAAATAATATGTGGTGCCATAGGTAGATGAGTATTTTTAACATTGCTGTGGTGCTCAAAGTAAGAAAAATGTGGTGCCTTTAAAGATACTCATATTATAATCTCTACGTTTGATAATCAATCAAGAAAAACTACATTTATTATATCCTTCATTGTGAATAATGGCAAAGACGCTAATTCATCTTCTTGCTTACACCCGATGACTTATGTTTCATATTTTTTATTATGTATGATATCAACGCACGGTTCATTTGTGCATGTTTCCATATGAAGAGTTAGCTTATGTGTATGAATCTTCACCACACACTCTAACAAAGAATTTAAAACACTTATTCATATCGAGTTACATAGAATAACTTTTTAAATAGAGTTAACACGTGAGAATTTCTCAACTCAAATGATAACAGGATACTTCTGAAGATTCACCCTTATTTGATCCCAGACTAAAAATCATGTTTAGGGCGAAACTACCACCACATATACGAAACCGATGCATTATCAAAAAGATAGGTAGGAAAAAAATTGCATTTCTTATATTAACAATCCTTATACAAATTTAAAAACAACGGTTTGAAGTTACACAATCCTCATTTTATTCCTACGAACATTCCTAAAACACTATATAAGGAAATTAATGTAACGCCCTATAACCGATGTCTAATAGCGCTAATTAAGCCATAATTGATCTTTTAACTGCTTAGACTATCGTCATTGATTGGTTTAATAAAGATAACCCGAATTGAAAAGACCTTATGCCTCACATTTATATAGGATGAGAATTCTGCTATTTTAACTATGTGGACATTACATTCTCTCCTCTTATAAGTAAGAGGCGTCCTTGCCAGGACTTGGTCAGAACTGTTCCCGGACTCGTCCTACCAGTGGTAACTAGATGCCATCATTACACCGTATCTTACGATGCAGCGACTTGATCTGGACTGTATCCGGACTCGTCCCCAACATAGGTAACTAAAGGCCATCCTTACCATGTATCTTACAGTGCAGCGCATAATTCCGTTTGATAAATAACTAAGATCAACAAATCTCGAATCAATCTAAACGCATTTATTGATTTGTTATTCAGATTAAGCATAAATGGATCAACAAGTTTAAAATCAATTTGTCTGATAACTCCTCCAATACAGATGGGTTACAACCCTTAAACGATTATGCTTCTTTGTCTATATACCAACAACATGCATAATGAAAGACACAAAATCATTTGCACAGTACCAAAACTCGCTTGCGTCTTTGCATCCACGTGCATGACTAGTGTTGGGAGGATTTTGCATCATAAAAACAAAAGAAAATTTATAAACCTATACTTAACATGCAAACTAACTCCTAACCGACCAAATACCGGGTAGTTGATAGCATAGTAGGGTAAGTACAGGGTCGATCCACAGGGAAAAGGGATATTAAATCTAATCTATTAATCCTACCAATTGCTACTCAAGAAAACAAATAAACGAAAGACAAAACATAAAAACGAGAAAATAATTCAAATAATCTAACCTAAGGAATAAAATAAACAAACTAACCTAAGGAAACATGGGATCAAACCAAGTACAAACCTATGTGATCTCAACCCTAGTTCAATTCATGATTTTAATTCGGTTTGTGGTTTCACCTTATCACGAGACATAAACCCCTAATTCCTTAGTGAATTTATTCTCAAGCTATGAATTCCTAATTCCTTAGTGAATTCAATTATCGATCTCTCCTCTTCCGAATGTTGAGACCAATATTACATACAAAACGAAGATGTAGATTCAAGTTAACTTCCGTATTTTAGAATCTAACAACCTAGATAATTAATCGATTAATTTGTCATCATCAATGATTAAAGATCCTATCTTTCTATGGTGATCTAGTCTACGCAACTCTCGTATGTTGTAAACATATCAATTAGTAAACATATCTCTCGATATAAATTCACATAATAGCATCATAATCATAGAACGATACAAAATAAATTAAAGATCATGAAAAATAAATAAGGATTGAATAAATTAAAAATAAACTCACATAGTTTGGTACATGATTGAATCCATGAATCGAAAACGGAAGAAAAACGACATCTAATCTAACCCCGGATCACCCGAGCACAAGGCTCGGGTGACCGGCCTTGAACCAGTAAAGCTGCCGCCCTGTTTGTATATACTGCGGCTGGAAATAATGTGTTGAATTATGGGGATATAGGTTTTCAATACATGCTCGCATATATATAGGAAAAGAGAGGCGGCTGGGAGACAATTAGGGTAACAAAGTATGTCGGCTGAAGCAATGCATGAAAAATGCGGCTGGATTAATCCTAATTTAGGTAGGAGATTTCTAAAATTCATATCTTGAGTTGTAGACCTCCAAAAATTATGATCCGAATGTCATAATTAAGCTCTCGGAAAACTCTACAACTTTCATTAAGGACTCTTCTTCAGAAAACGCCTTTTTGATAAGCCCGTCGTATTACGAGTATATTACGACATTTTCCAGTAGTTTCAGCAACCGCATCCAAACTTGTAACGCTCATATCTCGGGCCTCGTAAGTCGGAATGAAGTGATTCAAAATCCTGTAGAATCCTCTCTTCAAGACCTACAACTCTTCTCTTGAGGTCGAGAGTCAAATCAGTGTATATCATATCAAGAACTGCGTCGAAAGTTCGGCTGCTTGAAAGCTTCATTCCAAGCTTTATCTCCATCTTCCTTCCATTTCACTTCTCTTCCATGCAAAACCTCATCATTTAATCCTCTTGCATGCCAAAATATGTATCTACAATATAGGAAAATATACCAAAGCGTAACACAATCCCAAAATAACATAAAATCACAATTTAAGCACATAAATCGTTACATTTTGCAATTAACCACTAAAAAACATCGTTTGCTCAATATTTCATTTATAAGCTCGATTTCTATGATAAACATCCATATATGGGGAATATTGATATAAAATATATCCTTAAAAACACTACAAATTAGCCCTTAACAACACCCCCACACTTAACCTTTTGCTCGTCCTCGAGTAAAACAAAACATAAACATACTATCAAGAATCCACATAACCTGACACGAGATATAGTCAAAATCATGACAAGCTAGTATTCAGCAAATCGACCCCACTCGGTGATGTGTGTGCAGAACTTACTAAACTTCCACCGAATCCTCTCTGATATAATACATCAAGCACTAACAGTTATCCGGTCAACTAAACGAAAACTTCATTCTATCTACAACACTTACCTCACAAAAACTAATTACCAAGAACATAGTAACTAGCTCACAATTAAATTCCTTTGCTTAGTACCAAGAAAATACCTTTCGGGTCTCTACTTGGGTTTAGATCAACTTGACTTAGAATTCCAAAAAAAAACGTATATTTTATATTTTATATTTCCTATCGTCGCGTCTCAAAAGTATAACACACTCCCCTACATTAGAGCGATCACCCGAGATCACTCGAACCCATACTTGTCCAAGGTAAACCACACTCCCCATTTGGGGCAGTATCCAAATGGACTCGAGGTGATAGTTACAAACAAAATTCCCGCAAAGAAATTCTATTCATTTATTTCTATTTATAGATATATATATTTTTATATTTTTCAAACTCTTTGGAAACTCTCGGTCAAATATATTTCTAACACATTCAAGACTCTTAAAGTTTTCAAAACACTAAGGTACTGAGATTCTAACTGTGAGTATAGTACGAATTCTTAACTTTCATCAATGCTAAGTAAGTGTTATCTGTATCAAGAATTAACTTTCCTTTAACTAACCGGAAACTATTCTATATTTGGCTCTTCATCTAATAGGTTCGTGAAATGAAGGTTCAAGTGAGTATAGATCTACTAAACCTATTCTTAGAACATGATATGACTACTGATAACAACTAAAGGGTGCCAGATTATAAAACTAGCATGCAATTGAAATGTTACTCGGGACGAAACAAAATTTTGAAAATTTTGCACTTTTCATAGAAAATTATAACTAATATGAGCAAATGAAAGTAGATACACATAAACCATCCCCTCCCCCACACTTAAATTGCAACTTGTCCTCAAGTTGTACAGAAATAAAAAGAAAGAAAGAACTTAGCTGATTGTCGTTCGAAAGTGGCAAGTCTGGAAGTGGTATACGACAAATCCAGAAATGCCTGACGAAAGCAGTAAACTGTGGACCATCCACCGGAAAACTGGCTTCATCTAAAAGCGCACAATTGCTAATGCAAACACCCTGCACACTCGACAAACATGAAATACCTCGGGGATAGGGGGAAGATAACATATAAAGCACAGGGAAGAGAAGTCAAAGAATTTTCAGATTAAGCTCAAATAAAGATGGAACATATACATGAAATATTACAAAATAGTAGGCTAGGTGCAACTATATGAAAATGCATTACAATGCAATCTATGTGAAAAATCCTAAAAATAAAATAAAAACGAGGTAGTATTACGGAAACCGACAGTTAACTACACTCAAAAAGAAAAATAAACTAGGTGGTATTACGAAAACCGACATTGACCACACTTAAGAAAAATAAAAGGAAAAATAGAAAAACAATGCAACTATATGAAATGCAACTAAATGAAATGCATTTAAATGATATGCAAAAAGAAAATAAAATAAAAGAAAGAAAACTAGCCCACTTATATGAAACACGACATATATATAAACGTCTACCACATAATGACGAGGTTACGATAAACGACAGTCTTGTCACTAGTGCCGACGCGCCTTAAGACTTATCGAAAGTGATAGACTTATGGAAACCAACGATCATCTATCTAAACGGTATAACTCATATGGAGAAAGGACGTAGCATACGGAAAACCGACGATAGCTACCCATATGAACTAAAAAAACAAAGGAAGCACGTAAGTCTTAAAAGCTTAAAAGATTCATCGGAGCGGTGTGTAGCATACGGGAACCGACATTAGCTACTAATTAACCATAAGAACGATTATAGTTTACGAGAACCGACGATCAACTATAACATGCCTAGATGAATCATATATAAAGAATTGATCAATTATCTAACATGGATTCATAGATGGAAAGGTAAAAACATATAAGTTCGGGACATCTATGTAAACATCAATTAGCCACGAAGCTCGAATGAAAAGTCCACATCAAATAAAAGCATTGAAAATAAAATCAAGAAATTTAGAACCATGAATGGACGTGAACCCCGGACGAACGTTCACTTAGCGTTCGGGCGGACGGGCGTTCCACCTTGCGGACGCTCGTACGCCTTGAAAACCGACCGGACGGGCGTTCGAAAAGTATAGACGCTCGTCGGTCCTTTAAATCGAACGGGATTGAAAATATTTGAACGGACGAGCGTCCCGTACTTCCCAACGCTCGTTCACTGCAGATGAAGAACGGGACGGGCGTCCAACGAAAACGAACGCTCGTCCATACAACAAGAATGCACGGACGACGGGAAAAACACGGCAAAACCCTAAATACTTATGAACACAACACGGCAACACGGATCACGGCACGGCGGCCTTATCAAATTAAGCACGGGGTTAGACTAGGTAACACGTAAACATATAAACTTCACGTAAAACAAGTTGAGTAAAAAACTTTTGCACATTCTTAACCTAACGGTCATCGAAACACGGCAAAATAAAAACTCTCAACTTGGTATACGCTACTTTTATTAAAAACAAAAATAAAACGTAACAAAATCGAGAACTAACAAAACTAGATTCAACATGACACCTATTCCCCGGCAACGGCGCCACTTTTGTTGGGAGGATTTTGCATCATAAAAACAAAAGAAAATTTATAAACCTATACTTAACATGCAAACTAACTCCTAACCGACCAAATACCGGGTAGTTGATAGCATAGTAGGGTAAGTACGGGGTCGATCCACGGGGAAAAGGGATATTAAATCTAATCTATTAATCCTACCAATTGCTACTCAAGAAAACAAATAAACGAAAGACAAAACATAAAAACGAGAAAATAATTCAAATAATCTAACCTAAGGAATAAAATAAACAAACTAACCTAAGGAAACATGGGATCAAACCAAGTACAAACCTATGTGATCTCAACCCTAGTTCAATTCATGATTTTAATTCGGTTTGTGGTTTCACCTTATCACGAGACATAAACCCCTAATTCCTTAGTGAATTTATTCTCAAGCTATGAATTCCTAATTCCTTAGTGAATTCAATTATCGATCTCTCCTCTTCCGAATGTTGAGACCAATATTACATACAAAACGAAGATGTAGATTCAAGTTAACTTCCGTATTTTAGAATCTAACAACCTAGATAATTAATCGATTAATTTGTCATCATCAATGATTAAAGATCCTATCTTTCTATGGTGATCTAGTCTACGCAACTCTCATATGTTGTAAACATATCAATTAGTAAACATATCTCTCGATATAAATTCACATAATAGCATCATAATCATAGAACGATACAAAATAAATTAAAGATCATGAAAAATAAATAAGGATTGAATAAATTAAAAATAAACTCACATAGTTTGGTACATGATTGAATCCATGAATCGAAAACGGAAGAAAAACGACATCTAATCTAACCCCGGATCACCCGAGCACAAGGCTCGGGTGACCGGCCTTGAACCAGTAAAGCTGCCGCCCTGTTTGTATATACTGCGGCTGGAAATAATGTGTTGAATTATGGGGATATAGGTTTTTAATACATGCTCGCATATATATAGGAAAAGAGAGGCGGCTGGGAGACAATTAGGGTAACAAAGTATGTCGGCTGAAGCAATGCATGAAAAATGCGGTGGATTAATCCTAATTTAGGTAGGAGATTTCTAAAATTCATATCTTGAGTTGTAGACCTCCAAAAATTATAATCCGAATGTCATAATTAAGCTCTCGGAAAACTCTACAACTTTCATTAAGGACTCTTCTTCAGAAAACGCCTTTTTGATAAGCCCGTCGTATTACGAGTATATTACGACATTTTCCAGTAGTTTCAGCAACCGCATCCAAACTTGTAACGCTCATATCTCGGGCCTCATAAGTCGGAATGAAGTGATTCAAAATCCTGTAGAATCCTCTCTTCAAGACCTACAACTCTTCTCTTGAGGTAGAGAGTCAAATCAGTGTATATCATATCAAGAACTGCGTCGAAAGTTCGGCTGCTTGAAAGCTTCATTCCAAGCTTTATCTCCATCTTCCTTCCATTTCACTTCTCTTCCATGCAAAACCTCATCATTTAATCCTCTTGCATGCCAAAATATGTATCTACAATATAGGAAAATATACCAAAGCGTAACACAATCCCAAAATAACATAAAATCACAATTTAAGCACATAAATCGTTACATTTTGCAATTAACCACTAAAAAACATCGTTTGCTCAATATTTCATTTATAAGCTCGATTTCTATGATAAACATCCATATATGGGGAATATTGATATAAAATATATCCTTAAAAACACTACAAATTAGCCCTTAACAACTAGATTCTGCTTCTTTGTCTATACACTACTGAACATGAGCCGTGCAAGGCACGGCAGGCCCAACATAAATCGTTATCAATGATAACATCAAAGAATAGATCTCCAATGTGAAATAAATCGCGTAAGCTTAAACCGTAATAATTCAAGGCACAAGACAAATAGAGCAACCGAAACATATCACATTCTCTGCAAGATGTAGCTCTTTTTTAGAGACGTGAATATTGTGAATCACTTCTCTTCCAGCCCTATCAGGAGTTTTCCCCTACAAAATAAACCACAATATAATGTATCGGAGAAGTGGAGAACAATGTTATAAAATCTATCCGTTTAGTTTCGACTTTACGTAATGAAACATTATAGAAAAACAATAAGCGGACCATAACTATACGGTCAAATCTCCCATAACTACACGGTTAAAAAAAATACACGTTTTTATTCAATTGTTGTGTCGAAATCGAATCAAAATCGAAAATTTTCGGTTGATTGAAATGTAAAACTGAATCCGCAATGTCTGTGGGAGGTAAAAAAAAATGAACCGTATCGAAATATACACTTTGTTGTGTATATTCAATTGTTGTGTCGAAATCGAATCGAGAAATCGAAAATTTTCGGTTGATTGAAATTAAAAACTGAATCCGCACTGTCTATTGGAGGCACTAAAAATGAACCGTATCGAAATATACACTTTGGTTCGATTTATGTAACGTAGATCCGAAATAAAAAATTTGGTTTATATATAACGCTTACCGAAATTCCGGTTATTATCGAAGGGAAAACAAAAAAAATGATGTTTAAAAAAAAAAAAAGTATTTGATTAAAAAGATACACGGTTTTATTCAATTGTTGTGCCGAAATCGAATCGAAATCGAAAATTTTCGGTTGATTGAAATTTAAAAATGAATTCGCAGTCTCGTTGGAGGTACTAAAAATGAACCGTATCGAAATATACACTTTGTAGTGTATATTCAATTGTTGTGTCGAAATCGAATCGAGAAATCAAAAATTTTTGCTGGATTGAAATTTAAAACTAAATCTGCACTGTCTGTTGGAGGTCTTAAAAATGAACCGTATCGAAATATATACTTTGTTTTGTCGAAATCGAAGCGAGAAATCGAAAATTTTCGGTTGATTGGAATGTAAAACTGAATACGCCCTGTCTGTTGGACGCACTAAAAATGAACCGTATCGAAATATACACTTTGGTTCGATTTATGAAACGGCGAGTCGGATAAAAAATCGGTTTATATATAACGAGATAACCGAAATCCCGGTTTTTACCGAAGGGGGAAAAAATGAACCGTATCAAAATATACACTTTGTTGTGTATATTCAATTGTTGTGTCGAAATCGAATCGAGAAATCAAAAATTTTCGGTTGATTGAAATGTAAAACTGAATCCACACTGTCTGTTGGAGGCACAAAAAATGAACCACTTTGGTTTGATTTATGTAACGGAGAGTCGGAAAAAAAATCGGTTTATATATAACGAGATAACCGAAATCCTTGTTTTTTACCGAAGGGGGAAAAAATGAACCGTATCGAAATATACACTTTGTTGTGTATATTCAATTGTTGTGTCGAAATCGAATCGAGAAATCGAAATTTTTGGTTGATTGAAATGTAAAAATGAATCTGCACTGTCTATTGGAGGCACTAAAAATGAAGCGTATCGAAATATACACTTTGATTCGATTTATGTAACGGAGAGACGAGAAAAAGAAATCGGTTTATATATAACGAGATAACCGAAATCACGAAAAAAAAAAAGCTGCTGCTGTAAACCAAAAAAAAATATATAAAAAAAAATTAGGTGCCACGTGTCAGCCACAGGGGCTGCCACATGGCCTATTGTGGGAAGAGCCCCTTAGCTCTTTATAGATATAAAATTAGTGGGCATATTCCGTAAGGCACGGGTGTTGCCTACTGCAGTATCTTTTGAGCCTTTATTTATGTAAAATGACATGTTTAGTATGCTTTAGAATTATATTGGAGAAGTATGTGAAACATTAATGCAAGAAATAGTCATGAGTATGAATGAATAAAACTAACTAAGCAGGTAAGCAAGTCTCAAAGCAGAGCACACATTACATATCATTAAAAAGAAGGGCATAATACATAATAAACATTCATGGTAGTGTCGTTGGAAAGCGTTTTTTTACAACAAAAGAACAGACAAAAGTCCACATGTACTACGTAAGCACCAGAGACGCATGGGATATACTTCACCATGGTTGCTGCATGAGCTAGGCACTAAATGGCATACTTTTATTTTACACATAGATAAGCCACATATTATTATTCATTAAGATTCTATGAAGACAGCAAATTAATAGTTTAATATGGTGCTGTTATCTAGATTCAAAAGCCTGCATTATTTATTAAACATATCTTGAACCATAAGGATTTGTACTCAAAACGAAGAGATGCTAGTTCTGCTTAGCTTTGGCCGTTGCCTTCTTTGATGGAGTAGTCTGAAGTGGATTGTCGGATACATGGACAGGAGCAAGATCATTATTACGATCAGGGGATAAGCTAGCCTGAACCTCAACTAATGTTGGGCATGTTGCATCAGCACTATTATCTTTTGCAAAGGGTAGCATTCGCTTTGCACCACTTGTTTGTTCTGCCTGCAGCTGGCCAAAAGGCTTGTTTGCACATACCTCCTCAAGCACTGCTTTTGTGCTAGGCGTAAAGAACTCTTTCGCAGCAGCAGCTTGTGGAGTTGAAGTTGATGATCCAATGTGTTCCAAAGGCAGAGGGTTGTCAGATGCAATTTCAGTACATACACCTGCTTGCTGATCTGCATCGTATGCCTCAACCTCGGCTCTGCTATAGATCTTCACCAAAGGGTAGCGGCGAAGCATTATGCCGCGAGATTCACGGTCAAAGTATTTCATGAAACAAATAACATGCTTGTCTTTTACAACTTCAATCTCTTTTGTTAATGGTTCTTCCTATGAACAATGGCAAAACAGAAAGTGAGCAAATTTTTGTAGAGTTCTAGCATGACAACGTTGCACTATGGTTATTACTAAGGAGTTACCTTTTCAGCAGCAAGTTTCAACTGAGTGCCTGTGAAAGGCAGTATCTTATCAATCTCCGGGGATTTGATGATTGCCTCAACGGCAGTTTGTCCATGCCTTAGAGTAACAGCAACCTCAGAGCTATAGTCAGTGAAGTTTTGCATGTTAACAAGCAACAAAATGCAAAGCATCATTGGGATCAACGTGAATATTCAAACATGTAACCAGAAGGTAAAAGACAAAGATTATTACCGAACACAGAAACGGGTAAATTCTTGACAGACTGAGCACTTGATTTTCCAGTCTATGTCTACATCCAAGGGTGTCAAGCATTTTGCACATGCTTCAAACCAGACTTTTCTTTGTCCAGCCAGGTAAGTTAGCTTGCCTTCAGTCCAAACTGTTTTAGCCTGCAATGTTTAGGTTTTTATGATATCGGAATAAGTTTAAGTAGAGTGAAAGATTAAGTGTTTAGATGAGTAGCAACATTTTCTATAGACGCAAGGGCAAAATTCAGCGGCAAGATTTCGGAAGGACGTGGTGGGTGGAAAAGTTTAGCGGGATCCAAGTAAGCTCCACTTTGAACAAGTGTTGCAATCTCCGATGCATGGGCAGCATACCTGTTAAAAGGGAAGTTATATGTATTACTCATAGCAATCCTCATGGACAAGGTTGGGTTTGCACAAACCGATTTACCATTCTTTTAAGCGAGTCTGTTCTTCCAAGGACGGGTTCTCCAAGATGTAAGAACCTGTTTTGGTTTTTAGTGACAGACCTATATTGAAATGCATTTATATTAGTAACCAAGTAGTGGTGGAAAATATAGCTTGAGAGGAAGCAAGTCAGTTTCTTTATTGATTTTATGTGTTAGTAGATGCATACCATTAAGTGTAGTCACTTTTAATCCATACGCAATAATAAGGGTTGGAGTCTTGTACAAACATTCAAACAGATGATGATCCATTGTTATTTTGTTTAAAGGCAGTTGTATTTGTGGAAGATAATAACCAGAAACAGAAAAATGAGTAGTGGTACTTACTCCTCATTAAGCACAATAAAGTCCCTAGTAGATGAAGTTCCACCTTCTTGAACAGGTAAAGCCTGAACAATGAATGCTCTTAAACCTGAGCAAAAGTGGTAGTTTCTGGATAAGTAAGACCATAATTCTAATGAATTTTCAAAGAGTTGATGGTTGATGTCAATTGCAGGTTAGTTTATGCTTACAAATCGAGCGCTCTTGATCAGCATAGCGGTAGAAATCACTCAATCTATCGAACTGGAATGTGCAAGGCAGGGGAGGTGGGATTGGTTCATCATAAGTTTCCGTAAGGTTCTTTCGGTAGAGGGTCCAGGTGTATGGGTATTCAAGTACTTTGTATGGTGCTGGAGTTTCCCTCACACTTGCATTCGAAACGTAGTAACGTTTGAATGGCGGTAGGGTGTTTGCAAAATGAGCCACATTTCCATCAAAGACAACAATGGGTACTTTGGTTCCCTATTCATAAAGTAAGACAGATTCAAGGCAATTATAATCAGCATAATAACAAGGGAGTAGTAGCTGGAACGCAGAGGAAAGCAAAGGTAGGCAAGTGTAGTAAAAGGCAATGTACCTGTGTGCCTGTGACCACATAGTTTCTGTATAGAGGACCGTTTTCTTTTTTCTTAGCATTGCGGCGCTCAACAACTTGTACAACGACAGTCCATTTCTTTTTGAATGAAGGTGTATTTGGTTGGCATAAAACAAAGGCATGTCCATGTTCTGTGCATAAAAGCATATCACATACAAAATATACAATGATAAGGTATGCGATTTTAATTTTTTTTCGAATGGAAGCCTATGTAGTGGTGATGGTTGGCAAAACAACACAGATTTTCGTAAAGCCTACATAGATATTTAGACATGAGACACGATGGGCCATCTTTCAAAGGAACCTCACCGTGTATGCGAACAATGTAACCACATTTTTGTAAGTGATCAAAAAACTCACGTAGACTCACTTCAACAAACTTAAAACTTACATTTTATGAAAATGGATCAGAAAGAGACATGAGCATAAATATGAGAGTAACAAAGAAGCATGTAAAAGTAGATAGTGGAACAAAATTTGCTGCCATTATTGTGTCTGCTAATGACTGTACACCCAAATATAATGCTGACTAATATAGTTTTTTGAGCATTTTTTTTTGTCACACACAAAACATATTCAGAGTTGCAGCACCTCTTTGTAGACGATATTACGTGTTTTTGTTTGTGTGGATGCATCGGAAGTGTTGTTGCATAAAAAAACCTTAACGTGGGCAGAAGTTCATGCACGGGACAGTGCCATGTAGAGTTGACCATGTGAGAACACAGGTTCTTTGAGGTAGATACCTACAAAGTCAAGAGTCTGTCCTTGGGATTTGTTTATTGTCATAGCACAAGCGTATCGGGAATTGTGTTCTTCTGTAAGGTACTGGACAGAACTCACCCTTGTTTGGTTGCAAGGGTATCCTAGGTATGAACACATACTTCTCAGCAAAATCCCCAATCATAATCTGAGCATGGAGGACATTTTTTGAGAAAGATTTGCAAACCATATGTGTGCCATTGCACAGACCCTCCCCTGGGTCTATATTGTGCAATGAGGCAGCAATACCAGACGTTGCTGTGGCTAAAGCCACATGCCCTATTGATCGCACATGGGACAAGAGTGCACGGTAAAGGAAGGTCTTCCCAGTTCCGCCTGGGCCATCTATGAAAAAGATGCGTGGTTTATGCTCATATATAGATACAAGAATGCAGTGAAATGCATGTTTCTGTTCAACATTCAGTAATCTATAGAAGAAACAATAAGGTTTTTTTCTAGTCTCAACTCTCTTGTTGTGTCACGGGATTCATCACAATCAGCTGTAAATGATTGGACACAAATTTTGTAATGCCTAAGGCTCTTACCCATGGCAACTAAGTAAGAATTAATTTGCTCCAGGACCTTTTTCCTAATTAAGTTTGCTGGCAACTTTGATTTGTGGGCAAAATCGGTCGACATGTCGCTTTCAAACATAGACCACAGAAGAGAAGGATTATTCAAGCAACAATATATGAGTAAATCTGCAAAAAGTTTCCTAAGTGCGGAGGGCATGTTGTACAATGCAGCCTCTGACATACATTGTTCTTGACTGTCATTTTGTTGTACAAGCCACGCTCTAAGGCAGCCTCACGGAAATTTTCAAAAACTATACCATTAACAGTTCTAAGATATGCATAGGATGTCGGGCAGCGAACTTTACCCAGCAGCAAACGCAGGAAATAACGTTCTCCTTCTGTAGGCTGCACGGTAACTACTCGTCCAACTGAATTTCCTCTATAACGGAGCTTCCATTTTCTTTTTCCATTAACCAGACAAAATGATCTGGAAATTCTGAGTAAATGCAATTGTGTGATTGTGCATTGGCATCAGTTGCATTCATGAAGAAAAATTCAGTGAGCATAGTTCTTTTATTAAGTGGATTGTCTAGCACGTTTGAGAGCAGCTGTTTTTGTTTGAAGGTCACAGGTTGGTAATTTTCTAGATGAAGGTGCATCTGGATAACAGGTGGCTTCATTTTCGTAATAGGGTACCTGAACATGCGCCATAAAGACTCAGGTGCTGAAATCCAACGACCGCTCCTATACTGGTCAATCTCATTGACCTGAACATGATTATTAGAAGATGGTTCACTCTGGTTTTTATTTGCTAGGCTAAACAATATACGATCGTTGCCCTTACAAATGTATTTGTAGATGTATTTGACAACCTTGATTGTTGAGCACACTTCGACATTCATGTGGCAGTCAAATTTGGCAAGTAAGTAAGGATTGTAGGGTACAACCCAACGGTTGTCTAACAAAGCATCCCTTACCCTTACCCGACTACCATTGTTGTGCCTGCGGTAGTTCGGGTACGCATCATCTGTAACATTTGTTTCATCATAGAAAGACCTCGGGTAGAAGTCTTTGCATGTTCCTTTCTTCATGCAGACATTGGAGGGGTTTTTATGACCGCAGGGGCCATGGAGCATGTGTTTCAAAATGATTTTGTGTAGATAGGGATGCTTGAATTTATCTAGAATTTCGGCATAGACAAGTGAATCAAATTCTTCAGACCGGTACAATTTAAACTCGTGGTTTAAGTATGAGAAGAAAATGTACATGTGGTAAACCTCTTTTTTGGAACTCAATCACATATGTGTATGCAGCAACCTTGCCAAACACATTTTTTTTCAATAGTTGAATTTTGAGTTCCTCTAACTTAGCCCTGAAAACGTGACACACGATATCAGGTCTATCTTGGGATAATTCACCATGTTTAAGGTGCTCCTTTATCTCTGGTCCAGTTTGGGTTGCATGTCATTGTTAAGAAAATGTCAGGCTTGCCAAACTTTTGAACCAAAGACATTGCATCCAAGTATTTCTTTCCCATGTGCCTCGGACCGCTTATGAATGTAGCAGGTATAACAACACGTTGTCCTACCTGACCACAAGCCCTCTCACCTGAGGCCAAAGCATCAGCAACCCCTTGAAGGAATTCATGCCTGATGTTATCTTGTTGGGATCTGAAGTAATCTAGGCGTTGTGTTTCAAGTTTGACAAACAAGTCGACAGCATATTGTTGGAACAGTCTCCCAAAGTGGAGTAGGTATGATTGGTCTGATTCTCTCATCTGGAATCTATAGCAGTAATACTCATGAATGGAGACAAAATTAGGGTTGTCTATGCCAGAATTCATTGCCTGTTCTTCACAGCCAAGTAAAACTTCCGCATCATATGCATGCAAAGGGTCTAACCCAGTTCTACTAATGTCTGATCTGTTTTTCTTCCTACCCCTTCCCCGTATGCCTTGTTTCATAATACCCTGATGCCAACCGAGCTGGCCATAAGGGAAAAAACAAGGGATATTGAAGAGGATCATAGCATACGTAATAATACTGTATGCTATGAGAAACACCACCATGGGTGTATATTTTAATGCTTCTGTGGTGGTTTTCACTGCCATCTACTAAGATGCCAGCAACCTGATTAACTGAAGGTTTGTTGTAGGTCCGTTGATCTACATCAGGGTTACAATACAAGAGAATTGCATGATCTTCAAGCCTAGTTTCATTCCTAAGACTTCTAAAAAATCTCGCATATGGATTGTCTTCAAGGACAAGGAGGATTTTGTGTAGAGACATTTCATACAACCTAGGACAATTTAAGATTCTATTGGTCACCTCATGCTCTGTGTCATGTAGGTAAAACTGTAAATTTTTGTAGAGTCATCTGAACCCACCATATGTGGTATGAAATGGTACACTTGACCTTGGACCCTAAAAGTGTAAATGCCTTTATTTTTCCTGGATAGGTCCTTGTCATAGGTTGCACCTAAAGATGTGAAGGCTAAATGATTATTGTAAGTCCTAATGCATGACCTGAAATTCTTGGATTCATTACTTCCTGAAACCAGGAGATCAACTAAGACACTGGGCAATGGGGTGCTAGCCAGGGCGATATCCCCACCACTACAACATGAGGTAGGAGGCTCATGAGTAAACCTAATAGCCCCACATGATTTGCATCTGGCTACTGTGGGTAAGATATCGGGTGCAGAGGCAACATCTGTGAAAGCGTCTTTCACAGAAGGTGTAATGGAATCTGGTTTATTTTTTTCCTATGGATTCTTCTTTATGGAAGGACTGGATCAGGAGCTAGAACAGAAGAAGAAGCGAGAGGTGTGTCAGAAGTAGCAGTAAATGGTGTACCGTACTGAGGAAGGATCGAGGGTTACAGATGGAGACAAAGGCAAAGGCTGAATCTGACCAGAGTCAAGTGAGCGCGCACATATCATGAGTATGACCAACAACATGATTTAATTGCAAGCCATTCAAAGAAGGTTGTGCACCAGACACTATAGCTGGCTGAGGTGAGTGAATTACACGTGCATGAGAAAGGTGCATGGCAGGCTTTTTATTGCTGCACGTCGCCTTCAGCCCACCACACGGAACAAAACCGTGCACACCCTTTGTAATCTTGGCTGCAGCAGGTGGGCAAACAGCAGAAGACAAAACACTTATATTTTCATGAACCGAAGAACGAGATTCATATTCAACATCTTTTTTCTATTTTTTTTGTGTGCAATCTATTTGTGACCATTTCCCGTTTTTCACGAGCTGTGACGGCTCGATCCAAACAAGGATTCGGTATGGAAGGTAGGGCAGAATCCGATGCCTCCGAAGCAGGCCTCGTTTCTTCGGAACTCATGCCAAGGGTTGTGTTCATGGAAAAGTCACAGTACAGGGGGTAGACAGTAACCTAAAGGGGCCCCAAAGTGTATCAGGAAATTATTTGCATGACCTACAGGAAGAATTGCCAGGAGCTAAGGGAAGTAGTGTGTAGCACCGTTAGCAGAAGGTAGGGTTGAGCACGAGGCGTACAGGTAGATAGGTTTCCAGAAAACCTAAATAATCGTGGATTGAAGTACAACACTGATGTGGCTAGACACAGAACAAAAGACAGGCACTATGCCTACCTGACTTAAGGTTATGCTGTTAACACACAGGCAAAGCCTATATATATAAAAAAGGTGAAGTTTTAATAAAATCCTACTACAGGTATCAGAATGTAGTAAGTGCTAGAACCTATTATAGGCTGAACAAGGAATAACCGGTAGCAAGCGCTAGCGTGAACAGGAAAGAGCAGGATTTTCTGTTGATCCCGTAACTACGGGGTTTTCCATAGGTCCCCTAACTATTGGGGTTTGCAGTAGTACCCCTAACTACACTAACCTGAAGCAGCTTTCTTCTTTGCAAAACAGAGGGCTCGTAACACCTTTTATTCGACAAGCTGGAGAAAATATTAGCCAGGTAAGTATGGCAGCACAATGACTATTATATGGTGCCTAAACAAAGGTGACAGGCAGCTTAATAGTGAAAAAAGTGCATAGGAAAGATGAATGTGCACAAGTATTCAGAGACAACGCGAACACATGGTTGTGCGCATATACGGGCACTATATTTATAAGAGGTCAGAAAAATGCGGTGCAAAGGAAAACGGAAATAATAGACCTGCAACGTGAAAGTACAAATGATTCGTGGTTGACAGAGTAATTAAGTGGGCAGTATGAACCAGCTTCATTGCTATATGCCCAGATATATTTCATGGCATTTGTGTAAAGCCTGTTGGATAGTTTGATATAACTGGCTGAGGGAATGTACCAAAGATATGTTTGTGGTTTCTTTTGTTTCAGAGTAAGGTTTATATTAGGAGTAGAAGGAATACAGTGTAGATCTGAATGAAATGTGGAGAGAAGAAACATCAATTGAATATCTTTATATCTAATTGTGCCGATGATAAGGCAAACCCACAGATCGACCAAGAACACGGAGAACAAAACTGAATAGGGGTAAAGGCTTATAACACTTATTTATGAGTGAGGAAAGGTAAGACATAATTGTGAGCAGGAGTGCACATGTTGATGATTTGTCTATCGACTACCTAAAGCAAGATACGCATCTGTTGACTACCTAAAGCGTATCTTGTGTTAATCGCAAGATACGTAAAAACCCTAAAGCAGCTAGGAGCAACTAAGCAGAAAGAAGAAAGAGTTCAAAGTTAAGATTTGTATCCACTCAAGCGAATTCAAATCGTGTAGTTTCTCTGGACCAAATCACAGCACAGTAGCACAAGCAAAAAAGTGGGCACTGACAAACCCTAGCACATATATTGCCAACAGAGAAAACCAAGCACGATTTCCTCACAACCAAAGCTCAAAAGGAACAGTATGCAATCATTTGTAAATTGGAACATAATTCAATTTAAATAGGTTGTTATCCTTACAAACAGTGAAAAGCCTTTGAGGAGCAACAAAAGCGTATTAAACTTAGACAATAGGTGGTTAATAGAGATGAACTAAAAGGGACTGTTTTTTACATGACAGGATGAACAAGGTCAACATGCAAAGGTATTTTGTTCTTTATATAGGTTGAGAAGCAGCAGAAAATACACATGGGCTGAAACATTGCAGACACGTGAATAAACCCAAAATCTAAAATGCACCCAAACCTAACAATAGCTGAAATGAGAATCAAAGAAACACACCTTAAGCAAAGCAAATTCCTTGTGTTATTCGGCCGAAGGTAAGAGGGACAAATCCTAATCAACACATACAGAAGAAGGAAAAAATAAAGTAAGACAACAAATTTCATTTAAGAGATAACTATTTAAGCCTGTATGCAGAAAGTAGATGAAATGGTGAAGCCTAATGAAACAACGCATTTACCTATAGAAACAAAAGCTGTTCAAATTCTAGATAATTCTCTTTCTTTTCGCAAGCAGTAGATATGGAACATTGTAGAATATATTGGGAGAAACAAGGTACAACAGTGAGGCGGTACGCCTTGGTCAAAAAATAAATGATTTCAATTGCAAGGAGGAAGGTAGAGATTTGTGGTGTGTAGAATGGGTGTCATACTGTAGAAGATTGATTGAAACCCGATCTGAAGCAGTTACCTTTTAAATGGCCGGAAAATAAGGACAACGAGGACGCCGGTAATAGGCGGTAGACGGAAGAAGCAGTTGGTGAAGAGAGAGTAGTAGTTGTGGGTCTGTCTAATAATAAATGCAAGTGTACAGAAGAGGTCTATTTTATTCAAACTTGTCTTCGAAAATACCCCCACCTCCCTCCCCCTCTCCCCCTCTCCCCCATAATCGAACATCATTCCGTTTGACAAAGCGGCCAAAAGCAGGTTCCTTTTTCCACCGATGCATGTGCAATTTTTCGCCTTTCTTTTTCCTTTTGTACAAATGTGATTGAATAAATTATGTGAAATTTTAAAATACAACAGTTGTATGAAGGTTTTACCAAGTGGCATATATTACAACTACTCATTTCTAACCTCTCACACACGATAAAAGTGTATTATGTGAAAGAGAGTAAAAATGAGAGGCTCTAATATATGCCACTTGGTATAACCTTTCTACAACCGTTGCACCATAAAATCTCTCATAAATTATCGTAAACATCTTCTTATATGATATAATAGTAGAAAATACAAACCAAAAAAAAAAAAAAAAAAAAAGGTTTAAAATTTTATTTTAAAAAAAGGACACGTGTCGACCTACCGTGAAGTGCCCATTGGCTTTGTATTAGATAATATTAGGAGATACCAACAACATACCTAATGAAAGACACAAAATCATTTGCACAATACCAAAACTCGCTTGCTTCTTCGCATCTAAGTGCAAGACTAAAAGAATGTAGATTGTTGTATCTTTAAAGACATTTGTCATATCCGTGTGCATATTATTGGGGCAATAATGTCTTTATGACAGAGTTCTAAACTCGTATCAGTCTAAATAAGTTTTTGTATTTATTTATGCTTTATGTTTACTTCCATTCTGTTTTCTGTTTGCTATGTGTCAATATATTAATAAAATTATATTTCTGCAATGTGTTCTTTGTTGATTGCAATATGTTCGTTTTTCCTTTTGTTCTGCATAATATGTATGTTATGTGTTAATCAGATTCTCAGAACTTGTGTAGACCAGTAGTAGTTACCACATGTATAATGATGGTGTTAAAACGAATGACACAATGCGTCTTTGTAATTTTGATTATGTTCAGCTTACATGATTAACCAATAGGATAGCCGTCGCATTTCTGGATTCAATAATGCTGTTTGAGCAAAAAGAATATGCAGGACCAAATCTTACTTTATGAGATCAAACGATTGGTAAAGTCCCAGGTCCGTAAAAATATAGAATACTCAACCACACACCACTTAGCCTTTTCAGATTAAACGAAGACGACGGTCTAAACAATTGACCAGATTATTTATAATTCATCTAGACCACGTCTTAGGAGTTACACAATCTCCTTAAAAATTAATATGCTGATATGCATATATTAATTGACAGAAACAAACCTGTTTTTTTTTTCTTCTCATCCTCTCAAATATACAATGCCAATTACAAAATCTTCCTTTCACAAAAAAATATTGACTAATATGTTGCAGGTAAACCTCTTATTTGATTATCAAATATACGAGAAACGTCCCGGCACCGGGTTTCCTGAGAATCACCGGCCACCAGAAAGCAAGGAATCGGCAACAGATGAAGAGTGTGAAAAAGCATTTTCCATAGAAGACGGATAAGACATAGCAACATCACTAAACCCTTCACGGTGAGCAAATGTGAGGCCGCCCACGGCGGAGATCCCAGCTGTTAACATCTCCGGCAAGGCCAATGCACCTTCTAAATACAACAATACTTGCTTCATACTAGGCCGTGCTTTCGGATCTGAATTCGAACACAACAATGCCAACTTCATTACTAATTCAACCTCACCTTGAACATAATCAGATCCCAGATTTTGATCAACTGTTTCCAAGATTGCGCCTTTAGTAAAGCAAGAATAAACCCAATCAATCAATATAAGATCCTCCTCCGGCGGTGCGCGCAATTGAATTGGCCTTCTTCCACATGCTACTTCAAGCATAAAAGCCCCAAATGCATATACATCAGTACTTGTTGTAGCTTTCCCTGTTCTTGAATGTTCAGGTGCAAGATATCCTAAAGTTCCGACAACATGTGTTGTTTGTGGGTCAGTTCCATGATCATACAATCTTGCAAGCCCAAAATCGCCTAATCTTGCATTCCATTCACCATCTAATAACACATTGCTAGCTTTTACATCTCTATGAATAACAACTTGTTCCCATTCTTCATGTAAGTAAAAAAGCCCAGATGCAACACCTTTGATTACTCTAAATCTTTGATTCCATTTAAGGGTATGAACTGGGCTGTTGTAAAGATACTTATCAAGGCTTCCATTAGGCATATAATCATACACTAATAGCAATTCACCTCTTCTCCGACAGTATCCTAAAAGGGATACTAGGTTTCTGTGGCGTAATCGACCGATACTAACGATTTCTGCAACGAATTCTTTCATTCCTTGTCTTGATTCATGAGAAACCTTTTTGACAGCAATCTCGATTTTTGAAGTTGGTAATAAACCTCTATATACTCTTCCAAATCCCCCTGTTCCAAGAAGCCCTTTGTCTCTAAAACCTTTGGTTGCAACATATAAGTCTTTATATTTGAATCTGTGAGGTCCGTAATCAAGCTCCCAATCTTCAAGCTCTTCTGCATATTTCCTCTTTCTTCTAATATGATAAATTGCTGCTGCTATAATAATAGAAAACGAAGTAATCAAGATTATAGGCAACCCAATTGTTAAAAGCTTTGATTTTGGCTTTGGTCCAAGCCGGGGAAGCTTAGGAAGATTAGATAGATTGATCGGATCCGCCACACCATTCATTTTGAAACTCCACCCGAGAACATAATGAGACGTCAGAACCGACCCGGTAGATGATGAAAACCCGACATACATAGTTTGATTTATCACCGATGAAAGATCGTATGAATAAGATATCAGAGGCTTCACCGGTTTTGCAACGTTGACCGGAGCTAATGTAACATTGAATTGCTTAGCCACGCCGTTGTAATCAACCCAAGCTTGCATTGGTTTTCCACTAATTAAAGTCAAATTCCGAAACGAACCATCGGAATCACTATAATAGCCAGCTGGGGCCGCCTTGTTTGATATCAAACCGTTGATATCAATTCCCACATGGTTATCGTTGATATCAAAGAACTCTTTGCTTTGAATCGTGTCAAGTTCCACAGCAACCACGTGATTGGTAGCATTGCCGTTGTCAGTGTCGTTGAAAAGGCCGAGGAATTGACTCGCGAGAGCTCCGGGAAGGCCTCTGGTCGGAGCAATGACGAAAGAGATGCCATGGCCACTGAGTGACGGATATTGAGACTGGATAGCGAAAACGAAGGAAGTGGAAAAGGAGAAAGGTGAAGTATTGAAGGAATCGATTGGGTTTGGAAAAAAAGCATGGCCCTTTTCTTGTCTTGTAGCGTTGGTTAGTTTCAACAGGCCATTGGAGGTTAACTCTGCTATGCCATCAAGGCTGAGATTTGCGGAAGAGAAACCATTGTAAGTGAAGGAAGATACAGATCCAAATATAGTAAAGAAGACAAGAGCAAGCTTCAGAGAAAACATGGCTAATCTTTCTCTTTCGGCTTACAGACTATAAGCATAGCTATGTATGGGGACGATGAATACGATGTTTGTATTTAATACGGAAGCCAAATTGGAATGAGAAACAATACAATATTCATGTTCATGTTCAAGCTTCTTGCGCAAAAGATAATGTATATATAGTACCACTAGCACCCGTTTCAGATCTTTCACAATATCGCTGAATATTCTGTGATTAGCTTAATCCATTCCGGAAAATCGGCGATCTTGGCCGAGGACAATTACCGTGTGTTCAAACCAGGGGAGGATCCAAAATACGCGAGGGCCAAGGGGTCACGTGACCCCACTCAATTTCTGAAAAAAAAATAAAAAATTTAGTATTAAAATTATGTAGTTTTGTTGTTAAAAATTGTTATTTTGTTGATAAAAATTGATATTTTAGACTTCGGTGACCCCACTAGAATTTTTTTTGGATAAAAGATGTAGTTTTAGCGTTCGCCCCTGCATACCGAAGGGAAGTTATTGTGTGGTGTGACGATACGGGATTTCACCCCTCCACGTGGAATTATCTAATTTGTCCCCCGGCGTGTGGAAAAATCCAAGTATATTATCCACATCGGGTCGAATACGAGACGAATCGGTGATCACCACCGCCGCCAGCGGATCTTGCAAGTGTGTCAACTCGAGCACCCATGTCGGTGTCATACGAGTCGATATCGAGCTCCGGCCAGGTTCCCGGGCCCAATAATCTAGAGGGTTGCTTGGGCGAGGAGCAAGGCCCATTAAAGGGCAATTATGTCAATAGACCAAACCGCCCAGGATTAGGGCGGAAGAGGCATGTGCCTATAAATACATCATTCCAGGAACTACGTAAGGCTTGATTCCTGGACAATACACGGGATACGTAGGCAATCCAAGATACATTCTTGGACTCGGCCATAAAACCCTAAAATCACCCCCAAAACCATCCTTGATTCTATCATCCCTAGATTAAATTAGCCTCAAATTATACGTGACAAAATCCAAAGATCGTCATTTGGCGCTAGAAGGAGGGGCTTTCTATCGGTGATAGATCAAGGAGTGGTGGTTCGTGATAAAAAACGCAGCACCCAAAAACGCAGCGAGATCGGCGGCGAATTTATGGAGTTTCAACCGTTGGAACTATATTTCCACCGTTCAGATCCAAGGATTAGGGGGTACGAACAAGCCCTCCAAATTTCAGGCTGATCGGAGTTGTTTTGAGTCCCCGATCGTCGCAAAGAAGTTGCAGGTGTATCAAAAATGCGGCAGCCCGAAAGCGGTCAGATCGATGGATTATTGCCGGAGTTTCAACCGTTGGAACTAGATTTCCACCGTTCAGATCCAAGTATTAGGGGGTACGAACAAGCCCTCCAAATTTCAGGCTGATCGGAGTTGTTTTGAGTCCCCGATCGTCGCAAAGAAGTTGCAGCTGTATAAAAAATGCAGCAGCCCAGAAAGCGGACCCATCGATGGATTATTGCCGGAGTTTCAACCGTTGGAACTATATTTCCACCGTTCAGATCCAAGGATTAGGGGGTACGAACAAGCCCTCCAAATTTCAGGCTGATCGGAGTTGTTTTGAGTCCCCGATCGTCGCAAAGAAGTTGCAGGTGTATCAAAAATGCAGCAGCCCAAAAAGCGGTCAGATCGATGGATTATTGCCGGAGTTTCAACCGTTGGAACTAGATTTCCACCGTTCAGATCCAAGGATTAGGAGGGACGAGAAAGCCCTCCAAATTTTAGGCTGATCGGAGTTCGTTTGAACCCTCGATCGTGGCAAAGAATTTACTGCAGGTACCAAAAACGCAGCAGGATTCTGGACAGCAGCTGCCAGATCGGCGGCTTATTCCCGGAGATTGAGCCATCGAAAGAACAATTCCACCGGTCACATCGTAGGAAAGTGAGGGAAGAACGATCCCTCCAAATTTTGTGCCGATCGGAATCCGTTTCGAGGTCTGATTGCCACCGGAAAGACACTGCTATGGCGCCCCAGAAAGCTGCGAGTTACTTACCGTATCTAGCTATCCACGAAGCGAGTTCTCGAGCTCCAAGGAGCGAGCCGAGCTCTTTAGCTCTCCAGGTTCTTACAAATGTTATTTTAAATTCTTATATACTTTGTAAGTCTTTATTATATGTGTAATGTTTTTTATCACAATCACATTGCACCATAAAGACTCGAGATATCGAGCTCCGGCATTCGAGCTCTACGGACTCGTCTTGCCCATAAACCCGAGCTCGACTCGGCATCGTATTTGGAGCTCGGCTCGGCGTTATCTTTTATAAGACCGAGCTCGGCCTCGGCACCATATTTGGAGCTCTCTCGAGCATATCTTTTATAAGTCCGAGCTCGACTCGGCATCATATTTGGAGCTCTCTCGAGCATATCTTTTATAAGTCCGAGCTCGACTCGGCATCATATTTGGAGCTCTCTCGAGCGTATCTTTTATAAGACCGAGCTCTGCTCGGCATCATATTTGGAGTTCTCTCGAGCGTATCTTTTATAAGTCCGAGCTCGACTCGGCGTCATATTTGGAGCTCTCTCGAGCGCATCTTTTATAAGACCGGGCTCGGCCTCGGCACCATATTTGGAGCTCTCTCGAGCATATCTTTTATAAGTCCGAGCTCGACTCGGCACCATATTTGGAGCTCTCTCGAGCATATCTTTTATAAGTCCGAGCTCGACTCGGCATCATATTTGGAGCTCTCTCGAGCGTATCTTTTATAAGTCCGAGCTCGACTCGGCATCGTATTTGGAGCTCGGCTCGGCGTTATCTTTTATAAGACCGAGCTCGGCCTCGGCATCATAGTTGGAGCTCTCTCGGCGTCATCTTTAATAAGACCGAGTTTGCCTCGGCATAACATTCGGAGCTCGAAGGCGATCTTACGTAAGTCCGCCTGCCATCTAAGCATGGTACCAACAGACTACGCCAAATAAGCTAAGCCTCGTCTCGATTAACTTCTGTTTTTACCTTTTTATGTCTTGTAATAAGTCCATGTGACAATTTCATAAATATTCTAATAAGCATGTCTTTCCTCGAGACGCTTTTGTGTTTGTTATGATTTACAGCCTTCACATACGAAATGGCAAAGGCAAAAAATTTGACCAGCCTTAAAGCAAGAGAAGTCCATGCGATTAAAAGATAAAAGAGGCAAAAGTCAACCACAACTACAAATCCTCGACACGACGAAGTCGGAATAATATGGTGAATAAAGCCAAGTCACCGACGGTGCTTATATCACCTCGACACGATGCGGTAGAAATAAAACGGTGAAAAAAGCCAAGTCACCGACGAGCTTATATCACTCTCGACCCGCCGATAAGCCACGATGCTAAGCGAGTTGGAAGATCCCACGATGGATACCCTATTCGACCGGTTCGAAGCACCACGAAGTGCGACGGTCGAGTAGGGATTTTTCAATTCGACCATGTCGAAGCCCGGCGAGGCAAGACGGTCGACTCGAGCTCCGACCAAATAGCCAAGTCAAGCCGATAAGGCGATGCGGTGCTAGGTCGACTCATATCCAAGTGTACCATGAGTCATGTACTCATACTACACTTCGAGGAGCCACGGGGAATTAAGTCCAAAGGACTACACCCCACAAGGCGCTTTTGCAAGGGAATTAAGTCCAAAGGACTACACCCTAGGCAAATATTCAACAACACAAACAACATTCAAAGGAAAGGTCGAATTCAAAATTCAAAATTCAAAAGTCCCGGGGATCGAATTGTGAAAGACGGACAACAAAAAGCGACAAGCAACATACGCAAAAATTGAACCAAAATAAAACTAGGCGTCATATTTGGAGCTCACCGATGAGTGAATATGTAATAAGTCCGAGATCGACTCGGCATCTTACCTCGAGCTATATTATTTTGGAACTCACCCTACCGAGCGGCGGGTCGAGTTATCTTATTTTGGAACTCACCCTACCGAATTGGCGGGTCGAGCTATCTTATTTTGGAACTCACCCTACCGGGCGGCGGGTCGAGCTATCTTGTTTTGGAACTCTCCTAGCCGAGCATGGCGGGACGAGCCTTCTTATTTCGGGAACTATCCCCATGGTTATTGCGACATTTTGACTAGTGCCTGGCGTACCTCGAGGATCCACTCCGCAAAGGATCTACTCAACGGTCTACGAGGATCCGCAAGACGGATGCCTTCAGTGTCGACAGTCAACGTTTACAAGTCCTAATAGGACGAAAACACAATGGCATCGAAATCCGAGTCGACAGCGGCGTGATCTGACTCCCAAAAGAGAATTTACTAGGGCATCGAGGCCGGGCAACATGATCACTTCGATCGACGGCCATTGAATCTAAAAGTTCCATGGAACCAAAAGGCTAAGGCATCGAGTTCGGACCAAGTCCAAAACTCTCGGCGGTCATGTGTCGAGTCATGAACGACAAAGAAACACCACGACACCGAGATCCGGAGCGACATTTACGTATTACCGGTCTTATTAGACGGTAAGTACTAGGACATCGTAGGCGGAAATATCTATCGACGACGAAAGAGCATCGATTCCGACAAACGAAATGAGACAACCGGGGGCATCTCTTCTACCACGCAACAACAAAGAAAAGTCCAAAAAATGCTAAAGCATGGAAGACAAGTTACATATGGTCGACAAATGGAACTACGAAAGTATAACGAAGATGATGAATCGCATTATACTTTGGAGGCAACAACGAGTCGACATTGAATACTCGAGAAAAAGCGAGCAAAGGAATGGGAATCGACATGCAACAAAAGTGTTTACACCAAATACTTGTAAAAATTTCAGCATTTATAACAAAAAAGCCTAGTCACAAAGACTGGCCAAATATGATCCAAACCTAAGGTTCTCATGATACTTGGAGGGCAGATATCGACATATATGCATCGACATGAGAGAGGCCGATGTGCAAATAAGGCCAAAGGCCGCAATAAAGCAAGATGGTCTAGTTCAAAGACCAAAGAAAAGAAGGAAAAATGTAACAATTTTTCAAGGAAAGAATAAGCCAAGTCCAAATGACCGGCTAATTGTTTATACAGATGGAAGCCAACGACAACGATGGTTAAAAAGGGCAAAGCCTAAGAAGAAGCATCTTTTTTGGCGTTAAGGCAAAGTCTCAAGACTGTTAGACTAACATTCGAGATCCGCATGCCGTACTCCAAAATCCAGGCAAATCAGATTCTTCAGAGAAGTCGACCTCGACCGAGACAGTCCCAAGTTGGACATCTCATCATTCCTTCGACAGCTATGGCATCGAAGTCGATGTCAACTTAGCCACACGTTATAAGTCCTAGGGACAGATAATGCTAAGATAAAAAAGTTTGCAAAGCAGACATGGAAAGGCCGTATGTCGGACTCCACAGGAAGTAAGTCTGCAGGGCAGATTTAAATTCAGAGCATTGGATGACGGTGGCCGAGATACACCTTTGACGGATCGGACGACCTCGAGAGCTCGGACGGATCCGGGGGCTTATGACGATACGGGATTTCACCCCTCCACGTGGAATTATCTAATTGGTCCAGCTGGCATGTGGAAAAGTCCAAGTATATTATCCACATCGGGTCGAATACGAGACGAATCAGTGATCACCACCGCCGCTAGCAGATCTTGCAAGTGTGTCAACTCGAGCACCCATGTCGGTGTCATACGAGTCGATATCAGAGCTCCAGCCCAGGTTCCCAGGCCCAATAATCTAGAGGGTTGCTTGGGCAAGGAGCAAGGCCCATTAAAGGGCAATTATGTCAATAGACCAAACCGCCCTAGGATTAGGGCAGAAGAAGGGCATGTGCCTATAAATACATCATTCCAGGAACTACGTAAGGCTTGATTCCTGGACAATACACAGGATACGTAGGCAATCCAAGATACATTCTTGGACTCAGCCATAAAACCCTAAAATCACCCCCAAAACCATCCTTGATTCTATCATCCCTAGATTAAATTAGCCTCAAATTATACATGACAAAATCCAGCATCGTCATGGTGAGAGATTTTGAGGTGAAGTTGTGAAACGATCAGAACCACACAGTTTAAATACATAATAAAACTGTGTGGTCCCCACACGGTGTCTCCGCACCGTGTGAAGACACAACACAATAACTTCCCCATACCGACCACCATCCCGGCAAATTTTTTATAATGGTGAACGACGAAATCCTACATATTGTGTCCAATCAATAGAATTTTAAATTTTTTTTAATAGACTTTACGTATAAAAACAAGTCATCAATCATTTTAGTCCAAATTGATAACATGATACTCCAAAAATTTGGTCCAGAAAAATAAATTTATTTCCCGGTCAATTCAAATAGCAATGAAATTATATTTGTAACATCTTCTCCCGAAAACTAGAATAAATTTCTAGATCGGACCTTTCGACAATGATTTGAAAAATTACAATCACGATCAAACACGTCTATGTCAGTGATTAGTTAATGCATAAAAACCACTTATTTACAAAATGACAACAATACTCTTAATGAAAGTTTAGGATTTCACATTCTTCTCTTGTTCAAAGAGGTCCTACAAACATTTTGTTCTTTACGTTTCTTTCATTATCATGCTTCCATTGTGCAATCTGATTAACCTAACCTTTCATAACGTCCAACACCACATAGAGGTTCAATATTAGGTTCTCAGAAATCAAACCAACAGGCATTTAACTTAGTAATCCGTCTAGGTATATACTTAATCAACATTAACCGATAAAAGACCTTTATGTTGATTCAACTTGTGTCTCTACCCTAAAGATTATGTCCATCAAAATGACGTCTCATCGTATCTCCGACCAACCCTTTCGTAAATCCATGCTTAGGCCAAGAATCATCCTAGTTCCACACATTCACCTTACCTCTTGGTAGAACAACTTATCCAAAGAATATTATGTATTATACTTAGACATCTAATGGAATACAACCATAGCTGCTCATCATGTACCACAAAGCTACTCACACGCGAAACCCTTAACATATTCATCCTTACTTATGTTGAACCTAGTTGCCATAGACATAGGCGGCTGTAGGAATTCTGGGACACGTGTAATATTCCGATTTTCGGGAAAGGGCAGACGTGTCTTTTTGCGAAAACGAAATATTGGGTTCGGTTCCTTTTAATCGGAGTTAATTAATTTGGACGTTATATATATATTTCGAGTGGTATATATATATATATATATATATATATATATATATATATATATATATATAGTTAAGGAAATCTGATTTGTATGACTAAGGGCAAATAAGGAAAACTAAGGTTTTATGGGAATGGGTATTTAAAGGAAAATTTGACTGATAATCCCCATAACCCTTTTACAAAAAAAAGAGAGCAGCCACGTTTTTTCTCCTCTCTTCTGTGCATTCAAGGAGAGAGTTGAGGGTTGGGGAAGTTTCACCAATAACTGAAGCAGCTCTTGGTGGTTTTCAGATCGGATGGGAGCGTTAGAATCGTCGTGAGGAAAGCATCGTCTTGATACCAGTTTGGTTGGCAAAGCTGCAGGCTTTTGTTGGGGTTTTGATCAGTTTCTGCGGCTGCAAATAGGTAAGGAAACTATCCTTATGATCTCAAATGTTTTTTATAAGGTTTAGATTTTGATGCTAGATTGATGAGTTTATGGATTGGTCATTGATCATAAGTGCCATATTATGTTTAGACATAATTTGCAGAGTTTTTTTGTGTTGTTCTTGCTGTTGTTCGGTTTGGAATCATTTTGGGAATCGCAGGATGAAGGTTTTGGGTTCTAGTCGAACCCAGGTGGACGAGTGTCTGGCCTCTCTGGACGGGCGTCTACGTGGGGCACATTTCGGACGAGCGTCTGGCTTTTCTGGACGGGCGTTTGAAGTGTTGTTTTACATTCAGGATTGAAACTGTTTTAGGTGGACGGGCGTCTGGGTATAGTGGACGAGCGTCCAGCTTTGGACGGGCGTCCAATAAGCTTCAGACGGGCGTCCAGAGCCTTAAACGGGCGTCTAGCTTGTTTTGTCCTTCTTCCTTTGTTGGTTGTTGTTCAGCCTTATAAGCATGATTTAGCTTTATGAAACCTTTATATATGATATATTAAATAGTATAAACTTGGACAAGCCTGAATTGAGCTTCTGATTCGTTCAGTTAAAACACCGAATGTACTCTTAAAAGGAGTTGAAGTTCGGATCCGTCGAAAGAGCATGATAGGCTTGTGCTTTGATGAGTTAGCATTCATCAATGTCTGTGTAATTGCTAGGACTTGTCCGTGTCTAGTGGTCTAGGAAGAGAGTAGTCTGTGTGAGGGAGATTATTTGAAAACACTTAGGTGGCTAGTTAATCATCCTAATAAACAACGTACTTAACTAGTAAAAGATTAAACAACATGTCTCTCTTGGCTAGGCACCAGGCTAAATCGCGATGCATGTGCTACCTCTGAAGGTGGAGGAACTCTGTAGGTCAAAAGACCCTAAGTACAGAGGGACTCCGCTGAGACGCGCAAGCTATTGGAGTCTACCTTTTCTAGACTTCGTGGATATTGGTGTGATCCACTAATATGTTGCAAAAGAGTGTTCCCGAGGTGGAAGAACTCCGTAGGTCATAATGACCCTAAGTACGGAGGGACTCTGCTGAGGTGGATGCGCGTAGTGCCCTTGAGTGCGGTTGTAACATAGATAAGCTAGGTAGAAACGTTTAGTCAATTCGTGTTGATGGACATGAAATGAACCCTAGGTTGAGTCGGTCTCACATAAACAACCAATCGGTTTAAGTATCTTTTCCTTATATAAACCTGAGTTGTTTTCATAGCTAGCTTCTTTCTTATTAAGTACGTTGTACTTACCTCAAATGCATTTTTTTTCTATGTGTTTGGGGATGAGAAGACGAACAGGTGTTCGAGGAGGAGTTCGACGACGACGTTTGACGGCGCTCGTTGAAGACTTATCATTTACAGCTTTACTTTTACATTTGGATTTCTTTGATACTTTTGAGGTAGACTTTTGGTCTTTCGAGACGTGTAGTACTTTTTTTTTGGGATTTTCGTACTTTCTCAAATGTAATAAATTTACATTTTTTCGCTTTTAGATTCCCATTTTCTATTCTTAAACGTTTAGAAATTTTATACCCGAGTTTTTGCTTCCGTTTGCTTTAATTTGATACGACGTAGTAGAGGCTTACGTATAAAGTGAATTTACTTTTATTTTATACGTGCCGAACGTTTCATTTCCGGATAAGGACTCGGTGTCCGGGAACGGGGCGTTACAGTTGGTATCAGAGAGCAGAAGCGTCCTTTCGGCTTCCTTTCTTTTAAGATAAGCTTCTTTGGATCTTTTAGTAACGTCTGGTTTTCTTGATCATCAGGATGGTGTTCACGAGGACTGGAGCGGGTGCAGAGTCTTCCAGAGTTCGAGGGGAAAGTCCCGTACCGGTGGTAGGGGGTGGTGTAGTGAGGCCGATACCCTTATCCCAGCAGAGTTTGTCTCCACCACCTCATACGGCGACACCATCTCCGAGGTCTCATCAGAGCTTGTCACCCCGACCTCATCAGGAACGACCTCCACGATGGCACGTGGGAAGTTCGGTTCAGTTCACCATGGTAAGTGATGTCCCAACTGGCTATGTACCACCACCTGTGGCTAGCGTGTACCCTCCACCAACCAGTGTTTATCCCCCAGTGTATCCTCAGCAGCAGCAGGTCTTTTACCCTCCTCCTGTAAGTCATACTCCTCAACCTACTGTACCACCTTCACCACGCGTTGATCATCAACAAGGCGTTGGTCACCCACCTTTTGGTTTTCAGCAACCCAGTACCCTCCGCAGCCTCACCAGTTTTACCCTCAGGGATACTACCCGTACCAGCCTGTACCTCAAGCGTATCCGGCTTACCCTCATCAGCAACAGTACCCACAGCAGATACCTTATGGTTACCCACCGGTTTACCCACCAGTCAGGCCGGCTTTTGAGCAAGCACCAGTTGTAGATTGGTACACAAGGTTAAGAAGGAATCGAGTTGAGAACTTTTATGGAAATGTGGAACATATGAAGGCAGAAGAGTGGTTGAGAGGTTTTGAAAAGGCTTGCAGGAACATACATGTCCCTGAGACAAAAATGGCACAGCTGGCAGTTAGTTTTCTGTTGGGAGCAGCAGAAGCATGGATCGATGCCATTCAAAGCGGTAACGGTAAGATAACGGACTGGGAAGGTTTTAAAGCCATGTTTTACAATGAATACTTCCCGGCTACGGTGCAAGCTGATAAGGCAAGTCAGTTTTTGAAGTTTAAGCAAGGTACTCAGCACACAGTGACCCAGTACACCAATAAATTCAACGAATTGGGGCGGTTCTACCCCGAGTTGATGAAAGTGGAGGAAAGGAAGATGGCTCTTTACAAGGACGGCTTGGCTTATGAAATCCAATCAGGCATGTTGGGATTTACAGCGAAGAATATGGCAGAGCTACTGAATAAAGCTTTGGAAGTCGAGACCTTTAGAAAGAGGGCTACAGTAGTTGTTGGGAACAAGAGAAGCTTTGGGACAAGCCAAGGAAATTTTAGGGGAGCACCGCAACAGAATATCAAGAAGACGACGGCTCCTACGGCATCTAAGGCCCCGAACAGTGCTCCGCTTTGCTCTAAGTGCAACAGAAATCACTCAGGAGAGTGCAGGCAGAACAGTGCTGGTTGCTACATCTGCGGAGAGCCAGGACACTTTTATAGAGCGTGTCCAAACAGAGGGAACAAAGGTAGCTCGAGTCAAGGAAGCGGAAAGAGCGGCCCAAGCCGACCGGTTCGAGTTTTTGCAGTTGACGCTGGTTTCGTGGAACCAGAGGATGACGTTATTTCAGGTACCATGTTGTTGTTTTGTTCTTTTGTTAAGATATTTTATAGCGTGATTATTCATGTTGTAACTATATTTAAATAAATGAATATGCATCCTAGGTACGATAATGTTAGAAAACTTAGTGGTCAAGGCTTTGTTTGATACGGGAGCGTCAAATACTTTTGTGTCAACCAAGGTAGCTAAGAAATCGAACTTACCTTCAGAACCTTTAAGGAACACTTTGGAAATAACTACACCGTTAGGGAAGGTAACAAAGGTGACTAGGATGATACCTCAAGTGGAAGTTCGAGTTGGACCTTATCGATGCAAGAGCGACTTCACAGTTTTGGACTTCTCGGATTTTGACATAATCCTCGGAATAGATTGGCTATCCGAGAATTATGTTCACTTGGACTGTAGAGAGAAGAAAGTGACTTTTAAAGTACCTGGAAAGTCAGACAAAACGTATCAAGGGAATGTGTACAAGCCGAGTAAGAAGCGGCATCCGATAATTTCGGCGGTTAAGGCCATCAGGGCTTGTCAGAAGGGTTGTGAGGGCTACTTGTTGTATGCAGTGGATGTAGAGCAAGTGAAGCCGAAGTTAGAAGAAACTCCTATAGTAAGAGAGTACCCCGAGGTGTTTCCAGAAGAGCTACCGGGAAACATGCCGGATAGGGAAATCGAGTTTGAGATCAAGTTGTTACCGGGGGCGGCACCAGTTGCTAAGGCACCCTATAGGATGGCACCGGCTGAATTAAAGGAGTTAAAAGCCCAACTTAAAGATATGCTTGAAAGGAACATAATTCAGCCCAGTACCTCGCCTTGGGGAGCCCCTGTCTTGTTCGTGAAGAAGAAGGATGGTAGCATGCGGATGTGTATCGATTACCGAGCGCTGAATAACCTTACCATCAAGAATAAGTACCCTCTACCGAGGATAGATGATCTGTTTAACCAGTTGCAAGGCAAGAAAGTGTTCTCCAAGATTGACTTGAGATCCGGTTATCATCAGTTGAAGATTAAAGTGGCAGATATACCGAAGACGGCTTTCAGTACAAGATATGGACATTATGAGTTCCTTGTCATGCCTTTTGGACTCACTAATGCTCCATCTGCATTTATGGATTTGATGCAACGTGTTTTCATGACGTATTTGGATAAGTTTGTGATTGTATTCATAGACGATATCCTTATCTACTCAAAGGATGAAAAAGAACACGAGGAACACTTGAGGATAGTGTTGGAGATCTTGAAGAAGAATCAGTTATATGCAAAGTTTTCAAAGTGTGACTTTTGGTTGGATCGAGTTAGTTTCTTGGGTCATGTGATTTCTGGAGATGGTATTCAAGTTGATCCAGTGAAAATCGAGGCAGTTGAGAATTGGCCTAGACCTACCACCGTTTCAGAAGTAAGAAGTTTTCTTGGGTTGGCTGGTTACTACCGGAAGTTTGTACAAGACTTTTCGAAGATAGCTACTCCACTCACTAAGTCGACACGAGAAGAATGTGAAGTTTGAATGGACTAGTAGAGTGCGAAATAGCTTTTCGTACACCGAAGGAGAAGTTGACTACGGCCCAGTGTTAGCAGTTCCAGAGATCTTTGATAATTACGATGTGTATACCGATGCTTCAGGACAGGGTCTAGGTTGTGTGTTAATGCAAGGAGGGAAAGTGATCGCCTATGCATCTAGGCAGTTGAAGGTGCATGAGAAGAATTACCCGACACATGATCTAGAGTTGGCAGCGGTAGTTTTTGCCTTAAAGACTTGGAGGCACTACTTGTATGGAGTTAAAGCAAGGATCTTCACCGACCATAAGAGTTTAAAGTATTTCTTCACCCAAGAGAATCTGAATATGAGACAGAGGAGATGGTTAGAATTTGTAAAGGATTACGATTTGGATATTCAGTACCATCCAGTGTTGAGGTAGTGGCGAGAGGGCTAGATGGACTGCAAATCAGAAGCTTTGATCAGATCGAAGACCGGCGGTTGTGGCACCGTTGTTAGCAAGATCCGAGTTGATGGATGACATTCGGGAGAAGCAAGACGAAGATCCGGTTTTGGTTGATTTGAAGCGGGTTGCTAGGGAGAAGCCTACGATTGGTTACGTGCTTTGGATAAGAGTGGAAATCGTGGTACCGGGATCGTCCGTGTGTACCTAATGTCGGCGACCTAAGACAAAGAGTTATGGAAGAGGCACACGAATTGCTTTCGCGGTTCATCCAGTGCTACTAAAATGTACAGAGATTTAAAGGAAAGATTTTGGTGGCCCTCAATGAAGTTGGAAATAGCCAAGTTTGTGGCGAGTGTGATGTTTGTCGAAGGTTAAAGCGAACATAGAAGACCCGGGGGAATGCTTAAGCCATTGGACATCCCTGAATGGAAGTGGGATAAGATTACGATAGATTTCATCACCGGATTACCTAGGACAAAGGGAGGGCATGATGCAATTTGGGTAATTGTGGATAGATTGACCAAATCTGCCCATTTCTTGCCATACAAAGTTGACATGCCGTTGAAGAAGATGACGACACTATATCTGGATAATATAGTGAAACTACACGGAGTTCCTATCTCTATAGTTTCGGATCGTGATTCGAGGTTCGTCGGTCGGTTTTGGAAGAGCTTACAAGAAGCCTTTGGAACCAAGTTGGATTTGAGCACGGCTTTTCATCCTCAGACAGATGGACAATCTGAGAGGACCATCCAAACACTTGAAGACATGTTAAGAGCTTGTGTTTTGGAGGTAGGCGGATCATGGGATGATTACCTATCGGTAGCGAGTTTGCCTATAACAACGCTTTTCATGCAAGCATAGGCATGCCGCCGTTTGAAGCGTTGTATGAGAGAAGATGTCGGACGCCACTGTTTTGGGATGAAGTTGGGGAGAGACAGATTACAGGGCCGGAAATGGTTAAACAAGCAAAGGAAAGGGGTTCAGTTGGTCAAGAAGAATTTGAAGGCAGCTCAAGACAGGCAGAAAAGTTGGGCTGATGTTAGAAGAAGACCCCTAGAGTTTGAAGTCGGTGATAGAGTTTACCTCCGAGCTTCACCGATGAAAGGAGTGAAACGCTTTGGACAGAAAGGAAAGCTAAGTCCAAGGTATGTTGGACCTTTTGAGATCTTGGAAAGAGTTGGAACGTTAGCTTATAAGCTTCAGTTGCCAAAATCAATGTCGAGAGTCCATAACGTATTTCACGTTTCGATGTTGAAGAAATGTCTGACAAAGAACGATGTTGAAACTACGGTTGATCCAGAAATCCTACAGGATAATCTTGCTTACGACGAAAGACCTATCAAGATTTTAGACCAGAAAGAAAAGACGATTAAAAGGCGAATGGTTCCCTTGGTGCTAGTTCAGTGGAGCAATCATTCACCCGAGGAGGCAACTTGGGAAGTGGAAAGCGACATGATCAGTGAGTTCCAAGAGTTTGCGGACTTACCAGGTATGTTCTAGTTTCGAGGACGAAACTCCTTTTAAGGGGGGAGGAATGTAATATTCCGATTTTCGGGAAAGGGCAGACGTGTCTTTTTACGAAAACGAAATATTGGGTTCGGTTCCTTTTAATCGGAGTTAATTAATTTGGACGTTATATATATATTTCGAGTGGTATATATATATATATATATATATATATATATATATATATATATATATATATATATATATATATATATATATATTAAGGAAATCGATTTGTATGACTAAGGGAAAATAAGGAAAACTAAGGTTTTATGGGAATGGGTATTCAAAGGAAAATTTGACTGATAATCCCCATAACCCTTTTACAAAAAAAAAAGAGCAGCCACGTTTTTTCTCCTCTCTTCTGCGCATTCAAGGAGAGAGTTGAGGGTTGGGGAAGTTTCACCAATAACTGAAGCAGCTCTTGGTGGTTTTCAGATCGGACGGGAGCGTTAGAATCGTCGTGAGGAAAGAATCGTCTTGATACCAGTTTGGTTGGCAAAGCTGCAGGCTTTTGTTGGGGTTTTGATCAGTTTCTGCGGCTGCAAATAGGTAAGGAAACTATCCTTATGATCTCAAATGTCTTTTATAAGGTTTAAATGAAATTGTAGGGTGTTTTGATGCTAGATTGATGAGTTTATGGATTGGTCATTGATCATAAGTGTCATATTATGTTTAGACATAATTTGCAGAGTTTTTTTGTGTTGTTCTTGCTGTTGTTCGGTTTGGAATCGTTTTGGGAATCGCAGGATGAAGGTTTAGGGTTCTAGTCGAACCCAGGTGGACGAGCGTCTGGCCTCTCTGGACGGGCGTCTACTTGGGGCACATTTCGGACGAGCGTCTGGCCTCTCTGGACGGGCGTCTACTTGGGGCACATTTCGGACGAGCATCTGGTTTTTCTGGACGGGCGTTTGAAGTGTTGTTTTACATTCAGGATTGAAACTGTTTTAGGTGGACGGGCGTCTGGGTATAGTGGACGAGCGTCCAGCTTTGGACGGGCGTCCAATAAGCTTCAGACGGGCGTCCAGAGCCTTAAACGGGCGTCTAGTTTGTTTTGTCCTTCTTCCTTTGTTGGTTGTTGTTCAGCCTTATAAGCATGATTTAGCTTTATGAAACCTTTATATATGATATATTAAATAGTATAAACTTGGACAAGCCTGAATTGAGCTTCTGATTCGTTCAGTTAAAACACCGAATGTACTCTTAAAGGGAGTTGAAGTTCGGATCCGTCGGAAGAGCATGATAGGCTTGTGCTTTGATGAGTTAGCATTCATCAATGTCTCGTGTAATTGCTAGGACTTGTCCGTGTCTAGTGGTCAGGAAGAGAGTAGTCGTGTGAGGGAGATTATTTGAAAACACTTAGGTGGCTAGTTAATCATCCTAATAAACAACGTACTTGACTAGTAAAAGATTAAACAACATGTCTCTCTTGGCTAGGCACCAGGCTAAATCGCGATGCATGTGCTACCTCTGAAGGTGGAGGAACTCTGTAGGTCAAAAGACCCTAAGTATAGAGGGACTCCGCTGAGACGCGCAAGCTATCGGAGTCTACCTTTTCTAGACTTCGTGGATATTGGTGTGATCCACTAATATGTTGCAAAAGAGTGTTCCCGAGGTGGAAGAACTCCGTAGGTCATAATGACCCTAAGTACGGAGGGACTCTGCTGAGGTGGATGCGCTTAGTGCCCTTGAGTGCGGTTGTAACATAGATAAGCTAGGTAGAAACGTTTAGTCAATTCGTGTTGATGGACATGAAATGAACCCTAGGTTGAGTCGGTCTCACATAAACAACCAATCGGTTTAAGTATATTTTCCTTATAAACTGCAGTTGTTTTCATAGCTTCTCTTTCTTATTAAGTACGTTGTACTTACCTCAAATGTATTTTTTTCTATGTGTTTGGGGATGAGAAGACGAACAGGTGTTCGAGGAGGAGTTCGACGACGACGTTTGACGGCGCTCGTTGAAGACTTATCATTTACAGCTTTACTTTTACATTTGGATTTCTTTGATACTTTTGAGGTAGACTTTTGGTCTTTCGAGACGTGTAGTACTTTTTTTTTTTTTTGGATTTTCGTACTTTCTCAAATGTAATAAATTTACATTTTTCCGCTTTTAGATTCCCATTTTCTATTTTTAAACGTTTAGAAATTTTATACCCGAGTTTTTGCTTCCGTTTGCTTTAATTTGATACGACGTAGTAGAGGCTTACGTATAAAGTGAATTTACTTTTATTTTATACGTGCCGAACGTTTCATTTCCGGATAAGGACTCGGTGTCCGGGAACGGGACGTTACAACACGGGTCGGAGATCGATAACGGCATGTCGTGTTATAAGTTTATAGGAATTAATTTTAAAAATCCAAGTAGGATTATGAGTCAAAAATCATTTTTAAAAAATTTAGCGGGTCATTTAATACATATTAAATGTATAAAAAATTTAAATAACGTAAAATATACATAGAATCGTTTTTTGCCTGGCCATAGATTGAACCGACAAATATGCAGATTCATCAGCGATTACCTTATCCTACATCTAGATTCTTATTAGGCTCAATGTAACGCCCTCGACCCCGTGCCTGGTAGCGCTACATGAGTCATAAATAGTTCGGTCAACTGCTTAGTTCCGTTGTCCTCATTTGGTCTAAAAGGACTAACTCGAGTTGACAAGACAATTATATCTCACACTTATATAGGGTGAGCAGGGGTTTACTTTACCGATGTGGGACATTACACTCAACCACCATTACCGCTAGCCAGAATATATGTGTATAAAACCATCAAGTTGGGTTATATAATAATCTGCCAATTAGCTTCAACATCCTTTTTCAAGGATCATATAGAGTTAAGTGAATGAAACGGCAAGTTATCAAGAAAGATAAACAAATAGTATTGTTTTTAAAAAAAATAAAATATGAGAAATAATACTTGCTCAATCAATATATTATATATTATATATATATATTTTATTAATAGTTTAAATACACGTTTTGTCACTTTTTCTAACACAGAACTTATGCACATATAATTACTCATACATTGTGTGCATAGACTATGATACTACCTCACTCCCATAAAAAATGCATTCTGTTATTTTAAATGAATCGTCCTTAAAATGTATCGATTTAGAAAACAAATATATTATTTAATGTATTTTTTTTTAAAAATACCCCTATCATATCATACCTCGGTGTTGGGAGGTGGTGGTTTTAGTTTGTAAGTTATTGGAAGCCATAAAAATCAATTACGCAACCTTCAATGACTGCTAAATTGCTTAGTCAATTTGGAAGGGAGTAGCCGAGTCAAATATACTCGTGCATGTTTATTTTTATATAGTTTTCCATTTCTTTCATAAAAAAATAACCATTCATCTTGTACACAGTTTATGATGTTAACAGGGCAATATGTCCGTAGTATTTTCCTTCTTTAATAATAATATAAAACAAAAAAAAAAAAAATCCACAGGCACTTCAAGTGTCACTCTCAAGGCTACCACCGTTACAAAAATATGTTCACTATTATAAACAAAGGGCTAGCCTCCTTATGTATATTATATTCAATAAAAAATAAAACTCAGTACTATATTCCGTTTTGCATATTTTGATTTTCTATCTCTCTCTCTATATATATATATATATGTGTTTCTTTTTAAATGATGATGAAACACAAAAAAAAATAAAAAAATATAATGCCCTAAAATGTTTTGGTTTTATATTCTTTTAGACTTAGGTTTAAGAATTAGGACTTAAAAGGAGGTAATATCCACATGGGTTGCAATGAGAGAATTGCAGTTTTTTCCTTGCCGTTAATAAACTTTCTCAGAAAATAATTACGTCTTCTTCATTCCTAAAAGATAAGTCTTTATAATAGCTTTTACACATGTTAAGAAATGTATGAGTGTCATAAATTCAAAAAAGAAATAACTAAAGGGTTAATCGTTAAAAATAATAATTTAAACATAGAAATATGTAAAGAAGACAGTGAAATTTTTTTTCGGATAAAAAGGATATATCATTATTCCACTGTGATTTAAATTCTCTCGTATTCAACTACCAAAATGAATATATTTTTTGATCTGATTGTCGAAAGATGGTAATTCTTTAATTACATTTTTCCTTTTTCCGCCCTCTTTATTTAGACATCTCATTTGATATTTTTTCAACATTATTTTTTAGGTCAATTATGTAAAAAACGCATAAACAGTGGAATAGTGAAACATTGCATTTGAGGCAAATTTCAATGCACCAAATACTAGATTTGTGGTTATTAATAGTGAATTTGTCCTTATCATCAAATTTATATTTTCACTGTCATGATTCCTATTTTTCCCTCCATTTTGTCCTTTTAAACTACTCCCCTTAACTAAAATACATTTAACATAATATTTGTAATGTAATGATTTAGAATATAAGATAAGTATAATAAATCCTTTGTTAAAAATTCCAAAAAAATTAAAACTAAAATGAATTATAGAAATGTAGTAGTCCCTGGGGGCAGGCCAACAAGGGCCTATGGCCCCCGACAAAACTTGCAATTTTAGGGTCTTCCGTTTTCACGTAATAGAAGTGTATTTTTAGTCAATTTATTTTTTACTCAATCTAAAAAACCGGTAACACCTAAATTTATAGCCGAATTCAGTGAAAGAAATTCTCATGTTACATTTTTTATAGCGTAGTATACCATCAAAATAGTTATGATATATTATTTTTTTACGAGGTCGAGAGCACAATTTTTTTTTGATCGAGGGACTCCGATTACACATGACAACCCCGTGTAGCATTTTAGACAATACATATTACTAATATTTTCTTTTGAAGGAACATATTATTACTACAGCAATGCTACAGCCACATCCGTTTTACACAACGGTGTGCCACAACGGTGATCTTCACCGTTGATCTGTGTAGGATCTAAGTGATCCATCTAGATCCTACACAGATCAACGGTGAAGATCACCGTTATGACACACCGTTATGTAAAACGGATGTGCCCGTAGCACCACTCTTATTACTACCTTGGTGAAGGTCCCCAAACTAGAAGTGGGACTCGGCTTGACACATTGGTCTTGACACATTGACGGCCAGTAATCCTTGTCTTTGATTTAGGGCCACTTTTGATTTTCAATTATTATGATCTTTTTTTGTTTTGTGTTTTAATCGACCAGACTTAAAAGTCCAAGTCTTGCCCATTACGACATTGACTTGACTTTACCTTTCTTTACCGGCATAAGAACAATTATACAACTTGTGTTTCTAGAACATAATTAGTAGTAAAGATATTTGGTACTTTAAAAAGACACTTTCATTTTTAGCTGGAGCGTGATGTTCGAACTTCGGAAAGTGAGATGTAACGTCCCCGGCACCGGCTGTAGCTTAAATGAGTCGTAAATGGTTCGGTCATTAACTTGGACCTCCGTCCTCACTTGGTGCAAAAAATTGCTAACCCGAGTTGACAAGACCTTTATGTCTCACACTTATATGGGGGTGAGCATTCACTTAACAATAGCTACCACGCGAGTTTGGGTATGCCGCCGTTTGAAGCCTTGTTTGGCAGAAAATGCAGAACACCTCTGTATTGGGATGAAGTCGGTGAGAAGCACATCACGGGACCGGAAATGGTGAAGCAAGCTAAGGAAAAGGTTTTGTTGATCAAGAAGAATCTAAAAGCCGCCCAAGATAGACAGAAGAGTTGGGCAGATGTAAGAAGGAGACCATTGGAGTTTAATGTCAGAGAAAGAGTTTATCTTCGTGCGTCACCAATGAAGGGAGTTAAGAGGTTTGGACAGAAAGGAAAGCTAAGTCCAAGGTTTGTAGGACCGTTTGAAGTTATCGAAAGGATTGGAAAGTTAGCTTACAGACTTAGATTGCCAGAATCGATGTCAAGGGTGCACAATGTCTTCCATGTTTCAATGTTGAAGAAGTGCTTGTCAAGGACGGATGTGGAATCCGAGATTGATCCGGAAGTTCTACAAGATAATCTTTCGTATGAAGAGAAACCGGTTCAGATTCTAGACAGAAAAGAGAAGATGGTTAAAAGGCGGATGATTCCTTTAGTTTTGGTTCAGTGGAGCAACCATACCGCAAGCGAGGCGACTTGGGAGATCGAGGATGACATGATCCTTGAATTTCCAGACTTCCTCAATCTACCAGGTATGTTCTAGTTTCGAGGACGAAACTCCTCTTAAGGGGGGAGGAATGTAATATCCCGATTTTTATAAAAGGGCATTATTGTCTTTTATTAAAAATCTGAATATTATGTTTTTAAAATAAAAAAAAGGATTTTTTTTTGGAAATTGATTAATTATTGGGAGTTAATAAAAAGAAAATACTCCTAATAACCTAATCAAACTTGCAATTTGCGTATAACATCAGAGAGGTTGGCAAGAGCGCCACTTTCATCACTTGGGAGAAAAGGAGACTTTCGATAATCGGAGCCTAACCGTTGCTCGATTGTGCAGACATCTCAAGGAGAAAAGACTCCACGTGACGCAAGGATCGTGTGGATACAAGTTTCTTTTGGAGAAGGTTAGATTTTAATCAAGTTGTGGATTCTCGTGTTTCGATCAAGTTCAAGTGTTCAAAATTCTTCCTTTCGTAGTTTCCGGCGTTTAGAATCCTTGGTAGGTTGTTAATCGATAGTTGAATCATTTTTTTTATACGTTCGAATCAAGTTTGGGGTTTGGATCGAGTTTTGAAGTGCTAAAGGTAACGGGGTTTTTCCTTTGAAAGATTAAGGTTTTATAGTGCTTAGCCTGCAAAGCTGTATGTTTTTTTTTTGTGTTTAATTGCTGTTTAAAAATCAGTATCTATGGGTTGAATTATGGCAAGATACGTACAGGTTGAATGATGAATTTTCTGGGCTGAATTTGTCTTTTATATATGCATTGTTTTGATGTTCGGTTCGGTTTCGAGCCATTCCAGTCTTGTTTTAATGTCTATTACTACTTGACAAAGCTTTGGGTAGATTTGTAAGATACGTACAGGTTGAAGGATGAATTTTCTGGGCTGAATTTGTCTTTTATATATGCACTGTTTTGATGTTCGGTTCGGTTTCGAGCCATTCCAATCTTGTTTTAATGTCTATTACTACTTGACAAAGCTTTGAATAGATTTCCGATGCGTTTGGTTCTGCATCATATGGAATCCTTTAAGGATGAAGTTTGGTTCCTTCGGAAATTTAGGATCCGCCTTGTGCTCTGATGAACTAGGATTCATCATTGTCTGTGTAACTGTTAGGTTGTTCTAAAGATCTAAGTGAGGGAGTAGGGAGACGAGACCTGGATGAACTTAGGTGCCTAGTTAATTACTTAATCAACGTCCTTTTCTAGATAAAACATTAAATATCATGAATGCTTGGTTAGACATAGTACAATATCGGTGATGTGAAGTTTGGCTCAGTAACGATAGCGAGGATCATTTGCCGGATTCTAGACCTAGCTTTGTCAAAGTGAATGATCGTCTGCCGGACGGACTCACACTCGGAATAGATATTCGCCGGGCAACTTTGTAAGTTGGCCACTAAAGTGAGTTGACTTTCGAGGCCTATTGAGCCGCGTCTCTTTGGGGTTACAACATTGTCTAGCGCATCTCTCACCTAGCGTAGTGTCCTTGTGGTTCATGATATAACACAAATAAGCTAAGCTAGTAACCCTAGGGATCTCAGGTTATGCTATGAACATAATCTGATAGTTCGATGTAAGATGACTTAATAACGGTTTTATAATAAAGACGAGGTTTGCATGCTTTTCTTTATAAAACTTAATGGTTCAATGCTTTTTACCTGTTACTAAGTACGCAAGTACTTACCGTTATTTTTTGTGTAAAAAGATTGGCAGGTTGACGAGGAGGACGATGGTCCGGGAGATGAAGTTTAAAGCTTTTGTTTTGAAGAATTTTCATTATTGCTTCGATTGAGATTTGATGACGCTGTTTTTAACAAATACTTTGGTTTTGGATTTTAAAGATGTTGTTTCCTTTTAAGGTTCTTGTTTTAGGAAGCCTGTTGATGTAGGATTTTGGGTGTTTTATTTATTTATTTATTTATTACTTATTTATTTTTGAGATCTCTTGTTTGCCATAGATCTATCTTGTAGAGTCGCAGCAATGGATACTCGTTTTAGATTCTGTCGTTTTTTTTGTTGTTATTCCCGAGTTTTTTTTTAGCTTCCGCAACGCTTTGTTTTTTTTTGATATGATGGCGTAGGCTTACGTATATTATTAGATTTTATTTAATGATATACGTGCCGGGCGTTCTTTTCCGGATAAAGGCTCGGTATCCGGGAACGGGGCGTTACAGTTGGTATCAGAGACAAAGTTTCTTTTGCTGCTTAGGATTCTGTTCTTTAAGATAAGCTTCTTAGAATCCTTTAAGTGGTCTCTAATCGGTTTTTGGTTGTACAGAATGGTTACCACTCGAAGAGGTTCGAGTGCTAGGGGTGCAAGTAGTTTGAGAGGCAGAGGTAGAGGAGCTACTACGAGTCAGCCCGAGACATCTGGGGTTAATACAAGTATTGGAATGACTCAGGGGCAGCAGGATGTGCCTCTTACAGGGACTCCTATCATTGGAGAAATTCCTCTGATTTCAGTGACTCCAGCCACAAGTGTTTATCCACCACCGCAGACATCAGCACCGTTTGGTCAGACGTTTTACAGACCACCCACTACGATGTTCTATCCACCACTGCAGACAGAGGCACCGCAGCCTACAGTGTTAACACCACCCCAGTTCAGTTCACAGTACCCGCAAGGTCAGTTTTGGGTGCAACCTCCGCCCGGTGGGCGATGCGGTTTCCGGCGGCCACCTCGGTATCGGTATCGGCGGCCGCGGCGGCCTCGGCGGCGGTATCGGCGGCCTCGGACAACTGCGCGGCACCTCAGACATCTCAGGTTACCGCAGGTTACACACCAGGTTACCAGCAGGCTTATCCCCAGGGTCAATGGCAGTTTTATCATGGGGACGTGGACTGGTATAACAAGTTGAAGAGGAACAGGATGCAAGAGTTCTTTGGGAATGTGGAGCCCGAGGCAGCAGAGATTTGGTTGAAGGGCTTTGAGAAGGCCTGTAGCAGGATCAGAGTATCGGAGGGTGAGATGGCCCAGCTAGCGAGTGGTTTCTTAGCAGGGAATGCTGAGAATTGGTTCGAGATGCTAGAGCAGAGCAGGGGGAAGATTACAGTTTGGCAGACATTCAAGGACATGTTCTATCAAGAGTACTTTCCTCCATCTGTGCAAAGTGACAAAGCTAGTCTGTTTCTGAGGTGTAAGATGGGTCAGCAGTGGTCAGTGACTCAGTTTTCACAGAAGTTCAATGAGCTGGGAAGGTTCTATCCTGAGATCATGAGTAATGAGAGCAGGAAAATGCAGCAGTTCATGAATGGGTTATCCTTTGAAGTTCAGAGCGGTTTGGGAGGTGTACAGCCAAGCAACATGGCTGAGTTAGTTGACCGAGCCTTACGAGTTGAGACCTTGCAGAAGAAGCCCACTTCTTTTGTTGGGGTGAAGAGATCTTTTGGGGCCAGTCAGGGCAGTTTCAGAGGAGCATCGCGACAGCAGCCATCCAAGAGGGCATCAGTAACTCAGTCAGCACCTCCACCAGCTGGGACACCCGCGTGTCCAAAGTGTAAGCTTGTTCACACCGGTGAATGCCGGGCAGCCACCACAGGGTGCTATAATTGTGGTCTGAGTGGACATTTCTCTAGAGTTTGTCCTAAGAAACTCGCACAGGGAAGCACAGCCGCACCAGCTCGCAGTAATCCAGTCAGGCAGATGCGTGTTTTCTCGTGTGATGTTGAACCTATAGAAGTTGATGATGCAGTCATTACAGGTAACCTTTTAAGTTGTTTATTTTGATGAGGTACTGTTATAGCACGTTAATGCATGTTGTATTTGTACTTAAATGAAATGAACTTGTTGCTAGGTACAATAGTCATAGATAACTTAGCTGTGTCAGCCTTATTTGACTCCGGAGCGTCAGGAACTTTTGTGTCAACTAAGATAGCTAAGAAGTTGAATCTACCTATGCAACCTTTGGAACATCCTTTAAAGATTACCACACCGTTGGGTAGAGTTACTAAGGTTACACAGTTGATACCTCAAGTTGATATCCGAGTTGGAGCTCATAAGTGTAAGAGTGACTTGATAGTCATGAATTTTACGGATTTTGATGTAATTCTGGGGATGGATTGGCTATCCAGGAATTATGTACATTTGGACTGTAGAGGTAAGGAAGTGATCTTTAAGGTACCAGGAAAGTCACCCAAGACGTTTCAAGGAAATGTGTATAAGCCAGACAAGCGCCGACACCCGATCATATCAGCGGTTAGAGCAATGAGAGCTTTGAAGAAAGGTTGTGAAGGTTATGTGCTTTATGCTATGGACACAGAAAAGCATAAACCTAAGTTAGAGGAGACACCAGTGGTTAAGGATTTTCCTGAAGTGTTTCCAGAAGTTTTGCCTGGGAAGATGCCGGATAGGGATATCGAGTTTGAGATTGAGTTAATCCCAGGATCAGCACCAGTTGCTAAGGCACCTTACAGAATGGCGCCAGCAGAGTTGAAAGAGTTGAAGGAACAACTTAAGGATATGTTGGAAAGGAATATTATTCAGCCTAGTACATCTCCTTGGGGAGCACCGGTTCTTTTTGTAAAGAAGAAGGACGGTAGCATAAGGATGTGTATAGATTACCGGGCCTTGAACAATCTGACAATCAAGAATAAGTATCCTTTGCCTAGGATTGACGATCTTTTCAATCAGTTGCAAGGTAAGAAAGTGTTCTCTAAGATTGATCTTAGATCCGGTTACCATCAGTTGAAGGTGAAAGTTGCAGATATACCGAAGACAGCTTTCAGCACGAGGTATGGACATTATGAGTTCCTCGTCATGCCGTTTGGACTCACTAATGCTCTATCTGCTTTTATGGATCTCATGCAACGGGTGTTTATGCCTTACTTAGATAAGTTTGTCGTTGTCTTCATTGATGACATTTTAATCTATTCTAAGGATGAGGCAGAACATGAGGAACATTTGAGGATAGTTTTACAGACGCTAAAGGAGAAGGAGTTGTATGCAAAATTCAGCAAGTGTGAATTTTGGTTGGACCAAGTTAGTTTTCTTGGACATGTTATCTCCGGGGAAGGGATAAAGGTTGATCCCACGAAGATTGAAGCCGTTTCCTTGTGGCCAAGACCGAAGTTAGTTACCGAGATAAGAAGCTTTTTGGGTTTAGCAGGGTACTACAGGAAGTTTGTTCAAGACTTTTCGAGGATAGCTGCACCGCTCACAAAGCTCACACAGAAAAATGTCAAGTATGAATGGACGAAGGAGTGCGAAATTGCTTTTCAAACTTTGAAGGAGAAGTTAACTACCGCATCAGTGTTGGCTTTGCCAGAGATCTTTGATAAGTATGATGTGTACACGGATGCCTCAGGGCAAGGGCTTGGTGGTGTTTTGATGCAGGCCGGAAAGGTGATTGCTTATGTTTCTAGACAATTGAAGGTACATGAGAAAAACTACCCTACTCATGACTTGGAGTTGGCAGCTGTAGTCTTTGCTTTGAAGACTTGAAGGCATTATCTTTATGGAGTTAGAGCTCGAATATTCACAGATCGTAAGAGTTTGAAATTCTTCTTTACGCAAGAGAATCTGAATATGAGGCAAAGAAGATGGTTAGAGTTTGTAAAGGACTATGATCTTGATATTCAATACCATCCGGGTAAAGCGAATGTGGTAGCTGATGCACTTAGCCGGAGATCGGTTAATGCTATCACCATAGTTCAGGAGGTCGTTGATCAGCTAGATGGTTTGAAGATTCAAGTGTTTGAGCAGAAGGGAGAAGTTCGGAATTTAGCTCCTTTGTTGGCAAGATCTGAGTTAATTGACGATATCAAGGCGAAGCAAGATGAAGATCCGGTTTTGGTTAATCTGAAGAGGATTGCAAGAGAGAAGCCTACATCAGGTTATGCTCTGGACAAGAATGGAAATCTTTGGTTTGGAGATCGGCTTTGTGTTCCTAATGTTGATGGTTTAAGGCAGAAGGTAATGGATGAAGCGCATAGGATTGCTTTTGCTGTTCATCCTGGAACTACCAAGATGTACAGAGACCTTAGGGAAAGGTATTGGTGGCCAGGTATGAAGCTAGAAATAGCAGAGTTTGTGGCCATGTGTGACACATGCCAAAGAGTTAAAGCTGAGCATCAAAGACCAGGAGGTTTGATGAAGCCTTTGGAAATCCCTGAATGGAAGTGGGATAAGATTACTATGGATTTCATCACAAGTTTGCCACGTACCAAGAGTGGTAATGACATGATCTGGGTGATTGTTGACAGACTCACAAAATCAGCCCATTTCATACCTTGTAAGGTTACTACACCATTGCCTAAGATGGTTTCCCTTTATTTGGATAATATTGTGAGGTTACATGGTGTGCCGGTATCTATTGTATCCGACAGGGATAGTAGATTCATCGGTCGATTCTGGAAAGGATTGCAGAAAGCTTTTGGGACCAAGCTAGACATGAGTACATCTTTTCATCCGCAGACAGATGGACAGTCAGAGAGGACAATTCAGACTCTTGAGGATATGTTAAGGGCTTGTGTTCTGGAGGTAGGAGGATCATGGGATGATTATCTACCTGTAGCTGAGTTTGCGTATAACAATAGCTACCACGCGAGTTTGGGTATGCCGCCGTTTGAAGCCTTGTATGGCAGAAAATGCAGAACACCTCTGTATTGGGATGAAGTCGGTGAGAAGCACATCACGGGACCGGAAATGGTGAAGCAAGCTAAGGAAAAGGTTTTGTTGATCAAGAAGAATCTAAAAGCCGCCCAAGATAGACAGAAGAGTTGGGCAGATGTAAGAAGGAGACCATTGGAGTTTAATGTCGGAGAAAGAGTTTATCTTCGTGCGTCACCAATGAAGGGAGTTAAGAGGTTTGGACAGAAAGGAAAGCTAAGTCCAAGGTTTGTAGGACCATTTGAAGTTATCGAAAGGATTGGAAAGTTAGCTTACAGACTTAGATTTCCAGAATCGATGTCAAGGGTGCACAATGTCTTCCATGTTTCAATGTTGAAGAAGTGCTTGTCAAGGACGGATGTGGAATCCGAGATTGATCCGGAAGTTCTACAAGATAATCTTTCGTATGAAGAGAAACCGGTTCAGATTCTAGACAGAAAAGAGAAGATGGTTAAGAGGCGGATGATTCCGTTAGTTTTGGTTCAGTGGAGCAACCATACCGCAAGCGAGGCGACTTGGGAGATCGAGGATGACATGATCCTTGAATTTCCAGACTTCCTCAATCTACCATGTATGTTCTAGTTTCGAGGACGAAACTCCTCTTAAGGGGGGAGGAATGTAATATCCCGATTTTTATAAAAGGGCATTCTTGTCTTTTATTAAAAATCTGAATATTATGTTTTTAAAATAAAAAAAAGGAGGATTTATTTTTTTTTGGAAATTGATTAATTATTGGGAGTTAATAAAAAGAAAATACTCCTAATAACCTAATCAAACTTGCAATTTGCGTATAACATCAGAGAGGTTGGCAAGAGCGCCACTTTCATCACTTGGGAGAAAAGGAGACTTTCGATAATCGGAGCCTAACCGTTGCTCGATTGTGCGACATCTCAAGGAGAAAAGACTCCACGTGACGCAAGGATCGTGTGGATACAAGTTTCTTCAAGTTTGGAGAAGGTTAGATTTTAATCAAGTTGTGGATTCTCGTGTTTCGATCAAGTTCAAGTGTTCAAAATTCTTCCTTTCGTAGTTTCCGGCGTTTAGAATCCTTGGTAGGTTGTTAATCGATAGTTGAATCATTTTTTTTATAGGTTCGAATCAAGTTTGGGGTTTGGATCGAGTTTTGAAGTGCTAAAGGTAACGGGGTTTTTCCTTTGAAAGATTAAGGTTTTATAATGCTTAGCCTTCAAAGTTGTATGTGTTTTTTTTGTGTTTAATTGCTGTTTAAAAATCAATATCTATGGGTTGAATTATGGCAAGATACGTACAGGTTGAAGGATGAATTTTCTAGGCTGAATTTGTCTTTTATATATGCATTGTTTTGATGTTCGGTTCGGTTTCGAGCCATTCCAATCTTGTTTTAATGTCTATTACTACTTGACAAAGCTTTGGGTAGATTTGTAAGATACGTACAGGTTGAAGGATGAATTTTCTGGGCTGAATTTGTCTTTTATATATGCACTGTTTTGATGTTCGGTTCGGTTTCGAGCCATTCCAATCTTGTTTTAATGTCTATTACTACTTGACAAAGCTTTGAATAGATTTCCGATGCGTTTGGTTATTGCACCATATGGAATCCTTTAAGGATGAAGTTTGGTTCCTTCGGAAATTTAGGATCCGCCTTGTGCTCTGATGAACTAGGATTCATCATTGTCTGTGTAACTGTTAGGTTGTTCTAAAGATCTAAGTGAGGGAGTAGGGAGACAGTACCTGGATGAACTTAGGTGCCTAGTTAATTACTTAATCAACGTCCTTTTCTAGATAAAACATTAAATATCATGAATGCTTGGTTAGACATAGTACAATATCGGTGATGTGAAGTTTGGCCTGTAACAGTAGCGAGGATCATTTGCCGGATTCTAGACCTAGCCTGTCAAAGTGAATGATCGTCCTGCCGGACAGACTCACACTCGGAATAGATATTCGCCGGGCAACTTTGTAAGTTGGCCACTAAAGTGAGTTGACTTTCGAGGCCTATTGAGCCGCGTCTCTTTGGGGTTACAACATTGTCTAGGCGCATCTCTCACCTAGCGTAGTGTCCTTGTGGTTCATGATATAACACAAATAAGCTAAGCTAGTAACCCTAGGGATCTCAAGTTATGCTATGAACATAATCTGATAGTTCGATGTAAGATAACTTAATAACGGTTTTATAATAAAGACGAGGTTTGCATGCTTTTCTTTATAAAACTTAATGGTTCAATGCTTTTTACCTGTTACTAAGTACGCAAGTACTTACCGTTATTTTTTGTGTAAAAAGATTGGCAGGTTGACGAGGAGGACGATGGTCCGGGAGATGAAGTTTAAAGCTTTTGTTTTGAAGAATTTTCATTATTGCTTCGATTGAGATTTGATGACGCTGTTTTTAACAAATACTTTGGTTTTGGATTTTAAAGATGTTGTTTCCTTTTAAGGTTCTTGTTTTAGGAAGCCTGTTGATGTAGGATTTTGGGTGTTTTAATTATTTATTTATTTATTACTTATTTATTTTTGAGATCTCTTGTTTGCCATAGATCTATCTTGTAGAGTCGCAGCAATGGATACTCGTTTTAGATTCTGTCGTTTTTTTTGTTGTTATTCCCGAGTTTTTTTTTAGCTTCCGCAACGCTTTGTTTTTTTTGATATGATGGCGTAGGCTTACGTATATTATTAGATTTTATTTAATGATATACGTGCCGGGCGTTCTTTTCCGGATAAAGGCTCGGTATCCGGGAACGGGGCGTTACATGAGATTTTTTTAAATTTTTTGGTATAACCAATTTAATCATAACAACTTAATATATATACTCATCCTATGGGACATGGTCGAATGAGGACCATAATGGTTAGGGTTTAACCATTTTAATCATAACAACTTGTGCTACGATGACATATTGCACCAACAAAAGCAGTATCAAATATTAAGGGTATTTATGTCTTTTTTGGGTATTTTGAGTAAACCGTAATGGTTAAAAGAAAGATGGGGTCGCGGGCTAGAAGGACAAAATAAGATACAAAATAAGAAAAAATGACAAGAAAAAAAGATAGTGGTTGAGAAGGACAAAAACACGCATGTTACTACACGTGTTACTACACGTTGCTACAACCACATGTAGTAACACATCTAGTAACATGCGCGTTTTTGTCCTTCTCAACAGCTATCTTTTTTTCTTGTCCTTTTCTCCCATTTTAGATTAAAAACAGTCATCCACAACCTTTAACTAAAGAAAGATTAACAAAAGAAAACCCTAAAACCTAATATTATATATATATATATATATATATATATATATATATATATATATATATATATATATATATATATATATATATATATATATATATATATATATATTTGTCCAAAAAGGACAAACTAATATATTTATTAGGCTACAAGTACATGGATGATTAGAAAGGACAAAACTTAATTAACATTACCAAAATATCATTTTTTACTAATTTTAAAAAATATTCATGCTCTCAGCCCTAGCACCACTGCAGCCGACTGGTCCATTATTGGTGTGCTGGATCAAGTCTTCCATATGAAGGATGATGTTGCATCTTTATCAAATTTGTTGTTGATAAATCCCTCTCTATTTCTAGTTTTGATAGATTTGATCCATACCCATAATTAAAACACCAATTGTTTTTCACTTCTCCATAATTTCTCTGCAATTTATCATCGCATCCTTCAGCCAATCCGCTGTTGTCGGTCACCGGCGGCTTAATCCGTAGCGTCGAAACCACCGGTCTTTGATCGGTCTGAAACTGTTGATAATTATTGGGTATGTTCCACGGCCTTGTGACGGTGGCGCCTCCTCCACCATAGCCGCCATCCATCTCCGGTGAAATAGCTCATCCTCTCCGTTCATCAGTTGCACCCATGGCTAGGGGTCCTGCCGCCTTGCAGCTCCAGTTCTCTTTTTTTTTTTTGGTATTTTTTTTCCCGGCCAAGAAGATTGGATTTTTTCCCGACGAAGGGAAGGGTGATTGGAATTGACAAAGAAGAGGAAAGGCTGTTTTTTTTTTTTTGGGAAAATGTTTAGGGTTTAGGGTTGTTACTATTACTTTTGTAACGTTACTACATTTTTTGATGTACTTTATCTATTTTATGGGCTGTTACTACTTATTTATTGGCCGTTACTACATTTTACGGGTTGTTACTAACTCTTTTTAGGTTGTTACTACTTGTTTTTAGTCTGTTACTACTCGTTTTAATGGCTGTTACTACTTTCTCATTGTATGTTACGACATTTTATGGGATGTTACTACTCGTTTATTGGTTGTTACTACTTTTCCATTGGATGTTACGACATTTTATGGGCTGTTACTACTTGTATCTTGGCTGTTACTACATTTTATCAAATGTTACTACGTGTTTAATGTGTAAAAGGGTATTTTTGTCCATTTATTATGAATTTGTCCTTTCTAATCACAAAACATGTAGTAACGTCCTTCTGGACTCATTTGTGAAATTTTTTGTCCTTGTAGCCCCTTCCCCTATATATATACTACCAAGTAGCTGGCGGGTATTGCAAAAAGAGAAGAGCATAAGGGGTCGGCCGAAGAGGACAAGAAAATGGGAGAAGAAAAAAAAGGTAATCCGGTCATTGGTTAGTATATCGTTTTTTGATCCAATTCAAAAAACAAATCATGGGTAGATCAACCACGCGGTTTAATGTTTTCCTGGAGACCTTTTGTTCGTGCATTTGAATCTGAACCGTTTCGCAGTTTGCATCCGTTAGAGGCGATGATTATATACTTGAAGGGCTAGATTAACTTTATGATATTTAATGGATTTAAACCATAATTGCTTTATAATTGATTAATTATGTGCGCGAATTTCGAGTTGATACTTTACTGAGAAAAGTATATCGATCGCTGAAGAAAATCAGGAATCACGACCTGAGCCGCAGCGGGGAGCCCTTCGCCGTGGCTGAGGTTTCAGTTTCCGGATTTTCGACCCGGTCGGCTGTCTGTTCAGTACACAGTACATGCTACACTATCATGTACGGTTCAGTCAGCATGAATTATTATTATTATTATTGGTGCCATGTAGCAATATTAGACACATGTTATATGCATTACGCATGTCAGATGGGTCATGATTAGGTATTGACATCCTTTTACGTTAGCTATGACCGAGTTCTCGAGAATTCTTAGCATCCATAAAGAGTGCCCACACCCGTTGGTCAACAATTTGTAATTTCGGGTGGGTGTTAGGCCGGTTAGATATGCCCACATGCGGGTCTATGTTTAGTAATAGCATGCCGGTTAGCTTTTCTATTTATTATTAGATCCAGGGTGTAGTTGATAAGTAGAGATTTCGCAATCCGGCTCGATCAAATACAATTTATAAAACTCAAAACCTTAGGCAAAAATCACTTTCTAACCGGTAGTGAACCGGGTCGATTGTAGGTAGTGCGTTCAGAGTCCGAGGTCGATCCCATGAGAAGATTGAGTCGAATATAAAATTTGTGTTAAAATCAGAGGGCAAAGAGCATGTGAACAAGACAAAAGATCGAAGCATTTATTGTTTCACGGCATAAACAAGGATCTGAATCAAGACTTTTATCCAGAGTAAATTTCATCAAACTAATGATCTACACAATCAAAACCATATTGAGAGAAAACAAATCGAAATCAGGAAACTCACAATAATGAAGATAAAAACATTGTAGATCAAGACTTTTGAATCCTAAATCAGCAAAAGATATCAACCTTTAATTCATACAATGATCCTAGGCACGAACTCCACCAAGCCATCGATCGAATATCGTATTCTACTCTGTGTATATAAAAATCTAAACTAAGAAACTAAAATACGGAGCCTTGTCCAGAGCTCTAATCCGGCTATTTAGATGTCAACCTGTCATAACAACCGCCGAAGCGGCTGGGTTGAGCACCTAAGCCGGCTTCGAACCCAGTCCAAGCCAATAAAAGTCAGAATATCTGTTCTCTTAGGTTTAGCTACTCTTAAATAGGCAAAAATCGCGACCTTGACCTTGTTGGGCCGACCAACTTGGCCCATTTAACTCGTCTTCGGTAAACTGGTGATAACTTATTGTGTAGAGCTTCGATTTGAACGATTCAAGATGCGTTGGAAAGCTCATTCAATTACCTACAACTTTCATGAAGACGACTTGACCAGAAAATGCCTCCAAGATGGGTAAAAATAAAGATTAATGGAAAGACATGGTGAATACTGCTGTCGGGGCAAAACGAGCGTTTGCCCTCCTGGTGAACGCTCGTCTGCCTGGAGATCAGATTCTTGATTAGGGTTCTTGAGATTCGAACGAGCTTCTGGCCTGCCTTGAACGCTAGTTTGTCTTGTATGAGCTTTCTTGATTCGGGCTGAACCCATCCAAACGCTAGTTTGGGGGTCATTAGGACGCTAGTCCAACTGAAAACCCAACTTTCTGAATGAAGTGTCAACTCTGTAAACGCCCGTTTGGGATAGGCAAACGCCAGTTTGAGGTAGGCTTACTGCAAACGCCGGTTTGGGGTGTGGCAAACGCCAGTTTGCCTTGACTTCTCTCCAAACTTGGCTTTTCTTCCACTTTCATTCAACTCTCGTGCCACGAACATGTCTCTTAGTCCAAAACATCGCCTTCCGGGTCCTCGAGTCACCTAAGTCCTGCAATAACATAGACGAACAAACACCACGCGTAATTCCGCAAGATAAAAGTACTCGAAAAAGAGTGAAATATCGTTAAAAAGGCGGAGTTTACTATCGATATGACAGTTTAACCCCCCGTGCGCATAACTCTCAATATTACTCTTGAAACGGTCTATATCTACCCAAAACATGCCAATAAAGTGATAAACGGGGGGTTAAACTGCGCACCAAAGTACGGTAAAGTTGACTCCCATCAGTAGTCTGACATATTTATCATTTGGTAATGGCCTACTAATGGGTGTAACCATGGTATATTTTAAGACATCTTTTTGTGGTCTATACAAAGGTGTAATACCCTTGAATCATTAAATCACTTACACGTATGTCACGTATGCACAATATGATATGATAATTTTGTTTTGAGGGTATGATAATTTATTTATGGTAATGGAAGTATGGTAAGGAAAGTATGATACAATGAGTAAGGGAAATACGTAATGACATGGTAAGTATGATATGGTAATTATGAATTTATGATATGATGATAAGTACGTTACAGTAAGGTAATTCACCGATAGGTTGTAGTAAGTTTGGACGTATGTAATTATGGCAACTATTAATATGTTATTTTGAAAATATACTTGTATTAATAGAGAACTATAAGTGTATTTCTCAGATACTATCATAGTTTTCTTTTAGTTATATATTATTTACTCAACCATCGTGTTCACCCGTTACTTAATATTTTCAGATTTTGTTGCAACCATTCTTTCTTATTCTGGGATTAAAAAAAGAAGTATGCACCTTGGAAGTAAGCTAATATGCTGGTAAAATTTGTTTTCAAAATTATTGGGCCACCAACAAATCACGTAAATAATGCACAATTATTTTCCTCCGGATGATCACACAACTGACAAACCGGGGAGTGCAAAACATGACACTGGTAAAAAAACAGATTGAGGTAAGAATAGCAATGTGGGCTACCTTGGGAAGTTATTGGATGTACCATATGCGGAGTGCACGCATTTGACACGATATGAGTTTTTTTTATTTTTAAACTGAATTCAAACTGTGCGGTCCAGATTTGTTTACACGTCACTTCAGTGTAAATGGAAATACTACACAATAACTCTCTGGCTACCTTTTAGACTATAGAGTGTGTCCCAAAATGTATACTTATTCGGCTGCTCACAACCAGTACGCAAAAAAAATATAACCACTACTGACTGTGAATTTATTATTAGTCGAGCCAATATTACCGTGGACTACCAGATTCATCCCTAAAATCATTTGCTGCGATACTTATACCTTGCCAAGTTGAGGAAGTTCCTGGCTTTTAGGGAAGAAAAGGGTTTCCGTATTTTGTGACAAGCACCCTCACCCACAAGAAAATAACATCAACCAGTAAGTGTCACATGAGTTTTAAAATTAAGAAAAGCTAAAACCATCAAGTGAAGATGTTTGAAGCCAATTTCAGAAAAATATGATAAAAGTGTGTTGTATTATTTACAATTGGGGTACGCCGTATTTATAGTACATACAAGAAGATCCTAGTGATCTTGTAATGAACGCCTAGGATTACATAATATCTTTACAATAATGAAAGAATATTCTCAGTATAATGAAAGAATAATAATATTTTTTCCTAATACGCCCCCTCAAGCTGGACGAGGGGAGTGAAGGCTAAGCTTGTACTTGAACTGCTGGAACGTAGAGCATGGTAACGGTTTGGTGAGTGCATCAACGAGTTGATCGGAACTGGAGACACGAGAGACACGAACCAGACCTTTCTGCACTTGATCGCGAATGAAATGGTAATGGACAACCACGTGTTTCATGCGGGAGTGAAAAAATGGGTTGGCAGAGAGTTGTGTTGCACCTACATCGTCACAGAAGATGACTGGAACATGTGTGGATGTGTGACCGAGATCCCGGAGAAGTGATGAGATTGGGTTGAGTTGGGGTTAATTAGGTTGGGTTTTACATAGTATAAGTCTGGTTGGTTCTAAAACAAACTAATCCAAACCAAACCAAATTACTATAAAACCCAATGGGTTGGTTCGGGTTGGTCTGGGTTGGGTTTCGGGTTTTCATCCACAAAACATGCATCTATATTCAAACTTTCATGCTATAAAATCCACACACACATTATATCTAAATTCGAGTTCCATACCGTATATTCATATCAATAATCGTTATCAAAAACACATTTCTACAAATAATTAAAGAAAACACATTTTTAGGAAAGAAAAAGTTTATATATATATATATATATATATATATATATATATATAGTATATTATCGGGTCGGGTTGGCTCAACCCGAATAAAAAATTTATAAAACCAAACCAACCCAAAATTTTTGGGTTTCAATTGGTTTGGGTTTTTCGTTCGGTTTGGGTTTTGGGTTTATTGGGTTCATTGGGTTTTATGCTCAGCCCTACGGAGAAGATAGGTGATCCAGTTAAGTTCAGTCGTGGTTGTAGGTACCGCGCGATATTCAGCTTCCGTCGAAGAACAGGCAATGGGGACTACCTTTTATAGCTCCATGAGATTAGATTTTGGCCTATAAAAAAAGAAATCCACTGGTGGACGAGTAGTATTCTTTGTTGCCACCCCAGTTGGCATCAGAAAAGGCATGAAGGTGGGGAAAGGAGGAAGCAAATAACTGTAAGCCTTCTTTGGTGGTACGCATAAGATAACGAAGCAGGCGTTTGACCAACACCCAATGATTGACCGTGGGGGCGTGCATGTATTGTGAAAGTTTATTAACTGCATAAAAGATATCCGGACGAATGAACAACATTTATCGAAGACTACCAAGAATCTGACGGTGCTGTGAAACATCAGGATCAGCCTCAACCGAGGCAGTCATAAGAGCGATAGCATCCGTGGGAAGCGGAGTGGACACGGCTTTGGCATCCTGCATGTTAGCTTTGTGCATGAGATCAAGAGTATACTTTTGTTGAGTGAGGAGAATACAGTGCGAATTGTAGTGATCTTCAACACCAAGAAAATACTATAAGGAGCCAAGATCTTTAATAGGGAACCGATGAGCGAGCGAATCAATAACTTGCTGAGTATGTGAAGGAGTATTCCTTTTAATAATAATATCATCAACGTACATAAGTAATAAAGCGATAGTAGTGTCAGAGTGATATACAATAAGAGAAGAATCTACAGTGGAGTTACTGATCACGTGTAAGTCACTTACATCGATATTACTAGCAAGAGTACTAGGTCAATCGCAGTATAGCAATGGTGAATCAAGGTCGATCCCACAGAGACAATGAAACTCAAGCGTAAACGATTCTAATCTAACTAAGAAGACACATATATGGTCTTTGACCAACAATTAACATAAAAGAAATGTGGTATTCCTCCCTCTCATCCCACCGATCTACTAACATGGCTTAGTTAATCCTTATGTTTAATTACTTTCCCACATAATTTCCTTAAATTAATCGAGCGAGCTTTTAATTCAGTTTTAAGCTACGGGTGCAACTTCTAACTCTATTTACTCCGACCATGGTAGTAGATAATCTATACGCCAGCTACCCTCCTTAATTGGTCCGTAATAGCCCATACGTATAAAGAACTAGAATTGCCAGTATTGAGCGTTAACTCATACCGCTAACCCTCCTAGGCAGCTATCGACACTGATTAGCACGTTCCTAGGGTCCATCAAGACAATGTCATAACTAACACTTCACTATCAGTACTTCATGTTAATTTACGAATTATGAATACTAGATTGGCCAGACTTATTACTCGTTTTAATTATTCTGTCGATCAACGTAGCTGACGCTGAACCTCCAGATTAGGTTTTCTAAATTTTGCTTCGGTAAACCGGTATAGACCGCTGGTTTACCGGGGTCGGCTTTTTCTATTTCTGGATCTACATTGCTCAATGCTGATTAATCTAAGTAAATCATGGGTCGTTAAACATGCAGATTAACTAAAACACATGAATACAAACAGATCTACCATATTAAAGTCATAAAGGAACGTTCGAAGCTTCATACCTTCAACAAAGGGGATCTATCTTGATCCACTCAAGCTAGAGATGGCAAGGAAGGGAAGGACACCAGAAAATAAACTTCAAAAGCTTAAAAGAACTTTATTTCATCAAATTGTATAATGTATATAATAAAAGATGGAATAAAATTGAGAGCTCTGTAATAATCAGTTTATACAGCCTTATATAGATACAATAGCCGACTTATGACTCTCTGAAACCCTAACCGACCTAGTAGATGCGGCAGAATCAATTTCTTGTTCCCCAAGACCCTCGGTTTATCGGGCCTAGCCCACGGTAAACCGAGCCTTCAATTCTTCTTTTCTTTCAGCAGATCTCTTCCTGGACTCACTTCACTTGGCCCAACATTCTTCCCTTGATCCAGATCCGTCCTTAAGTGCTCCGGATTTGATACATCTTGAAAATACATAAAACGAGGCAAAACAGTACCAAATCTTCAGGATAATGACACATATATATGTAGAATTACGAACTTAGGAACATGCTCATAGCATTTAACACATATTCCATATAATAACGAGCCTATCTATCCACTCTTGAGCATAATTCAGGGTGAATAAAGGTATAATTAATGGTACTACTTAGAGCGTTATCAACTACCCCCACTTTGCTTTTGATCGTCCCGAGCAAAATGGCGAAAAGAAAACGAAACCCCAACCAATATACAAGTTATTTAAAAATATCTATGCCTCACAAAGTCTAGATCAAGATCATGTCACTCGCATCCATAAGTAACGCATTAAACAATATTCATGTCATGAACCTATGTGTGTGTGCAATAATCCCTCGATTCCTAGCAATGCAGACAATCTCACATTACGTCAACCCGTAGTCAAACTAACCAGTCACGAACATGCCTTTTCCTTTACGCCATGTATTTTATTAATGGAATTTTTCTTCTATTGCTTTGAGTCAAGTCAACTGGGCAAGGAGAATCGAGAATCGAGTATTACTCTAGGCTCGCGTTTATCGGTCTATTTGATATGAGAGTCGTGCGTCTTACACTCTATCGACTTTATTTTTCCAAAGAGATTATATATATATATATATATATATATATATATATATATATATATATATATATATAAAAATAGTGCATCGATCACTATTTTAGTGCACTGTTATTGTTTGAGTGCACCTAGTTAATGAAGCGGGGGAAATCTGCTATTAGGTAATACTAGAAACCTAACTAGAAACCTGCTCCTCAATTTGTAGTTGCACTGAAACAATAACCATGTGCACTAAAATAGTGATCAGATGCACTATTTTAGTAGTATGTACGAAGCATGGATAGTATGGTATGTAGGAGAACTCAACCCTATATATATATATATATATATATATATATATATATATATATATATATATATTGTAATTTATTTCTCTTTCTTGACGGGTGAACGCTCATAATTCTATCTATCCTCACGGCCCCACTCTTGATAAACTACCGAATCCGTAGCCCGTATAAGATCCACAACTTGACTCGAATGACCATAGGTAGAACAAAATTCGAGATAAAGCTAGGGTCAACTCTAGTCAAAGTAATGCGCTATCGACTACATACCAGGGAAAGTGAGTTATACATGCTTAAAATGGTGGTCCATAACAGAATATACGTTTAATACGCCACTACTTCAGTAGTGCTCCTCTTGCAAGGCTCTCTGGGATCGAGGTCCTCTGAGGACCGAAGTATGCTCTCTCTCAGCTCTTTGACCGACCCGTCGCGGTACTCTCAAAACTGACTGTGAACTGATCATCGGTCCAGGCTCTTCCCAATTGTCACTAACCAGAACCGGAACCTCGTCCTCCATAGCGAACATTTCTATCATAGGCCCATAAGGCAGCTGCTCTCGCTCAGACGTAGTGGAAATCTCATGAATGCGGGTATGCATCAGTAGGCCTATGTTGACTGGAGATCGTTGCTCCAGATAAAAATCAACTCCGCTCTCTTCGGTGTGACAAACACCGTCTGCTTGGTCGGCAGAAGGCGGGCACATACAAATCTGTTGACCACCTTCCTATCCCAAGATAATTCATTTGCTAGAAAGATGGTGGGGGCTCCCATTGGATTGCGCTTCCATTGCACCCCAAAATAATCAGCAATCATCTGCATCCTCTCTAAATCTTCAACATTGGTAGAGGATGTATACTCAGCTGGGCCCACAGGTGGATTGCGAACCCCGTAATATTCGTTGATCCGCTCAATCGCAAAATCAACCTTAACTCCCTAGACCATAGCAAATGTATCTCCCGGGTTATGCACCAGATACGCATAAAATTCTCGCACCATTGTAGCATTGAACCTTGTCGGTGCCTCAGCCATATCCAAAATATCTTGCACCTTTAGGGCGCTCGGCAAGATAGTACCACAGTCGTCCAATTCTACGCCACGCTCTCAGGCAACAGGTCTTCCGTCCCGATGTCCTCGGAACGACTCATAAATCTCCAAAGAATGAAACTGCTCAACCCCGTCTATCAAGGGGTTAGCATCTCCGTATACATACTGGTGACCACTTGGACGATGGATGGTTCTGCTACGCTCTGGGGCCATCCTGATGATAACAGGGATTGAAGATGATTCTGCAACAGAAAATGGATCCTTGGTAAATCGGCTTGTACCCCCGATTTACCGGAGCTGATTTTTCCCGGTTTCTTCTGGGACTGTGCTGCTGATAATAAAAGGGGATGAACTGCAGCAACAACGTGCTATAACAGCACTATTCAGCAACAGAGGTTGGAAAGAATGGTGTTTTGGTGTTGAAATGAAAGAAAAATGGAGGCTTTTGATGGTGATAGTGGCGGTGATGGTGGCCTAGATTTTGAAAAGGAAAATAAAAGGAGAAATTTTGGTGATGAAGAAGAAGATAAGTGATGAAGATGATGGATAATGGTGGTGGAAGGGTGTTTATATAGGAGAAATTGGTAGAAGATGGAAGGATTTGGTGGGATAGTGGGTCTAGGAGTAATGAGGGTGAGGGATTTGAGAGGTTTGATTGATGGGATTGAGGTGGAGTTATGGTGGAGTGTGGGAAAGGATGAAATTATAGAAAAAAGGGAAGATGTTGCGGATTTGCTGACTAGTGGACTTGCTGATGCAACGTGTGTTCTTCACGCATCACCGAAAAGTCTGCTTTTTAATCTGACACACAGAAACTGAAAAAACCTAGCTCGGTAACCCGGAGGTAACTCCCGGTTTACCGGGGCTTATTTTCCTAGAATTTTCTGCCCTCCTGCTCTGCACATCTTATACAACTTACTGCTCAATCTTGACCTCAAAAAACACTAGTTTCTACTCCTTCTGTTGCGTCTTCCGACTCAATCCTAACCTAGTTCACTAGAATCCACAACGAGTAAAAAAAACCTTCCCAACAACCATCGGTTTCAAGCCTAAGGGTGCGGTAGGATGAAAAAAAGCTCGTCATTTCATCCGGCTACTTTTATTGACTTCTTTCCTAACTATGGGTTCAAGAGAATAGTTCTGAGTTTAAAGTCGTCAGCTCGACTTACCTTTGGGTCTACACTCAGTCAAAGGTTGGGGCTTTAACTCGTCAAACTCGCATCTTCGAGGTTTCAACCGTCATGTACTTCCCTTCTCGTCGGTCATTATCTTTTAGGAGTGACATTTCCCGGTTTTCCGTAGAAACTTTCTGAGCTCTCTTCCTAGCACGTCTCGCTCTCTTTGTTTGTGTGCTAGGTCGTCCTCTGCTTCGAGATTTAAACTTTATGCCCAAGGATTCCACATTTTCCATTGTAAGCTCTACTCTGTCACTATGCAATACGGAAGGACTAGCCTCCGTGAGCGCCTTGCTGTGGTCATTTTCTTCGTGTTCTCTAAGCATTAATCTCAAGAATTCTTGCTCACAGGTTTCCACTAGAACCTCTCGTTGCCTACGCCTTTCCTTCACTATCTCCATGATTTCCACTTTTCCCGAACCATAAGTCAACTTGCAACATTCCGGCCTATTATCTAGGGGCTCTAGGATTTTCTAAGATACATCATCGTTATTCAGCCTTAGAGTGATTTCCCCATTATCGAAGTCCATGATTGCTCTGCTGGTCGCTAAGAAAGGTCTACTTAATGGAACTGGGGCACTCGGATCCTCAGGTACATCTAAAACCATGAAATTTATTAGGAATACGAACCCTCCTGCCTTAATCGTGCAATCCTTTAGTAGGCCGGCAGACATATCTCTGGTTCGATCGACAAAAGTCATGGACCGGGTTTGATCCATGACAACTGGAATCTTAATCTTCTGGCAGAGGGATAGAGGAAGAATGTTACAACTCGAACTGGAATCACAAAGGCTTAAACCTACAGATATACCGTTGATAGAGATCGGGAGTCGAAACGTCCCAGGGTCTCCTAACTTTTCTATCGTGTCAGAGTCCGGGTAATCCTCAAACTCTTAGAATATAGTGTCCAGATCCTCTTCCCGATCATCGGAGTCTTATTCGGACGAGATGTCAATTAGCTCGATAGGAAACGTACTTGACCGATAAGTCTCGTACTCCTTCAGGTTTTACTGGGCTTACTGTTTAAGCGATTCAGTCTCCTCCTCCACACGCTTCTTGTCTGCTTCATATTGCTCTCTAGTTCTTGATCTAGGATACATAGAGATTGGCTAGATGTTCAACACGGTACGAGGCATTGCGTTTGACTCGTCTAGCCTTAATCACTCTTGCTTGACTGAATTTTTGAAGTGTCCTGATATTCCGGAAAAAGAGACAAAATAAAACAAAGAAAAGGTTAGCAACTCCCGCTTCAGTTGGGGATGAACCCAACTGTTGCGGACCTACTAACTAAAATCAACTAGGATATACACAGAATAACAAGGGCTCTCACGATTTTCTGGACCTCGGTAAATCGGGGTTAACCCACGATAAACTGTGTAATACCCCATGTCAATTTTAACCTTGACCCGTATTCGAACCGAAACCGAACCCGAATTTATGTTTAACTCAAAATATCTTAACTTTTATTTATCTATTTATAGTTTTTATTATTAAAATATAACAACAACAACAACAACAACAATAATAATAATAATAATAATAATAATAATATGTTTATTTATTTTAAGTTAATGTGTGAATTTATGTTGTGGGATAAGCATGGGGGTTACAAAATAAATTTACCCCACTTTCTACCTATTAGTATGCCAATAAAGGATGGACTAATTTTGCAATAAAATATAGGGGCTATTTATGCGGTTATCCAGTTTCTTTTCATACTAGGGAGAGTTTTTAGATGGAAGCACGTTCATTAAGCTTTGAGAAGAAAAAGAGAAGCAAAGAGTTTGGAGACTTTAATATAGAGGAAAAGAATGGGAAAAAAATTATAGAAGGAAGAAGAATAAAAATATGAGAAAGAATGAGAGAAGCTTTGGAACACCATCTTTATGCCGAATTGATCCGACGCGAGTTGTAGAACAATTCAATAATTGTTTTGATAGAAAGGTAAGCATTTTAATATTTAAATTCATTTTATTAAGTTTGATATATAGTAGTTTATAGGAGAAAAATATTGATATAAACATAATGGTTGGTTTATAGGAAAGGAAAATCAGATTATGGCATACCGTTCCAATACCAAATTTGTGGCTTGAAATTTGAGGTAAGGAGTGTAGTATAAGAGTTATTTTACAAGTATCATTATTTCATCTTTCTAAGCATTTTTCATGCATTTCAAATCAATTTAGATTAATTAGTTAAATAGCTGAGCATGTGTTACATTATTTAATAAATATTTTATGAGTAATGCAAAATATTTAATATTTTTATGTAACTTGAGGATGTGGTAAAACAAAGGCTCTAAAGATAGATATTATTTGTAAAGTATACATATATATATATATATATATATATATATATATATATGTATATATATATATATATATATATATATATATATATATGTATATATATATATATATATATATATATATATATATATATATATATATATATATATATATATATATATATATATATATATATATATATACATATATATATATATATATATATTATTTTCAAAATGTATGAAATGGATAGAAGATATAATAGTTTATCAACCATATAAATCTTTTTTAAAGAGTTTTTGTAAAGTGTAGAACAAACACTTCTTTCAAAAGTATGTTTTAGAAAGTTGGATGCAAATCCTCTTTTAAGATGTCCGTCCAAGTCGGTTTTTAGAACCTTATCAATATTCCCGAAGAATACATGTTTCTAGATTATAATGAACTGTCAGACGAAAAAAGTAATAACCGAAGTTATACAGTTTTTCAGAAAATTTAGTGTTTTTGCAATAGTCGTATTTTCAGAATAAAAGACACTACAAGCATATAAGTACATATAATGGAATTTTAAAAGATAGATTTGATAATGTTATGGTTCCCTAAACAGACGCCCCACTCCCAGGTCAGAAGGAGAATTCAGACTTCAGATTTAGCACAGTGAGTTCTCGAGAATCCCCGACATCAGGCCCTGCTCCTGGGCTGTAATAGGGAGTACAGTTTTATATGCCGGAGCCGGTCAGGAAATCCGGTCTACAACCTCAGACAGTTTCAGAGTTCCTTTAGGAACACAGATAGTTTAGAACCGTAACATTATTTCAGGACTTTCAGTAAAGTATCAGCTATAGTATTTTACTCCAGCATAATAATATTTCACTACAGTTATTATTATTTTCGGTTATGTTTCATGCTTTATTTTCAATTAGACATTTTTATTACAGATAGCATACACTATTCAGTACATATATTTTCGGTATGCACATCATTATTTTCAAACTACAATAGTGAACTCTGGAGGCTTGCTCAATGGCTTCCTTAGCTCCCTCTTGATGCTTAGATACTGCTTACGGGGCATTCGTGCTCACTCCTATAATTGACATGTTTTTCAGATAAGATTAAAGTATCGAGAAGGTGGCGAAGAACTGTCTGATTCACTACCCTAGCTAGATTGTTAAAGAAGACGTGTGGACTCATGTGTTCATGAAGAGACAATAATCTTCCATAATAGAGTGTTGGTGGAAATAGCTTACAGATTTTCAGGAAGGTGAACAGTCTATTAATGTTTTTGAGATTCTTAAAATCGTGTATTAATGAGGGTGTCAACCCCTATAGCAATTATTATTGACGTGTGGATAATTTTTTATTGTTATTATTGTGATGTTTAGTTTCTGATTTCCAGCAGAAGGCTTCGTGATTCGAAATTTTGGTTTCGGATCATGGACGAACGATTCGGGTCCGGGTACTTGGGTAAAAAAACCGGGTCGGGTCGTTACAAACTGGGCCTAGGATTTCTTGTTCTGGCAGCTAAACAATGCAGGTTTGATCCATGACGACTCAAGACTCAAAAAGAAAATAAATTTAACAAAAAACGACCTCTTAATTAGAATTAAAACGTTTACTCTTGAAATTGGCCATTGTCCCCGGCAACAACGCCAAAAACTTGATCGCGTGTAAGTCACTTATGTCGATATTACTAGCAAGAGTACTAGGTCAATCGCAGTATAGCAAGGGCGAATCAAGGTCGATCCGACATAGACAATGCAACTCAAGCGTAAACGATTCTTATCTAACTACGAAGACACATATATGGTCTTTGACCAACAATTAACATAAAAGAAACGTGGTATTCCTCCCCCTCATCCCACCGATCTACTAACTTGGCTTATGATGGGCCGGCTCCACCTTCCGGGCCTCAGACCGCCCCATATAGGCGCCTGGGGACCAAAGAAAGAAGGAACGGCCAGGCCTCCGCCCCTCAAGCATAACCATGCCGGAAACGGGCTCTGGCAATAGGCCCATGATCATAAGGGTGAGAGATCTGCACGAAGACCTCTACCCCAAACACCTGGAGAGTATGGACTGACGACCATGCCAACCAGCTAAGGATATGAGGCGACCACTCAAGAATCCGCGTCACCCACACTAAGATCCGATCCTAGCCGCCGCCGCAGATTCAGTTGTACTATGTCCTTAGTTGTACTTATGTTGAATGTAAGTCGGTCATTACCCTATAAATAGGGCTCCATGTACCATTCATAAAAAGGTGGAATATACGAAAAACAAGGCAAAAACTTTGCCCCTTTGATATCTCTTTTTCCTTATAGAGCACCACCACCGGAGTTCTTTAGCTCCACCTTGCACCACCACTCTTATACACATAACACAACCAGATATACACCCCTAATCATCCGCTGAACACCCTTGATAATTTTGATGTTATCAATTGGCTCCGTTACCGGGAAAATCAAGGTTTTTAGCCTACCTCTGGCATACGGCTCATCCACAGCTCCCAGGATATACGGCAGCCCCAGGAAGAGCTCAGTCTTCCCCCAGGCCTCTGATGAGAGATAAATTAACACTCATTATTATAACATTTCACCCCATTTCTGATACCGTTTTGAGCATTTATGTATCAAATCAATTCATAATTACTAAGTTTTATCAAAATGTATAAGTAGTAATTATTATATAAAATATCGTATAATTTCATAAAAATATACTAAAAACTCATAAAAACCTAAATCGTTATAAATAGATATTATCGTTATAAATTTAATAAAACTTATGATTTTGTGGTCAGATTTACTTTGGTTTGTGTTTTTGACTGTTTCAGGGTACGTGTGATGAAAAACTGAAGAATTAATATCGAAACAATAGAAAACCGAAGAAGGATATTTTTCAAAATCCGGCCCAAACCGAAGTAAACCGGCCCGAGCCGGAATCTCTCTGCCACCAGCACATGGACTCTGACAGGAGAGAATCTGCACTGTAGCACCGGCCCGAGCCGGGGCCCGAGCCGTTGCACTACCCCTATAAATACTCCCCTCAGTCCATTTGTTCAAGATGTCCCAAAATATATATATATATCTCTATATATATTTTCCTCTACCTCTTTCTTTTTATTTCTTTTATGTTTTGGGGCCCTTATATATACATATGTCTATGTATGTATATATATGTTTTTATATATATAAATAAAGTAGTTATAGTACCGTTGTAATGGCGGAATAATTATCGAAGATTGTTAAAATCGAAGCTTTGTTATACTACATCCGGTGGAAACGACCCCGATTCAAATAGGTTGTAATCGGTAATATATTCTAATATTATTATGTTTACTATTTCTATTTCTATTTATATATTATATATGTTAATTATGTTAAGCTAAAAATATATCTAGCCAAGATATGAATCTGAATTATTTAATCTTTTTGGTAAAATGGATGATCGACTCTGGTAATAATGATTAAAACCAATTATAATGAATCTCTTTCTATTTGCACTTAATGAAAGTAAAAATTGAATTAGCCACTCGATTTTTACTAGAAACGGAATCTAATGAATTGACAACTCGCGATTAGAATACGAGATCGTAATAGAAAGACCGGAGGGTAAAATTGGCCGAGTGAAAACGTGACAACGGAATCCGATTTCCTACCCGGAGGCAGATTTATCTTGGGAGAGATAAATCTTATTAAAATTGTGCTCACGATATTATTACGTTAAAATCACCTGTTTAATGAATCAATCTTAAAATTGGCCGAATGACAAAACGGGAGTGACCCATGCTTAAGATGACATTGGACAGATGACTAGACGTATGACAATTTCATACGCTCGTGTGAGGAGGAATTGTCTAGCTTAGGAGTACACCGGTTCATATATAATTGACCTCTTTGCATAAAGGAAAAGATCTGTCTCATTTATTTCTACTAAAAAGAGATCGTAATTCAGTAACGTATTCTTGGCTAGATCTCAAAAATATCTATATATATCTGTACTTATATTTATATATTTATTTACTGCTTTACTAACAATCTAACTAATCTAACTATCTAACCCGAGGAAAATGGTAAAAACTGCGACTTAGATCGAGTTAATAATAGCTTCTTGGTGTTTAACCACACTTTGAATTATGCCTTCATTTCCCTGAGGATACGACCTGACTCACCAGACTAGCACTACAATTTAACCCGGTACACTGCCGGTAAGGATTGATAGCCTAGAAAAGTAAACGTCCGTCAGCTTTTTGGCGCCGTTGCCGGGGAAACGACGCTAATTCATTGTGTTCGAATGGTTTCTACTTGTATTAGCTCAAAATTCTCGAGGATAAGTCAACACTCTTCTTATCACATTTCTTTTTTTTTCCGTTGGTACCTACCTTCTTTTAGTTACCAATTTTCTTCTTCTACCAATTTCGAGTTATTTTCTATTTTCGATAGTAGAAAGTAAACGCGGTTCGTTTATTTTTGTTGGTACCTACCTATTGGTAAGATACCAATTAAAAAATATATATTAAAAAAAAAAAAAAAATGCACTCGGTAAATACCGAGGGGATTCGGTAATTACCGAGAGAAAAAAAAAGTGGTTTTTTTTTATCGATTTCGTGTTATTTTCTATTCGATATTTTCTATTCCACAAGAATTGTCAAATCGAGTTACGAAAATGGTCGAAACCGTTGGTGAAACACCTTAACAAGGGATTGCTCATGCTCAAGGGCATGGCCAAAACCTTAATCAGAATTTACCTCAACCTAATAACCAGAATCAGAATAATAGAAATAATCAGAATCGGAATAAGCATACTCGTCGAAACCAGCCTAACCCGAGACCTATATGTGATCAGACCGTAAGAAGGTACCAGATTAATAATCCAATTCGTTTACCCAATAAAGGAGCAAATAATTTCGAAATAAAATCTCATCTTTTTGGTTTAATTGACACAAGAGCCCAATTTCTAGGAGAAGATGATGAGGATCCACATCATCACCTCTATCTTTTCGAAGAATTGTGTAATACAGCCAAAAGTCAAGGTGCTCATTATGAATTAACGAGGATGTCTATGTTTCCTTTTTCATTAAAAGGAAGAGCACGAGATTGGTTTCTGTCACTCCCACATCATTCATTGACTAGTTGGGAGGATATTCAAACCGAGTTCTTAAAGCGGTATTTTACTCCTGGTAGAAAATTGAAATTAATAGTCGAGATTGCTAATTTTAGACAAGGATCTGAAGAAACGTTTGGGAATGCTTGGGAAAGATTTAAAAAGCTACTAAGAGCTTGTCCCGATCATGGTTATTCCTTAGAAATGCAAATCCAACTTTTCTGTCGTAAATTAAGGAAAAACTTACGTGCAGATGTTGATCATGCATGTGGTGGTTCGTTAATGACGAGTGAAGCCCAAATAGTTTACGATGCTATAGAAAAGATTTCCAAAAATAACAGAATGTGGGAAACCGGTTCTAGCACAAGAAAAGTAGCATTTGCAGGAGAATATACATCGAATACAGAAGTCCTAGCACACTTGGAGAATTTGAGTAGGAAATTTGACGGCTTATTAGCCAGAAAAAATGTAAACTCAGAAAATATCATATCGAATGAATACTCAAGTCATGCTAATGTGTCATTAGGGATGGAAGAACCAAAAGGATATTCAAGGGAAAAGGTGAGTTTTTTGCAACAACATAGGAATTTGAACAACGCGTATTCAAACTCGTTTAATGCTATTAGAAGAGATCACCCTACTTTTCGTTGGTCTGAAAACCCTAGTAAGCAAGGACAACCACCGTATCCAGTTCAATACAAAAATCCATATAATAATCAAGTTTATCAAGGAGATACCTCGAATCAGAACCTACAATCATTACCTAGACCGTATCCACAACATACCACTCAAAGCATACCGGTCACCCAAAGTTCAACTCAACTTTGAAGGAGTTGATAAATGGGAGAAATTAATCGAAAATCGATGGGTATGATGTCAACTCAAGCTCAAAATATGGAAACCATGATGACTTCTATAGGTACGATCACTAAGGATATGAGTACGTTGAAAACATCTATAAGTGGACATGATACCGAATGAGAATTGTAGAAGCTTCATTACGGAATTTGGAATATCATTTGAGTAGAGAAGAGGAACGTAAAAACGGTAAACCTCCAGGAGAGCTGCCAAGTAATATCGAAAGAAACCTGAGTGGGGTAAATGATGTTATTACCAGAAGTGGAAGGATCTGTGGAAGTAATGGATTAGAAAACATCGGAATTAATGAAGTAGAGAATGATTTAGATGGTAAATATGAGAAAAACATGGAATCTAAAGAGGAAGAGGACATTATTGAAGATTTCCTAAGACAGAACAGATATATTGAACCTGGAAGTAAGGATGAGGAATGGGTCAAGGTTCCTAGAATATTGAAAAATCCAAGAATTAGTAGGACCTTGACCAATGATCATGTTGAGAATGAATCAAGTTTGGAAAGGCCAATTCAAACCGAACCTTATCCGGCTCAACCCAAATTCACCTCGATTCAATCGATAGGGCGACCATATCCAAGTGCATATTTTGAAGAAAAAGGTACGAGAATGATGACACACGGTGTCCTCAAAAGGCACAATCATTCCGGGAAGTTTTACCATCTTCGTTTAACGACAAGGGTAAGGGAGGTATACATTCTAACCCTACTTTAATTGATCTTGAATTACTCCCCCATTCCCCGAAAAAGGAAATCAAAGAGATGAAGTTGGATAAGAAGTATGCACATTTTCTTGACACTTTTCGGCACTTAACAATTAATAGCCCTTTCATCGATGTTTATAAGGGAGAGCTTAGTTTGGGAATTAATGATGAGCGCGTTGTCTTTAACATTTACAATTCATTGAAATATCCATGCACTACACTAGAATCTTGTTCTTGTGTGGACCCTTTGTGTCCTTTTGCTGTGGATCGTACTAACACGCGAGTAATTGAAGAAGATGACTTCAAAGAATAATATAAAAGCTCACAAACCGAAGGCTCGAAAATCAAAGGAAAAGGTCAAGAATCGTTTGGATTGGTGGAAATTGTCTAACCTCTCGTTGGAAACCGGTATTGAAGAAGGATGTGGTGCATGAGGATGACTCACCACCAGTACATTAGAAAACCGGAGCAGAAAGTCTAGCTATAGACTATAAATATAGTAAAAACATGGTACTATCCTTCCTATTTACTCCTTAAGCATTTTTTTCTAGTTAGTTCACGAAATTAATTATTACATGCTTTTGTGAGTAAATGTTAGAAGTATCCTATATTATTTTAGTATATTAGTTAATCATCATCATTTTGGTTGTTTAAGTTTGTCGAGTAAACGACGTTAACCAAAAGCGCTACCGGGAGGCAGCCCGCAAAAATGTTAAATATAATAATTACTCATACTTTGGATGATACTTTGCGAATACTTCGGATTGATTTTCATTTTGTTTCACCAAGTCTTAGGATGAATGTTTGAATGTCATTAAAAAAGGGAATGATTAGGTGGTTATCCGAAAATCCCGATGGAGAAAAAAGAGAAAAATTCAAATGCGTCATTTCTTGGACTTAGGTTGTTCGAACGATTTGAAATAACCCTTGAGGATCTGGGTATAAAAGACTTAGAGTTAATACTTTGTCACATATTTCATATCATGATCTAGTCTGTTTTAAATTTCAAATAATGTGTGACATGTATTAGTTCAACTACTATGGAATATTGTGTGTTTTAAACCAATAAAAGTTTATGTGGTGTGTTTATCTACCTTCTTTTGTCACTACACTTTGTCACACCCACACACTTTTATTTTATTTGCACACACAACGGTCATAACTTTGACCCACCCACCCACCCTTTTTTTAACATCCCGAGTATTTGTTTTGACTTGTTTTAGTGCACCATTGCTTTCCCAACAACTTATTTACACTCACTTTACATTGAGGACAATGTAAGTTCGTAAGTGGGGAGTGGAGTCGTTGGTCTAGCAATGGAATTAATGTTTATTTTGTATCAATAAATCCCTTAGTTTTCGATTTTTTTTCGAGCATTATTTAGTTGATTAAAATAAATTGTATAAGGTATATATTTCATGGATTTGAAGATATAATGATCAATTTGGATGTGTATAACCAACGTGAACCGTAAGTGCATTGTAATTCCAAATATATTTGTGTAACATGAATTCCTTCACGTAAAGCCTTTGATATTGAAGCGGAAAATTTTAAACTGTATCCATTCAGTATCCTAGTGGTTATTCTATAGATAATTGCAATAACTTAGTACCTAACTTTTGAATGTGTGCTGTGAATATCTGAAGGTTTGAATGTGATAGGAAGGATATAAGTTAAAGAAGAATACCAAATTAAGATGAACTATCTATATGTCGGTTGTAGCTACCAATGATTTGAGTGCAGTAGGGCGTTATCACGAAACGTCCTATATCACTATGAGGTTTAAAAGCTCCCGACTGCCTGATGATAGTAGTCCAGCTAGGGTGTTATCATGAAACGTCCTATTGCTGGGAATGAGGGCATATGCTACAAATGTGAAATTAAAAAAAAATGACAATGGTTGAAAACTTAGTTATCTTCTGACTATCCCAAGTATAAACTGAATGATATGCTTTAGGAATTATCCTAATAAGTACACGGAAGGACTTTGTGTGGAAATGTTACTGCTTATACCTAGGAAAGTCATTAGGACTGTCTGAATGGATATTTGTGCGTTTGCTTGAATTATTCAAGAGATGATAGTGGAAATTGAAAAGGCTTGTCACACACACACTCTGTTATACATTTATATTGAGGTTAACGCCTGGTTGTAATTCTAATGGTTGCAGTATCTGGTTGTCCCTTATATCTTATATCTTCATGAATTTATCTCTCATTCATTTTATTTTATCGCTTGTTTTGCTCGAGGACGACCAAAAGCTAAGTGGGGGGTTGTGATGAGAGATAAATTAACACTCATTATTATAACATTTCACCCCATTTCTGATACCATTTTGAGCATTTATGTATCAAATCAAGTCATAATTACTAAGTTTTATCAAAATGTATAAGTAGTAATTATTATATAAAATATCGTATAATTTCATAAAAATATACTAAAAACTCATAAAAACCTAAATCGTTATAAATAGATATTATCGTTATAAATTTAATAAAACTTATGATTTTGTGGTCGATTTACTTGTGGTTTGTGTTTTTGATTTGTTTCGGGGTACGTGTGATGAAAAATTAAGAATTAATATCGAAACGGTAGAAAACCGAAGAAGGATATTTTTCAAAATCCGGCCCCAAACCGAAGTAAACCGGCCCGAGCCGGAATCTCTCTCCGCCACCAAAGCACATGGACTCGACGGGAGAGAATCTGCACTGTAGCACCGGCCCGAGCCGGGAAAAGACCGGCCCGAGCCGGTGCACTACCCCTATAAATACTCCCCTCAGTCCATTTGTTCAAGATGTCCCAAAATATATATATATATCTCTATATATATTTTCCTCTACCTCTTTCTTTTTATTTCTTTTATGTTTTGGGGCCCTTATATATACATATGTCTATGTATGTATATATATGTTTTTATATATATAAATAAAGTAGTTATAATACCGTTGTAATGGCGGAATAATTATCGAAGATTGTTAAAATCGAAGCTTTGTTATACTACATCCGGTGGAAACGACCCCGATTCAGCAGTTGTAATCGGTAATATATTCTAATATTATTATGTTTACTATTTCTATTTCTATTTATATATTATATATGTTAATTATGTTAAGCTAAAAATATATCTAGCCAAGATATGAATTTGAATTATTTAATCTTTTTGGTAAAATGGATGATCGACTCTGGTAATAATGATTAAAACAAATTATAATGAATCTCTTTCTATTTGCACTTAATGAAAGTAAAAATTGAATTAGCCACTCGATTTTTACTAGAAACGTAATCTAATGAATTGACAACTCGCGATTAGAATACGAGATCGTAATAGAAAGACCGGAGGGTAAAATTGGCCGAGTGAAAACGTGACAACGGAATCCGATTTCCTACCCGGGGGCAGATTTATCTTGGGAGAGATAAATCTTATTAAAATTGTGCTCACGATATTATTACGTTAAAATCACTGTTTAATGAATCAATCTTAAAATTGGCCGAATGACAAAACGGGAGTGACCCATGCTTAAGATGACATTGACGATGACTAGACGTATGACAATTTCATACGCTCGTGTGAGGAGGAATTGTCTAGCTTAGGAGTACACCGGTTCATATATAATTGACCTCCTTGCATCAAGTGAGAAAAGATCTGTCTCATTTATTTCTACTAAAAAGAGATCGTAATTCAGTAACGTATTCTTGGCTAGATCTCAAAAATATCTATATATATCTGTACTTATATTTATATATTTATTTACTACTTTACTAACAATCTAACTAATCTAACTATCTAACCCGAGGAAAATGGTAAAAACTGCGACTTAGATCGAGTTAATAATAGCTTCTTGGTGTTTAACCACACTTTGAATTATGCCTTCATTTCCCTGAGGATACGACCCGACTCACCAGACTAGCACTACAATTTGACCCGGTACACTGCCGGTAAGGATTGATAGCCTAGAAAACGTCCGTCAGCTTTTCTCACGGTTTCTTCATAAAAAAGCTCAGGTCTCGCCCGCTTGCATTCGGAATCTTATTTCAGTGCCGAAATCATCTTGAAACAAGGTAACCTCCTCGATTTCTTGCTCAAAATCACGAGTTTGCATTTGAATCATCACCCCCTCATGACTTTTGCGCAAGGAGACTCGTCGGAGTTGGCATTGTACGTTTCTTGGCCGGAAATCTATTTTCAGAGCTTGTTGTTTGTGACTGTTTATTTATGCAAAAGGACTAAGGACACGTGAATCTGTTGAGTGTATTCTCAAAAAGTCAATGCTCTTTACATTTCCACGTTAAGAAAAGGACCAAAGTCACGTTCACTGTTTTGGCTGTTGTTATAGCGTTATTTTGGTCACCAATTCTGTATACACTCGAGTTTTTGGATATCACGTCAAATAGAGCTAGTGTTGTTGCGTTGCATGGTTTCTTTACATCTGCGGGATAAATATACCGGAATCGGTAAGGTATTGGGATTTTTTGGGGCCTCACGCTTGAGAAATCGCAGTTGCTCCCTAAATTCCGATATCCGTACATCGGCACCGTCATCAGATCTGCCGGAAAGGTCATTTTCGATAAAATCCCCGGCACACTACCTGTGTGCCCAGACAGTACAAGGTTGGTGAGTGTCAGAATGGTTGAGAACCAGAGTACTTTTTGGCATCTAGCGCAGACAACCAATCAGAGCTTGACACATGGCAGGGACGAAGGACACTGTCCATGTCCCACCTACCCCAGGAAAGGGGACCAGGCGAGATCTCCCTGGCCAGGATAACTTGGATACCACGTTTGAGAACCCCACCGCAGGATGGGACGACTCTTATCCGGACAGATCAAAACTCAATGTCGACGCGAGAACTATAAAAAACCAAAGGAGATCTGTTTCTAGGGACAACACAAGGAATTCAGCTCCGAATCGCTCCGGACCCTCACGCGGAAAAGGTATAGAGGGAACACCGCAACATGAAAACAGAAAGGCCATTCCAGAAAAAATACCAAGGGCAGAGGAGGCCCCAACAGCAGTGACTCCGGAGGCGAAAGCAGCACTAGCCTACGCCGAATATGTAAAGCAGAAGAGAAAGGCTGCTGACACAAGAAAGATAACAGAAATGTTAAAGCCTAGGAAGACAAGGAAGCAAACGGCGAGAGATCGGAGTCCGCCGAGGGTCCAAACCGAAATTGAGGTTACTGACCCTGCTGTAGTTGCTAAGAAGAAGTCTGTTGCTGAAGTTTTGAAAGAGCAACAGAAGGAAGCCAGTAGAAAGAGGAAAGCTGCTGAAGTTGAAGAAGAGCAACTTTCCAAGAGAATGAAAGAAATTGCCAAGAAAAAGAAACATGGCAAAGGAAAACAGTTGAGGATTTTGGAGACTCAAAGAGAAGAAGGAGTAGTAGAAGAAGAAGCTATTAAGGCTGAGCCCTTTACAATTATTAAGCCTACTGAGATAGTAGAGGTTGTTGTTGAGCAACCTACTGGAGAATCACAGCAGGCTGCTGACCCTAAGCCTGTTGTGGAAATTGTTGAATCCTCTCATATAAAGGCTGTTGAGCCTACTGAAGCTGCACAAGTTGTTGTTGAGCAACTTGTTGAAGAGCCACAGCAATCTACTGAGAATACACCTGTTGTGGAAGTTGAAAAGTTGGTACAAGACCCTGCTAGTTCTGCAATAGTTCAGGGGGAAGAGAAATCTGTTGCTAACCCTGCTGATGAGCAAGTTAGTCAGGGGGAACCCAGTGTTGAACAGATGGAGGTAGTAGGCACTAATGTACAATCTGAGCAACCTACTGACCTAGAAGCATATGTTGAAGAAACTCTTAACTTGCTTGTTGAGACCTTTGGAGGTCAGCAAGCTACTCAAACTGCTCCCAGAAAGCCAACCATGCCATTTGAAAGGAAAGAGAAGAAGAAAAAGGAAGGATATGTTGACCCTAAACTTCTACTGGTTGCAAACTACTTTCAATGGAAATTTGGGTCTATAAGAGACAAAAGCCAACTGCAGAACCAATGACATATTTTGAGGAATGGGCTTTTGAGAAGTTGGGAGTGGATAATTTATTGGATCTGGTAGATACCTCTTTGCTGGAAGCTAGATTGATGGATCTCTTTGATCAACAAAAGAAGGAAGAGGGTATCAAGTTCAGAGATCCTAGAGATGAATCAGAGAGTGATGATTCATTATCTGATTCTGGTGATGACTTCCCCTCTGGTCCAGGAGGAGGCAGTGGGACTGCTTTATTAAATGAACAAAGTATGGAACAGTCCACTGATGCTGGTAGGTCTGCTGAGGGCCAGCAGACTGGACAAATGGATGAGGATGTGGAAAATCTCACCATGGATGATCTGGAGGCACAAATCAATGAGGGAATACATATTGGTGCAAATAGGATGATTGGTGAGATAGACACTTTATTTGTTGAAGAACCTGCTGAGCATACTGATGATCAGCAAACTGTAGATTTGGATGATGAGAGGGTTACTGATCATAGTGAACCTGATATCAGTTCTGAGGATTCAGCTCAATATCAAGACTGGATTGATACTCAAGACACTCTATCCAAGACTGCAAATTTTGTACGAAGGATTGCTGATATGAGGGAATTTCAAAGAGAAAATATGGCTGAATTCCCTGCAATTCTTGTACAGAGAGTGCTGATCACTGAGGAACAAACAGTGGTAGCACAGATATTGGACATGGTAATGGGATTTGAAGGATCACCATTGTTGGTTGAGGAGGTTCAGGTTGCTGAGGTTCAAACAGCACCTGAACAAAGGTTGGAACAGGAGGTACATGTTGCTGAGTTCCAAACAGCACTGGACACAGGTTGGAACCAGAAATGGGTTTGGAGGAAACCCCTGCTGTTGTTGTTAAACAGGCTGCTGTAGTGGAGCCTACTGGAGACAATGCCACTGTAGGGAAAGATGGTCAGCAGACTGCTGTTATTGATGAGGATAAGCAGCTGCTGGACTATGACTACAGTGATGAAGAGTTTCAAGTGCCTGAGGAAGAACCTATTGATGATGAACCTCAACAGGCATTTGTACCAGTTTTTGAAGAACTTGCTCTTGATCCTATTCTGGAGGAGTTTCAAGGACCTAACCCTGCTGGAAGGGATATGAGCTTTGCCATGGTTGTCAGCAGACAGAGGGCACAATACAATGTAGAAGAGCCTGCTGGAGGTATGGCTGGTGGAGTACCAATAGAGGTTTTGGATGAGTTGAGGACTGTCAGAAATGACATAACAAGGTTAAGAACTCAACTGGACAGGCAAGAGCAGAGGTTTGAAGACTTGATTAATTTAGTGGAGAATAGAGGAAGAACTACTGAAACTGTTGCTTCCAATATTACTTCCACACAATATGCTATTGCTGACCTTGCTCTGGATGTAAAGGGGATCAGACAAGGAAATACAATGAATGAGAAGTTTCTGAAAGATCAACTTGAAGCCATTCATCAGAAACTTGATAAACTTGCTGAAGCACCCAAGTCTGCTGTGCCTGAGCCGCTGGAACACTTCAACCTACATGATTGGATCCTAAGTTTACTGAGAGGATCAATCTACTGGAACAGACAATGCAACAAAGGATTACTGCAGTTGACACAAGAACTAAAATTATGGAAGGACAACTGAGTAATCTAGTAATCACACAGGAAAGTGTTCATGGCCTGCTGTCCCGTTTTGTTGATGATGTCAATAAAGGGGAAGAGAGCCAAACAGCAGTAGCAAAAGAGGCTGCTATAATTTTTGCAAAGAAAAGATGGGAGGATGACACCAATGCTTTTAGAGAGCCCGCACTTGGCAGACTTCCACTCACTGATGATCTTCTTAGAGAATACAAGAAGGTCTACAACGGCAAGAGAAGACCTTACCATGACAAGGGATTCCATGAGGGACTAAACTCTTTTCTGGGACTCAAATTTTGGGAAGTAAGGGTTAAAGCCTTGAGAGCTGCAAATAGAGGTGGAAGAGGTGGAAGAAGTCTTCCAACCACCAATGCAAAGGAATCACTGAATGAATTTAAGGAAGTTTACATGCGTTTAGGCTTCAGAGTACATCAGATCAATTTCACTCTGCCTGAAGCATGGAAATGGTGGAAAGAAGTGAATCCTCACATTGATTTCTCTCTTATTGAAAATGATTGGATGAGAGAAATGATCAGAGAGATAAGAGTTTATCAAGAGCAAGTGGAGAAAGCAAGAGAAGAAAAAGAAAGAAGACACTAGATCAGCATACTTTATCTACTTTATACTTTTGCTGATTCTAGACTGTAATACTTTTGAACAAATGATTATAATGAGAGTTGACTAAGTTTTTTATGTTCTTGTTTTTAATCTTTTTGCTTTGTTGTAAGGAGGGTATTGGCATCATCACCAAAAAGGGGGAAATTGTTGGACTTATTTTTGAGTTTTAGTGATGAGTGCCAGACTAGCTGTTATAGAGCAAAGGCAAAAAGATGTCTAGATCAAATGTATAGGTTTATTATAGTTTGATCTTGTATAGGTTTGATCAAACAAGCACTGTAAAAGGTCAGCTGATTTACATCAGCAGACTTGTCTATATCAGTAAGGTACCTAGGTCAGTAGACTAGTCAGGAACCTGCTGAGGACTGAAGGCTGAGGGCTCAAACTCAGTTATTGAAGGCTAAGGGATCAAACTTAGTAATTAAAGTCAAGGATATGGAATCAGAATTTAGGGAAGTCTGTGATGACCCAAACTGATTACATATACCATATGTACAAGGTCTAAGTTCCACAAGTTAAGTGGTGATTGGAACTTGGTTATGATTAAATGGTGTAATCTAACTTCATAAATAAAAGTTAGATAAAAGAAGTCAGCTGCATTGTTTTATAAACACAGCAAAATATGAATCAGCTGCCTAATATGTACTTCAGCAGAATCATGATCACAGGAACCTGCTGATACATATACTTCGAATTATTCAAAGGTTACATTGGAAGATTACAAAGAAAGGGACACTAACAACCTCTGATTTTATCAAACAAATCAATGGTTAAGATTAAAGGGACGTTGGGATTACTCAGACCTTTATCCAATGGATACAAGTCAAAGGGTGGACAGACTGAAAATTGTCAAAAATTAGTCTGACAGTGTCAAAACTAGGAACAGTCAGAAAAAGCAAGTCAAGATGGAGACAAATCCAAAACGGCTATGTTTGAATTTCAAACATAAGTCACAAGGATTTCTACCTATAAATAGAGGACTCCTAACTCAGATACAAGTGATGAACATTGATGAAATTTAAGGATCTATCTTGAGCAATCAGAATTAAATCGATCAAACACCCTGCTGACCCTACTGAGCAAAAAGCTACTGATCCAGTACAACTCTTCAAGTGTAATCTTCATTCAAGCCACATCAAGTTTACACACTTGAAGACATCAAGCTGCTGATCATATCATCCTGATCAAGCTGCTGAAAGCTGGATCACTTACTTGATTCAAACTTTCTTCCACAAGGAATCTACTGAAGACAATGAAGCACATCTGTGTGTCAATGACTGTTGTTTGTGGTGGAGCTGGTGAAGAGGAAATCCTACCCTTCAAGGACCAGTGGAAGACTTTGGAGCAGCAATCCTACCTGTTCCAAGTGTTCAGTTTGTGAAGCCATAGTTATTGGTGAAGGACAAGCAACTTAGGGATTTTGGTAACAGCTATCTCAAGAATCTCTAGTGAATTACCTCCAACATCACAAGAGAAGAGTGGACTGACAGGATTACACCACCTGGAACCACTATAAAATCTGCCTACTTACTTTCTGCATTTATATTCTGCATTTAGTATATCTAGCGCATCAACCTACTGAATCTAGCATCTGAATCACACACATACACTATTGAGTATCTAATACTTGATATCATATTTAACAACAAGTAATAAGGCTTAATTTTTGATATATTTCCGCTGCACAAATTCAGTAAACTCAACGATCGACGGACTACGAGTATCGACGGACTGCGACCGGTCGACGGAGTTCTTTGAAGTTCTTGAGTTTGTTAACTCCAAAAATTTTAAGTGTTAAGTTTATTCACCCCCCTAAACTTAACCAAAGCCTTTTCAAGGGACCAACACTTCTGATTGATGGTTCTGCTTCACGGCTTCGGTAAAATGTTTCAATTATTTCTCATCTCAACATTCATAGAAAAGGGAGAGACAGATTTGTCACATTAAAGACGTAACACCACGAAGCCAGAACTAGAAAGTGTTGATTCAGGTTTTAGAGAAAAAGAAATGTGGCACCAGTAGGTCCTTAACAAATCCTACACAATACAGGGGCTACCTGTTTGTGGACACAATGGTAATTTAAAATTTTAGCTTAAAGAGTATTTCAATACGAGCTCAACATGTTAATATTAATAAAATCCAATCTATAGTGTCGATGATGCTTTCCCTTCAATCACTGACAGTATGTTTGTGTGCTTTTTATACCTAGGGAACTTTGGTCTCGGCAGTATGTTACGGAACAGATGTTGCATACCTTGAGACAACTCTACTACCGTATAAGCGGTATTACATATCAAATGTCTTCGTCAAAGTAGTGAATCCTGGCTATCAGATTGGTGATTACGGATTCTCCTGGACTGTGTATAGCACATCAATGGTACAGTCGTTGGATGAATCTGTTCCGCCGTGCATTCCTTACGATTTCCAATTCAAACGATTCTCGGAAATGTTTCGTTGTGCAGACCTCGAGACCCTAATGAGTATGTGGTTATTATGTCTTCTTTTTCCTTAACCATATAGATTCGCTAACTTAAAAAAAAAAGCTAATTATATTGCTATGCTTCTTTTACAGACATTAAGGGTTTAATTGTTCAGACTTTTCCAGAGAAGAAAGTAGGCCAGGATGTGTATGGTCGTGATTTGATTGCGAAGGACTTCGTTGTCGTGGATACCGAGTATGTGTAGCTGAAATCTTGTTGTTAGTATATTTAATGTTTTCCCCCTTATGTCGTGTTTATTTTCCATTCTCATTAGGAGCGCTCCTATGATAATGAGATTGTGGAAAGAAAAAATTAACGAGTATGGGGATAGTTTATCCGAAGGTCTTCCTGAACCTATATTGTATGTTGGTATGAACATAAAGGCCACAACCTTTAATGGTACGTTGTAGATTGTAATGGATATATGCTTAAAAAATCATCTTTTTTGAAAGGCTATTAGTTTACCCCTTTACTGATGTGTTGTTTGCAAGGTCTGTCTTTATCATCACGCTTAAACAGCGTGTTCCTGAAAGACGCTTTCATTCCAGAGGCTCCAGCTTTGAAAGAATGGTAATTTTGAAAATTAATGCTTATGCAATCCTCTCTTCTGTTGAGCCACCAATACATTAGAAACTTATACTTGGTTGTGTTGTTCATAAAAAATAAAACCTTACTTTTTACCGAAAAGGTATATGCGTGTGGTTTTCCTCATCTCTGAAAAAAAATTAGGTATGCTTTGAAAAAAAAAGATGTTGACCACTTGGTGTCCGTGCTGGCTTACTATGATACAGATCTACTTCTTCCCAAACGTGCTGCTGCAGATGTCGTACCTATAGCAGATGCAATGGCCAGGCTGGAAACTGTAACTCTTATTGCTTTTGTTTATGTTTTTACATATTCTACGCTTGTGTTTTTTTAGTCTACCTAACTCATCATTAATATTTTTGTATTTAATACAGATCAAGACTGCCTGGATAGATGGTAAATTAAAACTTCTCCCAGGACAAGAGAAATTTTGGTACATGGCTTGCAAAAACTGTCAGAAAGCGTTAAGGGCTGGACAGCAAGAAGAAGCCCGTTGTACCTCTTGTGATGCACCAGACCCTATTAACATAAAGTGAGGATGTGTTTGCATTGCATTTGTTTTTTATGCTAATAAGATATGTTGCTGATTAGATCCCACATTGCTGATGATTCCGGTACAGCATACGCCGAATTTACTCGCCCGATGCAGAAAAGCTGATACCGTTCACTGCATTGCAACTGAAAGAGGCTAAAGAACAGGTATTTATATACTAAAAAATAACGTATTATCGCCCTAAACTATCTGTTCTATTGTCTGGAAAAAAATGTCTCTTGAAGCTATTTAGCAGGTTATAAATTGCATTTTATATAAATCTTATATACTGGTATTTAACTTCTTTCCATTATACAATGAAGGTTGTTTTTGCCTCTGTTCGTTTTTTATTGCCGTTTCTGATAGTGCTATGTGCACCAACACTCACTACACAGCTCGAACACTATGCATGTCAGATTATAGCCCCAATTACTCATTTCATATTCACTGTCATCATTTTTCATATATTCTCAAAGTTTGTCAAGGACTTGTACTCTTTGAATTATTTAACTGGGACGCTTAGTGGTTAATGAATTGGAAGCAGCTTTGGAGAACAAACATGTTGTGTGCTACATTAAGTATTTTGACAAGCTGGTTCGAGGTGCTGTGACAAGGAAGTATCCGCTTGTGAAGATTTATCGCTACGAAGACGTGTTCCCTATAGCTCTGCAGGTTTCAAATGAATCAATAAGAGAAGCTATAGGAACAGGCATGATAAGTGAGAAAGATATTGTTGATCGGAATAAAGATGATGAAGATGGTGTTCAGTTTTTCACACCCTTAATAAAAAACTTGATTGCAGAGATTTCTGCTTCTTCACAGGCAACGGTTGCTGACACTGCGCCTCCAGCTGGTTGTAAATGAGTTCTCTCGTTCACTGATGTTCCAAGGGCTACAGCTATTGTCAAGATTGAGCCTATTGAGGATACCACTCTAATGAAACCCATGATTGAAAGTTCAAGCTCTGTTGAGAGTCATGTTAAGAAGACTAAAGGAAAGCTGAAGCAGAATTGATTTCTATGGTTTCTTATGATTCATTATTAACTACTATGTTTGTATTATATTCCAATCAACTCGTTTGTATTTAAGCTTTTGCTTTTGGGATAGTCACATGCCTTATTAGAAGCCATTAGTCGGTTCTGTTAGAAAAGAAAAACTAATGGCAACTAATATCATGTTAAGTGTATTTTGAACTATTTTGCATGTTTCCCCTTCTTGTTTCAAGCTAAGAAATTGATACAAGAAGCTTATGTATAAAATCTGCATATTAGCCTTAATTTAATGTTATTATGTCTGTTGTACTTAGGATGTATGCAATTCTAATTTACTTACATATTAATTTGCTTTGTGTTTTATAGTACCTCATATATACATACGGCTAGCATGGACATTCCGTACATAGCACGGAGCCTCGTTTTACTAGTATATTGATATAATGCTTCTCACTTGATATAACCGGTTTTTGAAAGTTAATAAATAAAACAAACAAACAAATATACCGGATATATAGTGAGGAAAAACGGGCTCGTTTTACTAATATATTGATATAATGCTTCTCACTTGATATAACCGGTTTTTGAAAGTTAATAAATAAAACAAACAAACAAATATACCGGATATTTTTTAGATTCCCATTTACAAAGGTGCCGGCCGTGGCCTGCATTCTAAAATTTATATCAGCCTCTGCCGGCCGCGGCTATATCTACTTGTTCATCTCTTCCAATTCCTCAAAAGAGAAAGTTAAAGACGCAGTCCTCTGTTCTTCATCTCAGTTATGGCAGATGAAGTGGAAAAGCAACCACCGCCTCTGAACCCATTCCTCGGACTAGGTAATTATCGGTTTCCCCCTTGTTCCATACCTCGAATTAATTCTTAATTTTCTTACGTTTCACTTAATTTATATTTATTAATGTTGGGGTTTCAGGGTCTCAAAGCGGGTCGCCGGGAAAGACAACTTGGCCGGAGTTGGTTGGTAAAACGAGTGAAGAAGCCCAGAGAAAGATACTTGAAGTGATGCCTGCAGCTGTGATTCAGGTGGTTCCTGAGGACGCTTTCGTGACCATGGATTACCGCACCGACCGTGTGCGGATCTTCACTGATTCTGCTGGAAATGTTGCCCGTGCGCCCACTATTGGCTAGTAGAAACTTCCTTTCATTTCATCTTGTTGTTTGCTGACCTTTTATTAATCTCGCCTCAGGCCTCAGGCCTCAATGTAATGATCTGAAATTAATCAAAGTTGTTTGTTTTATCTGTGTTCATTCATCTTTTTTTTTTTTTTTTTTTTGTCGATATCAAAGATTTCCCTGCAATTTTATTGAGGTTCTTGAGAAGAGAATAGGTAGTAGGACATCCTTGATATACATACTTACATGTTTGATATATATACTTGAAAAACAGTCTCTCTACAGCAGTGATGAGTACATAAATAAGTTGACCCAATGCCTAAAAATGGTCTCCATATCTTTTTTCTTGAATCAATTTGACTCTGGCTTTCCTGAGAATAATCCATTGAACAAGTTACGCAATAGCAGCAAGACTAATTGCACCAACTTACCAAACGCCTCGAAGATGAATGCGATTGGACTTAAGCCCTTTTTTGTTTCTTGTGCAACTTCTTGTTTAACAGTTGGTGATTGCTCTGCAGCTGATTTTGGTTCATCGTCTCTTCGTACTGCAGTAGGAGATGGCTCTGCAACATCAATGGCAGACTTTGATGCATCATCTTTTTGTTCTGTAATTGGTGATGGCTCTGTAGTATAAAGGGCTGTTTTTGATGCATCTTCTTGTTCTTCTTGTTTAGTAGTTGGCTCTGGCTCTGCAACATCGACAGCTGATTTTGGTACAGCTTCTTCTTGTTTAGTTGTCGGTGATGGCACTGATACAGAAACAGCTGATTTTGATACATCTTTTTCTTCTTCTTCTTCTGTACCTGGTGCTAGGCCTATAACATATGACATGTGAAATCAGCAACTTCAAAAATTTATCCACTACATTCAAGACTGTACATTGACTGAAGTTTTCAGACATTTAGTCTAAACAGAACAATCAACAAACAGCGAAAAACTTGAGATTGTTTCAACCAATGGTGAGTGGTAGTACAACGGACACGAGTCAGAATTTTAAGTTTCAGGACAAATCAAGACAATCATTCACAGAATGTGGTTTAAGGTGCCATGATTGCAGAGGACATAATATCTTGTGTAATTTAGGAATTGCGTTAATGAAAAAAATCCACAACTTTTACTCACAGCTTCCATCGTCACTTCTTGCTGTTGGATCATAGTTTGCTGCATTCGGATCAGTACAGCCTTCTGGCACAGGAACTTGAACTTGCTGAGCCGCTTTTCCTGCATCCATCACACAATGGAAATAGTAGAGCTGAGGCCCTCATACTTAAAGGTCCTATGTTCAAATTCTACCAACAAACATATATTAGCTGATTGTCCATTTTATGTGGTAACTAGAGAAAGAATGCTAACCGTAGAAACTTCCATTAGTAATGGCATCTTCATTTGCATCTCCAAGAGCTGCCTCCTTCAAGTACTTTTCAGAAAGTTGAACTCTCTTGACATTCTCTTGCTCCTGGACCAGCAAGTTTCCATACTCAATGAGTTTGTCAATCGTCATTTTCGGTTTATCAAATTTCGGAGGTCCATCTCTAGAATTCACTAGTTTTTTCCCAATGTTTTCTACTCCAACACTTCCAATCCACTCCCTTACTATATCATCATACACTCTTGCCCGGATGGCACCAAAGAAATCTACAAAAACATTCAAGAAACAAATCATAAATTATCCAGCAATAAATGGTTTTTCTTGAAGGTGTCATCAAGACTTACCAATTGATTGTCCAGGGAATGCATCAACAAGCTTCACAACGTCCTCTTTCGAGACATTGTCAGCTCGAAAAATACCTGCACAAACACCAATCCTATCTTCTCTAGTTGGAGCCCAGTAGAACTTCTCCATACGACCATCACGAATTAGAGGGGCGTATAACGTGGAAAAGTCATTGCCAGTGACTATGATAGGAACACGTGCATTCTCCTGCTTATTGTACATACCGGGGAGCTGGACATTTGTGGGGTTATCGGCAATGTTCATTAAGGTTGCATTCACCATCTGATTGTTAACGGTATACTGTGTAGTACCCCCCATCCTACCAGCCCCTGCATCAAGATCATTGATGAAGAGTACACACATTTTCCCTTTCGATATTCTGTCTGCCGCCTCACGGTACCTTTGTCTGATCAATTTTGCTGGCTCTCCGGCATTTCCACTTTCTAATTCTCCAGCACTCATCATGATCGGGCTGCGTATTCAAATGATAAATTTTATACCAAACACAGGTTCGATAATATACGTTGGTGAATACGAGTGTGATCTTACTTACTCTATTCCCAACTTAGCAAAGACAAGCTCACATTGGAAGGATTTTCCCTGTCCTTTTCCACCCCAGATACCCAAAATCAAGGGAATCTGTACAATTTTCACAGACCTCATGAATTAGTTTTCTTGCACTAACAACTTAATTGATGTAGAAGTATAATATAAGTCTCTGTACCTTGATATTTGGCAAGGCCATGAAGTTTTTCGATATATGAACGATAAGTTTGTCCATAAAAGCAGGAGCTATGTAGTAGCCATCCATATTGTTATCAAAATTATATCTGCAAATAAGTATAAGATTTCACAAGAATATCTACTAAAATTACTAGTTTTACAATTCATTGCAGCATTCTGTCAAACAACTTACTGGCGAAGGCCGGTACTGACGTAATCGTAAGAATTCATGATAGCATTGTGTGTCCCAGTACCCATGGGAGCTTGAAATAGAGAATCCACCATCCCTTTTCCTCTGGCAATATCCTGTTGATCATCGGAGACATCGTAAACAAGGCCTTTCCACCGGTCCTTACCGGTCTGTTTCTGATCATCTACTTCTGCAGCAACTTTGAATTTCCCTGATGAGCAGCAATTGGATTGTGGAATGATGAGAAATCTTGATGTTAATTTCTTGCCATAAAATCCTGTGCTTAATGTTGAAACTCCAGTATTGCAAGTGTTGATATTGCAATGTAACAGAGACATTATTTTTTTCTTTCTTTCTCTTTTGTTAAAGTTTCAAACCACCAGGAGATGTGCAAGAATGTTCAGTAATATTAAAAAAAGGTGAGCTTATTTTTAAGAAAAAAAGTGTTGTTATTATTTTTATGGGGTTGTATGGTAGTTAGATCATAGATGCTGATAAGGAATGGCCCTTAAGTTGTAAAGGATAAGTGTAGCTCATTGGTCCTTGGGAAAAGCCACTACCAGTTTTGCTTGATGATGACTATTGGATAACACAAAAATGGAGGTTTCTTCAACTTTCATTTTCCACCATATATTTTCTTCTTTTTTTTCATTATGTTTTTCTTTAAGCGAATTTTTTCATTTACAAATTTGGGATGATTTTATGATTCATAAGATGTTGATATTTATATATATTAACTAGCCAAAAACCCATGTTGTGCTATGCACGGAAAAAAAACTAATGATCTAAAACCCGTGTCAAGCTCGGCCAAGATGGTTAGAATACAAATAATTGCTCACTACAGTCTTACGGGCATAGGGTCGTTTCTAACAATTGATAGGCCTAGAACGAAACTAAATGAAGGCCACCTGTTTATTTAGCAAAGTTATATGCATTTCATAAGAGACATTAACCTGGAGGTTTTGGGTTTGAGTCTCAGTAGGACAAAATATGCGTGCATGTGTAAAAAAACAAAAAAAATATTGTCATAATAGTATTTAACATATTATAACTTTTGAAAACAAATAAATTAGTGAAACAATAGCAGAAACATGCCAACAGCAGAAACAAAACAATACTAACTACAATAAAAACGCACCGGTAATCAACAACATCAATAGATTGAAAAACACCAACCGGCAAGATTGTCGAAGTGTTTAAGATGTTAATTATCCACCTCCCATCAACTTCAGTTTTTGGGAGAGATAGTAACCTTGCCAACATTATTACCCTATTTATATTGTGCAAGTGTTGGGAGCCTCTTTGTTGTTGGCTTTGTAGTGCCTTAGTGTGACATGTTGCCCCAAGCTTGTTATAGATTCACATTTGAGGGGGCGTGTTGAAGTGTTTAAGATGCTAATTATCTACCTCCCTCATATTAAGCCTTTGGAGAGAGATGTTGTCTATGGCTTGTCATAGATCCACACTTAATGAGACGTGTTGAAAGATGTTAATTATCCAGCTCCCCATCAGCTTAAACTTTTGGGAGGTTGTAATTCAACAAACATAACTATAATAATAGGAAAACAAATTGATAATGAAAAAAATCTCGGTGAAATTGTTGAAGAAAAACCATCAATAAGTTTCAAGAACATTATTGTCCATGATGTCCCTCTCATCATAAAAGAAAAAAACTAAAACATTCAATATTTCTTGTCATATTGACGACCTCAAGTAGGTTTTCAATATTTTTAAGTTTGCAAAACATCTTTTAATTGATGCTACAGCAGCTATACTCATAGGCATGATCAATACAATTTGATAAGCAGTTGAAAATTTTAGTTAATGACTTGAAACTTTGGGCCCCATATAACATGGGCCATGGGTGGACGACCGGCGTGCCCTTGCCTAGAGACGGCCCTATACAAGCATTATCATTTGTCTTCACAATTAGTTAAATGGTTAAATGGCTATTTGTTAATATACTTATGCATCCATTGTATGCGAAAGAGAACTTGTAACTCATTTATGGTCTCGGTAACAGGTATGAGTTCCATTTGATGCTATTTCCCTACTTAGCTTTGTAACTCACTCCTTATCTTATCTCTTACCAAATAAGCAGCACTTCACCGAGATGATTAAAGAGGATTCGCAAGAGAGTCCGAGTGGCCTCTACCCCATCTGTTTCTTCTAGCATCCATGTCGAGCATGTTCCAGTAGAAGTTGTTCATGCGAATCCAACAAGAGTTGAGCCACTGAGGGTGTTAGTAGACTATTCTTGGTATCGAGGCGTTTACACATATTATGTGACGTTCATTGCTCTGAGGGCGGTTTTGGTGATATGTAATGATAAGCTGTTTGACATCGTAGATTTATAGTTTCTGATATGTATAAGTTGGTTGACATTTGTAGATTTTGCTCCGGTGTTCTTGTCGGGACAAATTCCTTGATCCCTCGTTGGACGTAGCAAAACTAGATAGTTTTGCTGTTAAAAAATATAAAAATACTACTGATGTCCTGGTGAACCATCAATTTTACTCCGATGCCCTGTTGAAATAAATTCCAAGATCCATCGCTATGCCCTAGAAAACATGATACATATGTTAAATGTAAAAGGTAACTAACCTGATTAGATTTAGAGTCTCCTCTAAACTAATTAATTTAGGCATCATTACTGCTCTAAATGCTTTCCTCAACTACTGCATTGCATGTCAAACACAAAGAACATGTAAAGCTGACAGCAGCAACAAGTAACACAACTCACAACTATCAATCACAAAAACCATTCCCTAACAAAATCATGAAGAAAAAAACATTCAAAACTCCAGGAAATTGTCACTGTGAGTTAACATTGTATCCTATGAAGTAACATCAACACACCACTTCACTTAATACAACAATCGTTAATGACCTAAATCTTAATTCTCAAAGCCACAAAATCAAAATAAATTCTTATTGCTTATTAACAAATGCCAAAGAGTACCTACTCAACAAAGTCCTCTGTATATCCCTATTCTAAGACTAATCTCAGTCATTGAACATGAACTTGTATATGCTCAAGTAAGATTCTTAGAGAAGGAGACATGATATCGTAATAAGAGAATAACCTGACATCGACGAGATGATCTTTTTCCAGAAAAAAAAAAAACATGGGTTCACATTATTATTCAAAAATTCTACTGATTAATAATCATCGAATCATCGTGTGCTTTCAAGACTCTCATACCTACATATGCAACTCAAGGCAACCAAAACCTCAGCAATGGCAGCTTCAGTCTTCTCTTTGTCAGCAAAGTGTAATGTCTGCAACAGCACAACTGTCGGCTTGGAGTCGAATTTCGTCTTCTCGGGACTTCTCTCCATTTGCCACTGTATTGTATCATGTGCCATTGGTGCAAGCCATGCCATTATCTCTCTCATTGCCTCTCTCCACCCTTCTGCTAGCAATTCATCTACCCCTGCATCTTTCATGTTCTTTATTAGCTTCGATCTCACCAATGATTTCAAATTCTCAGGCAAAAGTTCATACAAATAATCCCGTGAATCGTAATCCGTTGATTCTGTTGAATCCAAATAGTTCTCCACTAATACAATTATGTTTGCATAACGTAATGCTAGACCTGAACCCCCTACTGTAGATGGCCCTGCTGCGTGGAAGACCCTGTCGTTTTTCAAGGCTTTTGCACCGGTGAAATCTTCATCTTCTAACATAAACATACTAGATTTATCACTGTGATTTCTAAATAAAGTCAGGTTGTCATACCCGTTTGAAATCGGAACCGTTTGATTACGGCTCTGTTTCTTTAAGGGATCATAAAATTTGGATTGAAGATGAATCCTCCGGGTGTCTTTATGATCTGAATAACGCATACTTTGTGATCGAGAAACGATTGAACATGAAGAAGGTATAATCGGGATGTATGGTCCAAAGATAACACAGATTCTAGAATATAAAACGCATACAATTCGAGCCATGAGGCTAACGTTTTTATCAAACGTTTGATTCCATAATGAATTTTCTCGTAATTGACGAACCTGTTTTCTTTGATACTCAATTCTCTGATTAAAAAGATCGAAATTTGTCTTTTGTAATGCTACCGGCGCTTTGTCTTTCAATCTCTTTAACTTCTTTTCAGAGGCTTCTAATTCTGTCAGAAACTCCAGGGCGGTGAATAAATCCGAAGTGGCGTTGATCATTTTCTTCATTTTCTCGATTCTTTTCCCGATCTCTTTTGACCCGTATTGCAATTTCCCTAGATCGATGATTCCCAATTTGAGATCGGCGTAAACAAGATCGAATGTTTTCAATGCCGGGTCTTTACATTTCTGACCAATTCGAGACACCACTGCTGCTGCTTTATCAAGATCTTCAAGCCTTTCAGTACAAGCAAGACTAAAGATCAATCCTTGATCCATTGAATTCAAATAAACTATCCCTTTCGATCTCGGAATATCGTTGCTAAGGCTCAAAATTTCATCATCAGAAAGGGCATTGTATAAAGAAACTAGCTTTGACATTGTTCTACCTGTCTCAAATGCTAAAATCCCAAGCTTACAACATTTCTTGGGATTTTCACCTCCAGTAAATTTGCTTGAGTTCTTCTCCCAGATCCAACCCATCTTTCCAAATGTAACTATTTGCAGGCCTCAGGTGCAATTTGTGTGTTAATATATCTCTATATCATTGCTCTGTTTTTTCCGGCTATGTTTTTAACATAGTTCTTGAATACGTGGCAAGTGGAGAGAAGATTATGGATGGAGCTTTAGTTTGGAAGTTGAGTGCATGTGGAAATAAGCGTCAAAACAATTGGTTTTCAAAACAGAAAATTGGAGAATAATAGTGGAAGAGCTTTACAAATGCAGGCTGATTTTAACATGGAGACAAATGGTGCTGGCAGAAAATGAGATCATTTTAATCAATCCTCGACGTAATCGAATGCCAGGTGCAATGTATGTTTTGGAAGTTTGACTCAGGACAGTGGGAAAATAATTTCTTGTATTTGGGTATTTCTTTTTATTAAAAATAAGACTAGTGCATCCATTAGTTTCCCTCATGACTTCAGGTGTCGTCCCATTTGGCCGCCCATGAAGTGGAAGAATCTGAGATCAGATCCATAATCTTAGCCGGCTGCTCCATGTTAGAGTGCCAAGTGCCACTTTCTTGTACAGACACTAGTTGCTGTAATGAATAAGTTAGTCAACAAGCCATTTTTTCACAACGGTTTTCTTTTTTAAACTTGGCAAATGGAATATTTCATCAAAATTTCCATGTGGGGGGCTTTTTAGCTTTTTGTCTTTTTGTCTAAACATGTTTGATGAAAAAAGTCGTTGAGGAGGGTTGAAATGCAGAAAAAACTGTGTAGAAAAGGGCATATTTAGTTTTCTTCCTCTCAATTCATGTAGCTTTTGCTAGCTTTGTTTTCATGGCTGAATGCCATGTATTCTCTTCTAATGTAATCTGATTCCGTTAAGGAAATATGAAGTTCTTTAATGTTATTCTTGTTTTTCAAAATGATATCACAGCAATACTAGAGTGCTGCATACTTTCTTTCTAAAACTGTTCATGTTTGTCCATATTTTTAGCACATAAGGTTCACTTTTTGATCATATCACCCACGGTTTCACATTTGCACTTAGTTAAAAATATCATTACGATCTTAGATTTATGTTTTTACTCTGCACCTTTTTCTCCGGCAAAAAATTAGAACAAATAGTGGATCTAAGATTTATAAACGTACTAGAAATTGATCGGAAATTATTCTTGAGCTTTTTTCTAGGAAGGTTAGATCGTCATCTTTTTGTAGATTCTTTATGGGAATTATGCTAATTAGAAATATTCTTTTCATGAGATTTTCTTACAATTAATTACTAAATCGAACTTCTACTCTATATTTTTCTATTTTAGTGGAATTTCTCACTTTGATTGTTTTTATTTCATGATTAACATGAGTAGCAAAATATATTGTAGCTTGGGTGATGTGAAAATTAGTTGATCTCATTTTCTAATGCGTGGGATTTGAACATTTGATAGCTTTGTATGCAAGTTTCTTAGCTTATCATAGCATGATATATATTCTTAATGCTTGCATTGATCTAGCTAATTAATGCTTGGTTCAATACGATGTTTCGTTGTGTAATTGTGAGAAATCATCTAGGAAATAAAATATCATGATCGCCAAGCGAAAATGACTAGCCAATAGATTTGGTTTCTTAAGCGAGTTCTCTAATGTTCGTTGGGCAATTCTTCGAGGTTTAATTCGTAATTGGTCATTTAGACCTAATTTTAATGTTTAGGCCAATGAACTAATTATGTGCGCTACTGACGAGTAAATCGGTTAGTTTCTAATTCGGGAATCGTAACCATGAAAGTGCTAAGAACACTTAAGAAAGGTTGGTAAAAATCATATATTCCGAGAGATTTTTACATAGTGACTCCATTCGTGTGGAGACTGGTTCAGATTGAATCACACAGTGTCTCCACACGAATTTGGATTAGGCTATCTCGTAAGTTTCTATATTACTTAGGATTAGGCTATCTAATCTTTACAATTTCTTGTTGGTTGAATTTATGCGTTTTATAGATGACCTGTCGGGGAAATAAACCATTGTCACTCGTTGATCTAGAAATTGAAGCTTCTTCTAGAAAGTGAAGCGGTCAAGTGAGAAGAAAAAGGTCGAGAAGTTCAATGAACAACCACCGAGAGAGAATCCCAACCAAAATCAAAATCAGGGAAATCAAGTGAATCCAAATGAGCAACATATGCAACAAGCCAACACGCTCAAGTTCCCATCCTAGTTAAACCAACAAATTAATCTTGAAGTTTATCACAATCCGCTTCTCCAATTGGCACAATTCCAAGCTCAAATACCTCAAGCCAACATAAATCCCAACCACAACCAAGTTCAAAATGCCAACTAAGTATGTAACGTCCCCAGACTCCGGGTCTAGTAGACCTAAATGAGTTATAAATGGTCCGGTCAACTGCTTAGACCACCGTCCTCGCTTGGTCTAAAATGGCTAACCCGAGTTGACAAGACCTTTATATCTCATATTTATATGAGGGTGAGCAGGACTTTACTTTACCGATGTGGGATTTTTACATTTTCGTCCCTACCATAGGATTCTAGAGGTGTCCCACACCGCCTCTCACAGTGTGGCACTTAGTTTCGTATGGCGGTCGGCTCTAAATACCATTCTGTAACACCCCCAGACCCCGGGCCTAGTAGCGCTAAATGAGTCATAAATTGTCCGGTCAACTGCTTAGACCACCGTCCTCACTTAGTTCCGTATGGCAGTCGGCTCTAAATACCATTTAGTAACGCCCCCAGACCCCGGGCCTGCTAGCGCTAAATGAGTCATAAATGGTCCGGTCAATTGCTTAGACCACCGTCCTCGCTTGATCTAAAATAGCTAACCCGAGTTGACAAGACATTTATGTCTCACACTTATATGGGGGTGAACATGACTTTATTTTACCGATGTGAGATTTTTACAAAGTACCTATCAACCAAGGCCAAGAAATCCAATCACTATATACTTCCAAGCACCCGTGCAAGTTGAAAAAAGAACAATCAATTCGACTAAGGCTCTTTCATTTTACTTTAATAGACAAGACTGTTGAATGGCTTGATTCACAAGACAATGACTCATTGCACACATGGCCGGATGATGTTACTTCATCATTCCTTTTTGAGATATATTCCAGAAGACCTTGGAGATACGGGCTGAAATTGAAGATTTCGTACAAATGCCAGGATAACCTTTGTATGAGGCGCCATGGACCGGATGAAAGCATTGTTGAGGAAATGCCTATACCATGGGAATGAATTATAGGCCCAAGTAAAAATATTCTATAGAGGCTTGAAAGAAGACGTAAGCTAGGGGATGGTCCTTGATTCAGTGAGTGTAGGAACCTTAATAAACTTAACAGCCTATGTTGCTTGTAATATTATAGAGAAATGTGCGGAGAACGATAGGCAATTTAATTCAGGAAAGACAAGTGAATGAAAACAAACGGAAATGATTGGTGAACCAACAAACAAACAATGATGTTTTTACAAAGGACTTCAATGGAGAATGCTATCAAGGACCTTGCCATGCGAACCAAGAAATTCCATTAATGTCAAGAGTGTGGCAGAGGCCATGAGATGAGACTGTACGATGCATAGCCATGAGTGCACCAATAATGTCCTATATATGTGCATGTTGGGGTCTTATTAGGGTCACAATGCAATTAGAAACTGGGGGTTGAATGATTGCCTAGCTACTTTCCTTTTTGATTTTGTGTACAAACTCAGAATCCTTTACAAAGATAAAGTGTTTAATCAAGTTGTAAATGCAGAATTATAATCAAACTTGAGATACAAACACAAGATATGACTTCTAAACAACTAAGCTACTCAATAAACTTTGTCTGAACCAAGTTGCACAAACATATAAGTTCAAGACAAGTTTATGCACATAGTGTAGACTATTCTAGTGTTCAAGGAAGATATCTTTGCAGACAACACAAGTAAGAAATACTAACTTAAACATTAGATGTAGATATAAGTAAAGATATTTTTAACATTTCAAGATAAACATATAAAGGCTTTGATCAAGCATGCACAAGATAAGAAGACAAAAAATATTGAACACATATAGTTTATCGAGGTTTCAACTTGAAGTGTTCTTAACCAACACTAAATGCAGTCAATCCTCTTGCCAAAGTCTTTCTTTGCACACACTGCCAAACTATGCTATGCTTTATGATGACGGTTAATTCGATGCTATAATTTAAATTTAGTTTGCCCCCGAATTATGATTGATTCATGAGAAGCGATCTAATAATTGTATGATTTATGAGTCAATTTCACAGTGAGTAGTTCTTGGTTCATGGTTTTGCATTTGCATATTTTACTGTTTTTTTTTTCTTTCCAAAAGAGATCTTTTTATTGAAAATGGGATAAACAGTCCACAAGTGGTACAAGAATTTTACAAATCTAGTCTATTTCAATGGCCCAAGCAAGCCTTAAATCTCTGGAGCGCTTAATCGATGTCGATAGGAACACGTGAGTAGACGGATGAACCATGTCTGGGGAGTGTATGAGTTTGTTTCTCTAAAACCAAATATCACAAGCTAATTCGCGAAACAAATACGGCCACTGTTTTGCCGTTGCAGAGTGTGTAGAAGTGGGTCTCAAGTTTCCAATGACCCAATCATGAGCATTTGCATTCGAAAAGAAGTCCTGCCATTGAGGGGGAGGAAGGATTTTCTTCCAAACGCTTTGGACCCACTTACAATCACGGATAGCATGGAGCGGAGTCTCTTCACATTCATGACAAAGCTGACATAGGGAGGAACTGGAGATGTGTCTATGCGCAAGAAAGCTGTTAACAAGCAGACAGTCTTGTCCTAGTTGCCAAAGAAAAAAGTTGTGTCTCATCGGTCCTTTAAGGCTCCAATATGAGTCCAGTCGGAGGAAGTGACCAGAGCATTCTGATTCTCCAACTGGTGCATATATCCACTATGAACGGTGAATTTTCCATCATCAGAGGGAGCCCACTTGATGTCATTATTATTTACCTCGAAGGCCGGCAGGAAAATTTTGGCGGTTTGGCAAATGCTACGCCACAAAGAGGAGGCCCCTGCTTTAGGATTTGTAAAGGGACTTTCATATTTTTCGACTAATAGAGATACCCACGGAGAAGCGTCATCAGTAAGTAACTGCCAAACAAGTTTTCCCAAAAAAGCGAAGTTCATTTCTTCAAGGTGTTTAAGGCCTAGACCCCCGTTCTCCTTCGGCTTACACAAAGTTTGCCAAGAAATATAGTGGCAGTGTTTTTTTCCATCCAGCTAATCCCAAAAGAACCGTCGGCAAAGCATGTCGATTTCGCCCAAAAGACCTTTGGGAAGTTTAGTTGTCTGCATCGTGTAATAAGGAAGAGTAGCCAAAGAAGTGTTGATTAGTATAGATTTCCCGGCCTTGGAGAGCGCCTTCATTTTCCAGAAGTCAACTTTTTCCGCATTTTATCCAGAATGAAGCCATAAGTTTTCTTCTAGACCCGAGAGTGTATCATAGGGATACCTAAATATTTCCCCAAATCCGACATATGCCGCATACCTAGCTTCTGTCCAATAAGAGATTTAATCTGCGCATTAACATTATTAGAGACATGGAATATGGATTTTTGAGCACTTATTTCTGTCCCGAAATTGAACAGATCAGTTGGCAAGAATAGTCTCCATAACAGCTTCTTGTTCTTCCGACGCTTCCAAGAAAAGGATCAAGTCATCGGCAAAAAAAAGATGAGATATCGGGGTAGCCGTGCGACTTAGCTTAATAGGTTTCCATCTATCCTGTCGGTCAGCTTCATTAATTTTTTGGCTCAGAATTTCCATGCAAAGAACGAAGAGATAAGGCGCAAGAGGGTCTCCCTGTCTAAGGCCCCTTTCCGGAATGATGGGGTCTAATTTAGTGCCATTTCAGAGAACCGAAAGAACTGCAGACTTCAAGTTGTACATAATCAGATCAATCAGGTTGCGGGCAAAGCCAACATCAACTAGCAATTTTTCTAGGAAATCTACCATGTCGTAGGCTTTCTCCAAATCGATTTTTATCAACATAAAGCCCTTTTTACCCCGTTTTCTCCGGAAGATGTGTAAAGCCTCCTGAAGAATAATATTCCCGGTGTTGCGCTGCTTAGGAATGAAGGCAGCTTGGGAGTGACCAATCAGCTTGTCTATTAGGAGGCGCAGTCTGTTGGCTATGACATTGCTAAGCAACTTGATCACCACATTGAGAGAGCAATGGGACGAAATTGGGCTGGTGATGATGGAGAATCACATTTCAGAATTAAAGATAGGACAGTTTCATTCATGGCAGCAGGAAAGTGGCCCAAATCGAACGAATCTTCCACAAATTGAATAATGGACGGTGCAACCGTACTCCAACAGGACTTTAAAAAATGGCAGGAAGTCCATCCGGCCCTGCCGCTTTGTATGTGCCCATGTCAAATAAAGCCTTTTCTATTTCTCCCACTGTGACTGTTCGATTTAAAAACTACAAATCAAGGTTCGACAAGCCTTCGAGCCGGGGATGAAACTCACTACAATCAACAGATGCATCATTAGTATAAAGCTTGCGGTAAAAATCATAAACCATACATCGAAGAATTTGTTGGTCATGGGTCCAAGTCCCAGAATCATCTTTTAGGCAAAGTATTTTATGTATGGACTTTTTTCTCATAGCGGTGAGGTGGTAAAAGTAGGGGTGGCAAAAATCCCGTTTTTCCCGACCCGACCCGATTTCCGATCCGTTCCCGACCCATATAATCCCGACCCGAAAATTCAGGAATTTACCCGACCCGAATTAATACGGGAATGGGATCGGGTTCAAAACCCAGTCCCGTAAAAATCCCGTTCCCGACCCGAATTTTTATTTTTAATTTTTTTTATTAATATTTATATTTTATATGTAAATATCATAATATATTTCAATTTCGTTCGATTTACCCCCTGTTTTTTCTTCAGTTGATCTCTTCAGATGCTTCAAATGTTCTTAGAATACTTTTTAATTTGTGGTCGAATTTCATCATGTCGATCGATTCGATGGAGTCGACTTGAGGATTTTGACTGTGTGCTGCCTGTGCGGGTCCCCCCCTCCCCCCCCCCCCCCCCCCCCCCCCCCCCCCCTTTTTTTTTAATTTAATAATTGAAATTCATAGTGCTTTACTTCGGACTAACACTTTTTTGGGGAGATTTAGAAATGGAATTAGATCTGAAATGTTGTGCATGAGTGAGAAACTGGATAGCTGATGTTTCTTGTTGTTTAATGACTTGTTAAGTTTCCAATATAGAACTAGATTCCTTCTAGTTTTGTGTTTGAAATTATTTGGAGAATAGACTGCAAATCTGATTTTTATTTTTTTATTTGATCATCATGGGGTTTTAGTATATTTAGTGCCACTTGAAATAGCTTGCCATTAGTCTTTGGGAAACAAAAGCAACTTAATGGCGTGACTCTTTACTTCTTGATAGTGCCATTGGGATTCTTTCAATACAATCAGTTCAAAATAAAACTTAATTTTCAACAATGACAGTTGATGTTTTTAAGAACCTATGAATGCATGGGATTCTTCGAAGATCAATCAGAAAAATTGATGAATGCTGAAGCTAATCTAGATGAACACTGAAGCTAATCGAGATGAACACTGATGCTAATCGAGAAATTGAGATGAAAACCCTTTGGTGCTGTGTTGAACTGAGATGAAAACCTCTTTTCCGAATGAATGTTTTTGGGTCGAATGCTGGGGTTCCGATATTTTACTTTTTGGATGCGATGAGTTCTTTTTTGGAAGGTATGCAATAATGCTTATGTGGCACCTTAAAAGAATCGAGGCAATATTAAAAAGATTATTATCAGAAATAATAATAATATTTTATTTAAATACCATTCCATGCTCTTAACCCTTCAGGACCTACGGGATGTAGAAGAAAAAAAAAATTATTAATGTTCTTGTGACGGAGCATTTCAAAGTGCCACAAAAATTACACTTGTAGAAGCAATTTTGTAAGGCGCGGCAAAAAACGTGACACAATAATGTCTTTTTCTTGTAGTGAAATTCTTTTTCTCCCTGGTCACAGAGCTGCCATAGATGTTCTGAATATGGGAGGTTCATATCTGGTATATTATTTATTCAAAAGGCTTTCTTTTTTCTTTATACATATGCCCTAAATAACACATCAGTTCATCTTTTGAGCATATATATTAAGGTTGTGCTATTTGTGTATGCTCATTCATAAGTATGCACCTTTGTTGTTCTTAGGGCACCATTGGAGGCCATCCCAGCTAGGATTTTGGTGTATGACTATGCACTATGATCAAGTTATTGTCGTCCTTTTTATATAAAAACATGAATATATTTTAAGATCATATATTCGGGAAATTCATTCCCGACCTTCCGGGATCCCGAATATCCGGGATCCCGAATTTATCGGGAACGGGTCCGGGAAGAAAAATAGAATCCCGAATCGAATCGGGTCGGGATCGGAAAGGTGTGTTACGGGACGGGTCCCGACCCGATGCCACCCCTGTGTAAAAGTGAGTGTTCCGTTCCCTCTAGACTAGCCATTTCAATTGAGAACGTTGATGCCAATAGGTTTCCTCTTGCTTAAGAGTCGTCTCAAGTTCACCTTTGAGATCATCAGCAAGTCGACATAAATAGGAGGAAGAATACAATTCCAGGCTTCGTTCAATACCCGCAATTCTAGAGACAAGGGTTCTTTTGCGATGAAAAATGTTGCCAAAAACTTGTGTGTTCCAAACTTTGGCTTGTTTACTAAAATGTTGAATGGTCTCATGAAGGTTCGAATTTTGTCTCCAAGATTTATGGACAAATTCTTCGAAGCAGTCATGATCAAGCCATGCTCTTTGAAAGAAAAACGAATCATTACGGTACCTCGGAGTACGAGCCAGCTCGGTGTGGAGGAGAATCGGGCTATGGTCCGATTGGATACGAGGAAGATGCACAATATAGGCTTCGGGGAAAAGTTCCAGCCAATCCGAGGATCCCCAAGTCTGGTCAAGCTGTTGATGAATATGGTGATTACCATGTTTTGCGCCAACCCAAGTAAATTTCGAGCCATGAAAAGGGATCTCATTCAGCCCAATGTGTTGCAAAGTACACCAAAGTTTAGCCAAGTTCAGTCCTCCCACCGGAAGGCCCCCCTGTTTATCTTTTTGAAATATGACCTGGTTGAAGTCTCCTGTAATAAGCCATGGGCATGACACGCTATCAGAGAAACGCTTAAGGTAGTCCCAGAACTCGTTTCTGGCACTGGCTATAGGAGTGGCATAGATAAAGGTAATAAGCCAAGTGATCTTATCATCTTTTAGGACAGCCATTGAAAGGCACTGATTGGTGTTCGAAATCTGACTGAAAGAAACCGTTTGTTCATTCCAAAAACACCAAATACCACCCGAGTAACCCTGGGCTTCCACTGCAAAAACTCGTGTGAATGGCGTTTTGTTCAAAATTTGTTTTGCACGCTGACTAGTGCTACGTGGTTCCAACAAACATAAAATATCAGGTTTATTATCAGAGATAAGGCTACATAATTGCCGCAAAAAATCATCAGAACAAGCCCCACGACAATTCCACGTATGAACTTTCATTAGGCTATGAGTGTTTAAGATTTTGAGAGCTCTTGGCAGCCCCATCCGCTTCATATAACGGATTTTGTCTTGGAGATCAACATCCATTTGATTACCGCTGCCGTTTTTCTCTCGGTCAGGTGGGTGCAATTTGGGGTTAAGTGGTGCTTTAGTAGCATCCTTAAGTTGGTCTCTCTTCGAATTTTCAGTAGATCCTCTTCCCTCCTGATTAAGGAGAGATTTGGGTCTAATTGTGGCCACTTCGCCAGGGGGTTCCCTCTACACCACACGTGTTTTAAAGGCCGGAGAGTCCCTAGGCAAGGACGAGCTCCTCTCCGAAGCCGGATCCATGCCCTTACGTTTCGCTGTTTCACTTGCATTTTAGTTGGATTGGGCTCGGCCCTTGGATTGTTGTGGCTGTTTGGGTGGTTGTGAATTGGAAGAATTATTACCCTTGTTTTGTTTAGTAAACTCTGAAGTATATGAAGGACCACCATGATGGGCACTTGCTCGGATCGCTGCCTGAGGTCCGAAATCTCATCAGCCATAATAGTATCCTAATTCTCCTCATCAACCAAAACTGAAAATCAAGACCCTGTTGCATTGGTCTATTCATGTTGATGCCCAGTTGTGTCAGGGGTATTTTCCTATTATATAGCCGGGGGTGTTGTGTTTTTACGGCGCCGAGTTTGCTCAATCATCCTTGGGCCATACGGCCTTTCCGGTGTGGGACCGTCCTGTTGTTTGCGTTCTTGAGCAACATTTTCGGTGGTCGAATCCGTTTGATTACAGTTAAAAGGGAAATCTTCCTTTCGATGTCCAAACTTACCACAATCCCAATAAACTAAGGGCAAACCTTCCCATTCAACTGGTCTCTTTCTCCCATTAATAAAAACGAACGTTTTCAAAGGTTTTGAGAGGTCTACCTCAACACATACTCGGACGAATCCCTGGAATTGAAGCTTGTAGTTGGGTCTACCTTAATCGCCTTGCCTACCATGTTTCCCAAAGTCATTAAATAACAATTTCTGAAGGCCTCAACCGGGAATCTGCGGAAACTAACCCAAGCCAAGGTGGTCTTAATCGCTCCCTTCACCGGGTCGAAAAAGGGATTCCATTTAGTCACTACAAGGTAGTGCCTTTGAATCACCCATGGACCTCTTTCCAAAGCTGTTTCGTAGTCCTCTTTCCGAGTAAAATGAACAATGTAGTAGCCATTGTCCAGGTCTGTAAATTCTAAACGGCCTGTTGCTTGCCACAAATTTGATAAACGTTGCGAAAGATAATTGTAGGACACTGATTTACCCAATAATTTGATGATTAATGCTCGTTTCCGGGGCCTCCAAAGGTCCAGGCATTCATCGAGTGGGATGACGAGCTCGTCTTCACCATGTTCGTCGCCCAGAAAATTCTCGATCACATCGGCATAATCGGTGAGTTCATTATCATCCTCATTCTCTCCTGTATAAATGGAGGAGTCGGCGTACCTTCCCTGCACAACATCCGTCCCTGCATATTTTACCGTTTTGAATCGATATTGTTTTACCTTGTTTTGTCTGATTTTCAGGCAATGCCATTTTCAGGAGCACTGATGAATCGATTCAGAGTTGAAGATAAGAGCATGGGCTGAAGAAGAAAGGTCCAAAAGAAGAATATGCTGTAATCTAGGAAGTCCGGCCCAGCCGTGCGAAGTCCAGCGGGCCATGGCGAGTCTAAGGAACTGACAACACCGCCTTTACTGCATTGGATTAAGCCAGCTAGGGTTTTATTTCGAGTCTTAAGTCGGTTATAAGGCTATATAAAGCATGTAGCAGTCATATTATTGGAGGAACAAGAGATTGTAACAACCACATGTGATTATAATTACATGAAATAAAGTTTCTTGTGAGTTTATTTGGTTCCCTTCCTCCCCAATCAATCAACTATCTTGAGTTGATCACCGCCTTTGGTTTGCACTAATGAGTTGTAAAACATAATTGGATTTTTTGTTTGAATTAAAAAAATGTTGCGTATCATCTTTTGTTGATCCGTTTTGAAAAAGTCCTACATGTTCAAACGACTTGATCTTTTAATATGTTGTAACCAACACTTTGGTCCACATCTTCCATTTTGGACCCAAGTGTAAATCCTTTCTAATATGATCACAATCTGCAATCTAAGTCGGTGTTTACTAACTCGGAAAATATTTTGATGAACGTTTCTTTTGATCGAAAATAGTTGTTTTGAGTGACCTCTTCGTGTTCAAAAAGCATTCGACTTTTGGTTACCGCCTAACAAACCCCAAGACCTATAACTTTCATCTTTTATCATTCTCAAGATTTCTTTTCAAGTCACACATGTCACCATTTTCAAACATATTGCACGCAATAAGTTAAACTTCTCATATGCATAATCTAAGATACTCATTGGCTGTAGGGTTGAGGCATAAGTTTTGGTGAGCTAAGATGAATAGTTTTGAGAAGATGTTTCTCTAAATTTAAGTTCTTCTTATGCTAAGGTATATGTTAGGAAGTTTGTGTGGGTCGACGTTTTGACGCTTTCCGATCGTGAGAAAACAAGTAGTTACCTTCCAACACATCACATACGTTCTTGTTTGGTTTTGTCCTTTACCAACCAAGTTACCTTTCAAGTAATTTGCACCCAGTTAAACCTTTCCGCCTTTTGCCTTGTTTTGTCTTAAAAGTGTACCACCTTGTGTTTTCTTTTGAAAGAGGTTGTCATTGTTTTACTATTTTGAATTTGAGAAACAAGTTTCCATATAGTTTTTCAATCATTGTATTAAATTTTAATTTTTTTTCTTACATCAAGTCTGACAAAACCTTTTTGTTTACTTGTGTTTACCCTTAACTACATTCTTTAAAGGATGTATTGTTGTGGTTGACCTTTCTCTTCTCAATAATGTATTCCTTTATGTTTGTACATTTGTGTTTGGTCAGATCTCTATCCTTTTTGTAACAATCTCTATTAGGCGTATCCACAGTCTGTCTATTATAAACTTGTACATTCTCGTTTTAGGAGAAGATAGTTGTTTACTGAGTTGCTTTCTAATAGCTCCAGCTAATTTTAGCTTCTTTCAATTTGGCACTCTCAAGTTCTTGGCAATTTGTCCCTTTTAATCAAGATATCTCTGGAGGCTTGAGTCGGCTACTCCAACAATTTTCTTAGACCTCGTTGGGATAACTATTGAATCAGATCCAAACCGACCTTTCTAAAGATTCCTTTGTTTTATTTTTAAATACTCATGCTTCTTCTTCGTTGTGAAATTTTTTCTAATTGTTTAACTTTCAATTTGTATCCACATAAAGATTTTCGGTACCCTCGTTTGCATCACTTCAAGACTAATTGATAATATTGATTTTCAACCCGAAGAGCCCTTTCATGGTAAAAACTTTTATTTTTTATTTTGCTTCCCTCAAGTTGTTCTACGTAATTAGGTGCTCAACATTGCGCACTTCTAAGCCCTGTGTTGTTAAACAATCATCTTCCAGTGTTTTTGGTGAATTGAAACACTTATGACAATCTAGTCAATAACTAAAGTTTCAGACTGATCGTTGTTAAGTCCAAACGCCCTATTATCAATTTTGGATGATCCTAAGTTTGGTGTTTTACATATTCTGTGTTGGTTTTAATCCATTGAAACTCTTGTAAATGTTCTTTACCTTTCCATTCAAGCTGACAAGAGTTCCTCGCAAACCACCTTGTTTTACAAGATGCCACTTCTGTAAAAGAATCCTATTTTCAGGGTGTTATCTAAAATTTGACTCTCATCTTTAGCAATTTGATTCAATGCCCATCTTTCAACTTTGAATCAACTTTGAAACTCTTCTCTTCTCGAGTACTCATTGCACAAGTTCCTGTTGACGTGCCAATCAACCACCTAATCTTTTCAGAGTAAGGAAACTTTACCCAATTTGGGAACCTTATGTTTGGCGTTCAGTGGCGCCATGCACCTTACTATGGGTCCATCTTTTCTTGGTGTCAACTCAGACATATTATTCATCGTACGGAGTTTTTTTACTCTCTTTTTATCTTACTTAGTTGTGTTACTTCACCAGCGCACGACTTTCACCTTTCAATTCATGCGGCCAAATGATCCTTGTTGTTGATCTTTTCAAAATTTGATATCTTCAACCCGTTTCATTAAAAGATTGTTTCGGTGTTACCCATTATTCAAGATCAAGTGTCATTTCTTTCTTCTGCTTTGAAGCTCGGTAAATATGTTATCTTTTGTGGTTCCTACTTCAAACAGTGTGTGGATGTTGTTTCTTATTTTCAACCGGTAAAATATTTTTCCCAAAGTACCTCACCTTGTCTGTTGTTACCACTTGAAATAATTTCCTTTAAAGCTCTATGTTTTGGTTGTTGGAAAAAGGTTGTTCTTAGATCTTTGAGTATTTTCAGATCTACGATTGATTTCAAGTTTTCTTCAAGAATCTCTTTTAAAACCTTATGCTTTAATGTTGTCGTAAAAGTGTTCTGTGTTTCTTTGGAGTTTGGACTCACTACCTGAGGTTTCCCTTAGTTTCAGAAAAGACCTTTCGAATCCGTCTGTAAGTATCGTTTCCCTAGTTAATTGTATATAAGTTGTGATAGATGTGCTCGGCTGGATTTAGAATGGGCATTGAAAAGTTTCCATTAGATCTTGTATAAGATTTAATCTTAAACTAAGGAGAAATAGATCCAGAAAAGGTCCGGACGGCGATGTGGTGCTGATGATCTAAGAAATTTGAAGCGTGCTTAACAGGTTTGCTTATGCCAAGTGTTTTAAGTTAAGGAATATCTCTTGTAGTGTAAGGTGAATACAGGAACAAGTGATTTTGTCTTAGGTATGAAAATTCCTTGATGGTGGCCTAGGTTGAGGAAAACCCTAGTAGGCTTGAAAAGTTGATCTTTCTTGTGTGTTGTAATTTGGAGTTGTTCTCTATAAGGAGGTTAAAGTAAGATGTGAAATATAGAAGGATTGAATCTTTAGCGTGTGGTAAATGGTTGGTGTAAGTTAAGTTGAACTGAGATGTTGTCTTGGCGGTAACTAGAAGAAAAAAGAGGGTGTTTGATCAATGAAAAGGTTAATTTGGATCTTAGAATCTTTTGAAGACATGAAGGAGTGTGGCGCTAAGCTTAAAATGTTTTCTGGTAAGATTGGTTTGTAATTAAGCTTGGATCTTAGTGGAACATTAGTGATGGACCGTGGGAAGTTCAGAAGTTGATGGCTTAAAATTCGAAATGCTAGTTGGCTTCAATCGTTAGCTTAGGCGGGCAAGCTCTGGCAAATTTTGAGGATGAAACTCCTTTAAGAGGCTAAGAATGTGAAACCCCTTCTCTTCATAAATGGTATAAAAGTCTTTTTATGATTTTGTGTGTGTCTCGATAATTTTAATGGGTTATGTTTTGATTATATAAATAGTGTCAAGATAGATGTTAAAGTGTATTTACAATATTTTAAAGGTGTAACTTTTAGTAAGGGCGAAAAGGTAAATGTACCACCCTCTATATATACCCCATTACTCCCAAAACCCTTTTCATTTAATTCCCACAAGTATCCTGCGGGTATGAGACAGAGAGAGAGAGAGAGAATGAAAAGGAAAAAAGAGAGAAAGAAAGAAAAAGAAAAGATAAGAGGGGAGGGAATCTCCGCCTTTCCGATCAATCCGGCCGTTGAAATCACAAACTACTCACACGAAAATGCTTCCCTTCATGAGAGCTTCATTTTGATACAAGTTTACTCCGACCGGGTAAGAGTTTTGAAAATCCATTTTCTAGATCTATAGGTGTTTTTAGCTAACTAATGTCTTAAAGGTTGTAATAATCGTAGAATTTCATTTTGGTTGTAGATTCGAAGTGGGTTGCTTAGATTCTTGGAGCTTTGCTTGTGGTTCTATGATTTCTTGTGGTAACTCTTGAAGAGTTCTTGGAGATTCAAGTTTGAATATCATATTTTCTTCAAAATATTTGAGGTAAAGGGGTGTTCAACCGAATATTTAGTTGTTAGTACCTTAGAATCTTGCCTATAATCTTTGGAAATGTTAGATTTGGTTGTTGTAAGAGTTGATTTGGGTTCGATAATGCAACATTTTGGACTTCAAATTCGTAGATCTGATTGTCCTTGGTGCAGTCTTCACCATTCAAAGTGTACTTGGATTAATATGTAACAAATGTCTTATTTGATGGAATCTAATTGTGAGACTAGTAGAGTGTTGTGAGCGAGTGAGACATATGTGTTATTATGTTCGTTTGATCTTACATGTGATATTATTATTATTATTTTTGATATTCCTTGTGATAAAATACGTGTAGATTCGGTGCTTCTACCTTTTACTAAGTAGGTTTTTACTTGCCCGTCATTATGTTGTTCCTCACCCTAAGAATGTGGTTTTGCTATAGGTTGAGTTCGAGATCGCTTAAGAGTGATTCCCGAAGTTGCAGCTATTGAAGTTTATCTTTCTTTCTTTCTATTGTGATAATGGTATAAAATCTTCTGATTTTCCTTTTGTAATAGATTGATATAGTTGTATCTTGGATTGTAAAGAAAGGATTATTATAGTTGAATGGATATTCAACCTTGTGTAATATGTTTTGAGATATTGTTATAGTCGTAGCCGGTGTTACTTGTTGATCGTCGTAGTAATCATTTAAGTTTCCTGAGTCTATGTTTTCGTTTCACCGCTTGTGCTTTGATGTTGATGATTTCAGACTTACGTATATAATTAGTTAATTTTATTTATATACGTGTCAGACGTCTTTTTCTTGTTAATGACTCGGTATCCGGATCAGGGTCGTCATAATATGTGTTGAATGCGGTTTGCAAAATTAACACAAAATATTGATACCTTATTACAATATTATGTGATGTAATTGTGATATTATGTAATTGTGTTTAGTAAGGGTAATGATGTAATTATGATTAGACTTGCGAGCCCTAAGGCTGGCCTATAAATATTTTAACTCAGAACTCTGAATGATATACGAAATAGATTGACCGATTTTAACATGTTATCAGAGCCACCGAAACCCTAACTACCGAAAGAAAAAAAAAGGAAGGACGACACAGGAAGAACGATCTGCATCTTTTTCCCTCAACAATGGCTCCTACCGGCGACGACAAGGCTAAGAAAAAGCTCGATGCTTACTTTCTTAACACGAAAGATAACCCCGGCCAGTTGATCACCACTCTTCAACTCAAGGGACCAAACTATGACAAATGGGCAAGATCGATTCGCAGCGCTTTACGGGCGAAACACAAATATGGCTTCCTCGAAGGGAAAATCACGAAGACTACTGACGATAAGAAATTGGAAGATTGGTATACGGTTCATTCCATGCTTATCTCATGGATTATGAACACAATCGAACCTTTGATTCATGCTACTCTTTCGTACTACGAAGACGCATGGGATTTATGGAAGGCTTTGAAGGGCCATTTTTCAGTTATCAGTGGCACTCGTGTGTCAATTAAAAGCTGCTTTGGCTGATTGAAAACAAGGGAAAGGCGAGACAATAGCATCGTACTTTGGACAGATGAGTCGGATATGGGACGAATTGACGGATTTGATCGAACTACCGGCCTGTTCTTGTCATGGCTGTAAGTGTGATCTAATCACCAAATATCAGAGCTTGCATATGGCTGGCTGGCTTCACTGTCTTCTCATTAGATTAGACCCGACTTATGGTCCTGTCCGATCACAACTTTTTGGACAAGACCCCTCCCTATTCTTGACCGAGCATACCAAGTCCTCACGCAAGAGGAGAACTTGAGGCTCGGCACAAGCAGATAGCAACACACGGATGTAGGAAAACGGATGGCGTTTGTCACGGATTTTATTAACACAAAACAAACAAGTAATAATCCGGTTAACCTCAAGTATAAGGATCGTAGTAATAGTGGTTAATGCCGGGTCGATCTTACGGGGAACTAAACGATTGCTAACCCTAGTTTTTGTTTAACTAACTAACTAATGTCACGAAACTAATCTAAACAACGAATAAAACGAGACTAAACAGAAAATAAAACTAGACAGAGGATATAATCCAAAGCTAGGAAGAATACGGGCTGCGAACCAATTTAAACTAACTAAACTAAGATGCAAATAAAAGTAAACTACTAAACAAAGTCAAGTTTTAAGGATTTAAATCAAGTTTATAACGAACAAACGAGGATTGATCCACCTATCCAACAAGCATTGATTTCCTATCTCGATTATATTGTGGTTTTTATCTAAGTTGTGATTCACCTTATCTAAACCCTAATTCCTTAGAAAGTTCATCTATTAATCTATTATCTTCCGATGTAAGATTAACGCGTTTTCTAACCAAAGGTGTAAACTTTACGTTTGTAATCTAGTAATTAAACCTATCAACTTCCGTTATAATAGATTCGAATTACTATTCTTATTCATGATGATCTAGAGTTTATTAAGATTTCCATCAACAATAAACAATCACACATGCATATCTTCCGATGTAAAAGCAATTAAACGTAATAAACATGAATAAGAAACAACCTTTAAATAAAAACTCACAGTACAACCGAAGAAAACGAAATCAACAATCGTTGGACGGCTTCACAATACTCGTTTGATCAAGCTTTTAGCCTCTAAACATCCTCAGCAACTCGAATTTGCAGAAATAGTGCATAAAAAGTAACTAGTTTAATCTAGATCTAAAGTGCATAAAAACTGGAATAAAAGGAAGAAAAACGTAGCCTAAAGCCGCCCCTAGGTTTAGGGTTTTGAATAATGAGTGTATGGTATCTTTTGTGTGGAGAAACAGCCGACTATATATAGATTTTAAAGTCGGTTTCAGCAAGTCGGCTACCGGACGCCCGTCTGGATAGGTGAACGCCCGTCCACTCTTCAAATGAACTTCAAATCGGGCCGAGTCATGACCAGACGCTCGTCCACACGGCGTCCACTCCAGCGTCCAAACATCCTGAATCAACTTTCCTCAACCGGACGCTCGTCCAGTCTCATCAGACGCCCGTCCAGTGGACGGGACCTGGACGCCAGTCCAATATGACTGAATTTCGATTTCTTGATCTCTATCTCTTTTCTCTTTGTTAATTCCTTCATTATCTCTTTTATCATCATATATTTCGACTCTTATCTCTTTTTGATCATCATTTGAGCCTTGAAACTGTATCTATAACACATAAAAACATCACAAAATGTAATAATGTCCAACTAATCATCAAATCACAATTAAAACACACAAATCAACCTATTTTACGATTAACTCATCTAAAATATCATTTACTCAATATTTCCATTAAATACTCGTTTCTTATGCAAATTCATGCAGATATGAGGGAATTTAACATAAAATATAGCGTTATAAATCGTGTAAAATCACCCTTAACAACTCCCCCACACTTAAGCTTTTGCTCGTCCCGAGCAAAACAAAACAAAGTAAAGGCTCGAGAAAAGACAGACATCTAAACATATATAACACATATCCAATAAATCAGAAGTTCACCAGTGTGTGTGCAAAGCCAAGCAAACTTCCACTAAATCCAAACTTGAGAAACTCAAAGCAAAACTAGCTAATACCCCCTCATAGACTAGCAATAAATGACACTCATAAGATGTACCCTACAAACGTGAAATATTCCGAAAAGAATGATCGAATATATCTAGGGCCTTTCTGAAATACTCAGAGGATAATCCCTACAGCATATCTATCAGTTTCTACTGGGGATAAGATAGACGATAACTCAGACTCTCATTCATTTCATAACAATTCATTCAGTTGATTTAACCTTTTTCACTTTTAAACGCACATCAGAATGAGCTCTTGCCCCGTCATAGCAGAATAGGATATTCGAGATATACCCTACCTTACTCCAATCATAAGGCAGCTTCTCCTGACTGTCGTGAGCTCTTAGTCATCATAGTGGTATAGGACATACGTGGTATACCCTATCGCACTCAAATCATCGACTAGCTTTCGACACACCCAATTACTTCATATTTTTCAACTTTTTCATTTGACATTAAGTTACGTGTTACTTATCACATTCAAACCTTAGATATTCACAGTATAACATACTTCGGATCTAAATACAAACTATCATAAATCTCGAGATACATACGTAGCACTAAGCACATGACTTATAAGAAAACAAAAATCACTAATCCAAAAGGGGTATAACTTTATAAATTAGCTCATCATTCACTATGGCTCGTGAAAAATAGATCAGGTGAAACAACTAACTTACTAAACATATGATATATAGCTTGGATGACTATAAAAATAACGAACTCAGATCTGAATTGCCTACTCGGGACAAAACAAAAACATAAATGTCGAAATTTTTTGAAAATTATAGCTCATTTTGCATAGAAACATATCGAATTAAGCAAATGTGTAGATACGTATGATTGCGGTCTGATCAGGTTATAAATTTATTTTACTTGACCACCAAATACTAGCAATAGCACTAGGTACATCATAGCATAGCGATGGTGAATCAAGGTCGATCCCTCAGGGAATCAAAATGTGGACCCTAGGTTTAAATAATTAACTCACCTAATTCGTTATTGAACAACAGTCTAAGACCAACATAAAAGACAAAATAAAATAAACAAACTCAAACCTAAAAGACACACACGTAATTAACCTTCCAATTACCAACGTTATCGTTTGGACCAAGACAACTTATATAAGATAACCTAACTCATTAACTGTCAATCTGGCCGTATTCATATTTAATTGGCTACGGGAGTCATCCCCTTAACTTGACTTAGCACCGGTTAGGTTACTAGATCATTGTGGTATTGTTACGTGACTTCACCTTTTGGGTATCCATCTCATATAACTCACACGCTCATTATTCTAAGGATGCCGATATTAACCGTACACCTCGCTTAGGCAACATTCCTATGGTTAGGCGTACTTCCTAAACGATCGCTCAAGCCCTCGTCCTATTAACAATTACTTGGTAAGTCTCTTGTTAATCTACGATTCACGTATGACTAGGTGTCGACAATTCCCTAATACAAAACTAATCTAGATCTTGCTGAAAGTCCCGAAAGATCGTTCATGAGCCGAACTAGACGTCTTATATTGGTATTTCCTAATAATACGCTAATGAAAAACTGACGAGCGACGTAGCCGTAGCCATACCTACTGAGAAAGTAAATTCAACTGGGTCAACCCCACCATAAAGACGTGGCAGACTCAACTAACGAAACTAGGGCTCGGTCGACCGAGGATAAGGACTTGGTCGACCGAACGACTCCGTTCGGTCACCCGGACGAATTCAACCCTAATTACATCCTAGAAATATCCTCTCAGCGTTTCCTTATACAGAACAGATTAAACAGCAATTCGTACATCACTTATATAAACTATCATAGATACACAGTAATTAAATCACATAGAGTCATGAATAAATCTAGATTATGACGTAGGTCATGGGATCCTCATTGACAAGGTGTCACCACCACCTAACGTCATAGCCAAGAATCACATCATCTAACTATGTTTAATTAATTCAAACGATAAGAACATAATTGGAAGAATTAATTACTTGAAAATAAAACATGAAGATTAAGGGCTTACATTGTTGCAGCCCTAACTTGCTGAAAAACTCTCAATATGTAGTGCTCTTTTATCAATGATTAAATCAATGTATGAATGAATACATAATACTAATGACAATGTGTTTATATAGAGCTCAAAACCGACTTAGAAACCGACTAAGGATCGGATTCCCTAAACCCTAACCGACTTAAGTAATACGCTGGACTGTGGTGGGCTTTAAGTCCACTCGGTCGACCGAATAGCTGGGCTCGGTCGACCGAGCCTTCACTGCTTCTGGGCTCTGTCTTCTATCTTCTGCTGGGCTCTGCATTGTCCTGGATCTTTAATTCCTTCTCCGTAGTCCGTCCATAATGCTCACTGTATTTATCATACAAAAACATAGTTTGTAATACCAAATAATGCAATAAATCATCGAAATGCAGAATAACGAATCGTAACTCGGGGTATATATAAATTAAGCATATTACGACTTATTATCCCTACATCAAAGCTCTTTTAAACTAGAATCGGGGATAAAGATCATAGAATAACGGGTACAATTTGACCGTCATCAACTACCCCCCACTTAGCCTTTGATCGTCCCGATCAAAGTATCAATAAGTTATTCCCCATATGATCATTTTCCAGTGGTCAAATTATACTAACACAAGAAACTCGAATCAACTCATATTGTTTATGCTCATAAGATATCCATTATTCATTACTCACTATGAATCGAAGTGATGTGTGCATGTGCATTAGTTTTATATGAATGTAGCAAGATTAGAGTTTATGCTAACTTCGAAATCTCAACCTACCAACATCAGCATTCCCACTTCTTAAGCCTCGCAATGGTTAAAGCACTAGAACAATAAGCAAGAGCGTATCTATAGGGTTTTTGGACTTGGAGACCGAGTACTACTCAAAGCCTCTTAAAGAGTTGAATATTCTTTTCATGTCTTCATATTTTTCAAATACTATCAATCTCAAGGAAGAAAACTTTTTAGAGTATCCCCCTATCTTAGATTATGCATAGCATTGAATATTACCACAAGCGCGGGGCTACTTTGGTAATGTTACTACAAGCCCAGTGTTTAACATTTTGCTAAAACACAGGTACGTCTCAAGCTTATTACTCCGCTTTTGTTGGCAAGAATATCAGAATACATCAGCAGATAGATATTGATACTAAGTTTACATAACCAATCATCTACGCAATGTACATATAAAATTCTACATTTTTATTATAAGCGCAATATTCATCGATTCATTTATTGAGTAATTGAATAATAAATAACTACTCGCAACATATGACATGAATATCATTAAGTTTACTAGAAATATATCGCAAAAGTATAAAGTGATCACGTACTCATGAATCATGGTTCCTTCCTTATTAAATACAATATGCGGGAACTTCACAAAAGTAAATGTGATTCTATGTTTAAAAGTTTAAATTTTACTCATTTATTATATTATTTGATATATATAGAGAGAGATCCTTATTCGAGCAAGCTAAGTGAGCTAAGTGAGCTCGTACCCCCCTCTTAAACCATGCATTGTCCTCAATGTATAACAATAAAGAGCAAAAATAGGAACTTAGCTCTGGATAAGCGCGGAAGCGGAACAAGTCGTGGTGAACTCCGGAGAATTTTGACAGACAAATACAGTTACCAACTGCAATAAAATGCAACCTCTGCAACCAAACATCTTTAACAAAAACTTGGAACGCGTTACAGGGTTAGTCCAGAAAAATATAATCATATCAAATGGACTGTAAAAGGTATAATAATTTCCTTAAACATATTTAAGCCCATACTTAATAATTATAGTGAGAATAATGCACAAATATCCAACACATTAAATAAGACAAATTTTATTCATTAGGGAAATTCAAAACGAACTCCATACAACACGACTTAACTTATTGGTACAACGAAATCAAAAATAAAAACACATTGATAAAGAGAAAATTAATAGATTACACAGATGCTTAGTCCGAAGGTATATCGTTCGGATCAACGAAAGCTAATGGAAGAACATTGGGATCCGCTTCAGGAAAATCTTGGAATTGCGCATCGTCATCACCTGGACCGTGATCATCATGATGCACAAGAGGTGGTGCAACAGAATCCAAAGATAGGATAGGCATGGGCCTAACATAGGAGTCACTGCCTAGCACTGGGCACTCAGCTGCCTCACATAATGAAGTGATCAATGAACCATAGGGCAGCATGTGTCTAGGCTTACGGGCATCGGCAGTCATCTCAGAACGCATCAGTGCCCCAATATTAACAGGCCATCCTCTGCTCAACCAATACATCAGCGTAGCATGTGCATAATAAACTGTAGACACATGCTTGGCCGGAATAATGTTAGAACGGATAAGCCTATGTAAACACTTATCTTCCCACCGCCTAAAGTATGGCTCCTCAAAAGTGCGAGCAACTTCCCCTATTGTCCATGCTATCCCGAGATGGGCACCAACCTCCTCCAACCATGCATCAGACTCATCAAACGTGACGGTGTACTCGGCTCCTCCGGGGTATCGAGACCATAATAATTATTAAGCGTCCCCGGAGTAATAACAATGGATTTGCCACGAACTTGGACTAAATTCGTGTGTGGGTGCACGCGTAAATAAGAATAAAACTCTCTTACCCAGTCGACATTAACTTGGCCAGGTGGCGCAACAACCTCTTGCCACTGATAATACTCCACTAGATCGAACAGCTCTTGACCACAGTTGGTCAAATCTAATCCTTGAGCCCGGTGTACCGGCGAATTGTTGAAGAAATTCCGATAAACCGAAAATACCTCTTGGCTAGCGAATTGCGGTACCCCGTTGATCAAGGGTATAGCATCGTCGACTGCTACAAACTGTGCGGAGGATCGGCGTCTTGGTGGCATAATTGCGGGCGGAACGAGCACGGCGACGAAATGATGCAGCAGTTGGAAGCTCTCGGTCGACCGAGAGAATGGCCTCGGTTGACCGAGCAGAAGGGTTCGGTCGACCGAACTGATTAAGCTCTGCTGCTGAGGTTCAGGTCTTTCCTGTGACAGCCTGGGTCGGATAATTCTTCAGAGATCGAGATATGAGCGGTACAACTTGTGATATTGGAGGGGATCATTTAGATTATTATCTCCAATCTTGGGTGGATGGAAGTTATGAGAAAGATTGGAAATGGGAATTAATGGAGAGAAGAGGAAGAAGAAAATTGGGGATTTGGAGAAGATGAAGATTTTGTGGTGTGGGAATGATGAAGAGAAAAAGGAGGTTTAAATAGAAAGATGTGGAAAGTGAAAGGATTGAAATGGTGGAAGGTGATTGGTGGAGATAGAAAGGCAAGGATTGAGGAGTGGAATGGTTTTGTTGGAGGAATAAATTAATGGGGAAAATGAAAAGGTGTATTGGGAAATGAAAATTGGGGATGTGTAAAAATAAATGATAGTTGACCTCCTCAATTTGATACACACGAAATTTTCAAGTTAGAACACATAAGTCTATCAAAATTATTATGTCACAATTTGAAAAATCCTTACCTCAAAAAAAAATCAAATAATCCAACCACAATCCTTTAACATATAAATCTTCACTTTTTCCAAATAATACAAATTTTAAACTAAGCATCTTTTCACCAAATTCTCATCATCAATACATTTTATAATGATTTCGCTTCCTACTCTACTTCACGTTAAAATGATTCGAGTAAAAAAACTTTTTGCACATCCGTAACCTAATGGTCATTGGAACACGGCAAAAATAAAAAAGGCTCTCGTCATTCTACGTTACTTTTATTCATACTAAAAAAATAAAAAAAAATAAAAATGAAATAAAATAAAATAAAATGAAACGACAGAATTCTAAATTTTTGAGTCTATAGCTCGACTTCCAAAATCTTCACTCCTAAACACTGCCCTTGACTTGCCAGCTTTTCACCCGGCCAGCTTTCACCGAAAAGTTTGACCGTCCTTTTCTACGAGTGCCATTCCTTTGGATTTTAGTCCAATGAAAAGGCAGCCGAATTGACCATCCAGACAAGCGCCGACTTTTGGATTCATCTCTGATTTCGATGAGCTTTTGTTACGAACTCTCCTAGTTCGTTTCTTCGCTCTTGTCCTCCTATCCTTAGGTAGGTCTACAGCTTCAATATTGGTCAGGGCTGGTGCAGGCTGAACTGACCTATTCCGACTTAGAATAGTAAGGACTTCCCTCTCATCTTTATCATCGACATTATCATCAGCATCCTTTCCTAGACCTTGAGTGGCATCAAGCTTCTCCGAACCAACTACTTCTAACACATTCACACTTACCGGTACATGGAAATTTGGATCTGTTATCCCATAACACTCAGAACCCTTGGCGTCAAACAATACTATCTCATGTCTGGTCATCCGTATGAAGGCTCTAGCGGTGTTGATAAACGACCTACCCAAAATGATTGGGCATTCAGGATGTTCCTCGATTTCCATTACCACTATGTCTATCTTAAACCGTAATTTCCCCACACTAATAATCATGTTGTTCAGTCTCCCAGTCATGATTGTCCTAGTTCCATCCGCTAATCTAACTTGGAGCGGGGTGTTAGTGGGTGTTAAAATGAAATTCCTATCACAAAGGCTTTTAGGAAAGATATTAAGGCTCGAACCGAATCAATCAAGGCTAAACCTAAATGGGTTTGTTCTAGGGTTACTCCAACCATAAAAGCTCCCGGGTCTCGCTAACTTTTGCATCGGTCGAGACTCGTCTTTAATCAATATTTCATCTCTAGAACGGATGACAATAGGGCTCTTCATAGGCGCTACCCTCGACTCGATTCTATCTCGGACATGTAATCATCATAATCTAAAGGTGAATCGGAATCCGAAGAAATTTCCTCTGGATTCAAAATAGACATACCTCTTTGCCAATAGGCTTCTTTAGCCTCCCTCGATTTCCTTGCCTCTCGGATTTTCGCTTTCATCTTTTCTATCCTTTCCATGAGCTTTGGTGTTAACGGCTTTTTAGGTGTATTTTTGGTTCGTAAAACCTTAACTTCTTCTTTGGCTTCAAGAAAATTGGTTGATGACATTTTGCTGATCTTGAACAGGTTAAGTGAGTGATTTACTTCGAATTATCTGCAATATTTGAAAAACAATAAACAATCAGTAAATTGACAAACAGTATGATTGCTCATACTATTGTCAAACTTACAACCTACAAACAGGGGGAAACAGACACTGGGAAACAACACTGTATATAAAATTAAAGCTGGAAAAGGCTCGGTCGACCGAGTGAATACGTTCGGTCGACCGAACGAACATCCTCCCCATTCCTGCTTTAATCCTTTCACAGCATACAAGTACAGATAATTCGTCAGAATAAAAATAAAGAATTCAACTAAAAACAATAAAGAAAGAACGAAGTAGATAAAAATAATTATTTAAACAATCATTGGGCCATTGATTCCCCGGCAACGGCGCCAAAAAACTTGATTGCGGTCTGATCAGGTTATAAATTTATTTTACTTGACCACCAAATACTAGCAATAGCACTAGGTACATCATAGCATAGCGATGGTGAATCAAGGTCGATCCCTCAGGGAATCAAAATGTGGACCCTAGGTTTAAATAATTAACTCACCTAATTCGTTATTGAACAACAGTCTAAGACCAACATAAAAGACAAAATAAAATAAACAAACTCAAACCTAAAAGACACACACGTAATTAACCTTCCAATTACCAACGTTATCGTTTGGACCAAGACAACTTATATAAGATAACCTAACTCATTAACTTGTCAATCGCTGTATTCATATTTAATTGGCTACGGGAGTCATCCCCTTAACTTGACTTAGCACCGGTTAGGTTACTAGATCACTGTGGTATTGTTACGTGACTTCACCTTTTGGGTATCCATCTCATATAACTCACACGCTCATTATTTTAAGGATGCCGATATTAACCGTACACCTCGCTTAGGCAACATTCCTATGGTTAGGCGTACTTCCTAAACGATCGCTCAAGCCCTCGTCTTATTAACAATTACTTGGTAAGTCTCTTGTTAATCTACGATTCACGTATGACTAGGTGTCGACAATTCCCTAATACAAAACTAATCTAGATCTTGCTGAAAGTCCCGAAAGATCGTTCATGAGCCGAACTAGACGTCTTATATTGGTATTTCCTAATAATACGCTAATGAAAAACTGACGAGCGACGTAGCCGTAGCCATACCTACTGAGAAAGTAAATTCAACTGGGTCAAACCCACCATAAAGACGTGGCAGACTCAACTAACGAAACTAGGGCTCGGTCGACCGAGGATAAGGGCTCGGTCGACCGAACGACTCCGTTCGGTCACCCGGACGAATTCAACCCTAATTACATCCTAGAAATATCCTCTCAGCGTTTCCTTATACAGAACAGATTAAACAGCAATTCGTACATCACTTATATAAACTATCATAGATACACAGTAATTAAATCACATAGAGTCATGAATAAATCTAGATTATGACGTAGGTCATGGGATCCTCATTGACAAGGTGTCACCACCACCTAACGTCATAGCCGAGAATTGATGACGGTCAAATTATACCCGTAAAAGTCATCAACGTTGACCTTAAATCGAGATTAATAATACGTATTTTATATTAAATCACACGTTTATATTTAATATTTAATGTTATGTGATTTATATTATGTAAATTGGTATTTACTCGTTTTTATCCGATTTACTGTGCGATTAATGTTGATTTTACAGATCATTACAAATCGAGAAGATTAGTGTCACTCAATCAATTATCTCAAGATAAGGAAGGAAGGAAATTGGAGCATTAAATGAGAGATTAATCGGATCGACATGCAAACGTGCAGTGGGGAGCAAGGCAAACGAAGAAAACGTGTGAAAAGGGGCATTTCTAGGTTCGGTCGACCGAGCCTGATGCTTCGGTCGACCGAGTGAAGATCTTCGGTTGACCGAGCCTTAGGTTTGGGTCGGTTTTAGGGTTTTATCGAGTCTATCTTCTAGAACCTCCCTAAGTCGGCAAAACCTCCTATATAAGCAGCAGCTTCGAGAAATTGTAGAGAATCCATTCATTCAATAATTCATTCATTCTTAGAATACTCTTCATATCTTGTAGCAATGTAATTTAATTTGAAGGTTTCCAGAGTTTAAGGGCTGCAAATTATGTAAGCCTTTACTTTCTGTTTCTTTTATTTTAAGTAATTAATCCCTCCCAATTATGCTTTATCGTTTGAGTTAGTTAATTCATAGCTAGATGATGTAGATCTAGGCTATGACGTTAGGGATGTGGCGAAGCCTTGTCTATGAGGATCCCATAACCTACGTCATATGTTTAACGTCTATTCATGAATCTGCTTGGTTTAATTAATGTGTATCTAAGTAGTTTATATGATTTCTTTACGAGTTACTGTTTAATCTGTTCTGTATGATGAAACGCTGAGAAATATATTCTAGGATGTAATCTGGGGATGAAATCGTTTGGGTGACCGAATGGAATCATTCGGTCGACCGAGTGTCTATGCTCGGTCGACCGAGCCCCTATTTGTCTGTTAGTTAGTCCGCCACGTCTTTATGGTAGGTTTAACTTAATAGAATTTATTATCTCAGTAGGTATGGCCACGGCTACGTTGCTCGTCAGTTTTAATTAGCGTACGATTAGGAAATACCAATATAGGGCTCCTAGGTCGGCTCATGAATGATCTTCCGGGGCTTTCAGCGAGATCTAGGTAGGTTTTGTATTAGGGAATTGACGTCACCTAGTTATACGTAGTTCGTAAACTAGCATGAGACCTAAAAGGTAATTGTTAGTTGGACGAGGGCTTGATGCGATCGTTTAGGAAGTACGCCTAACCATAGGAATGTTGCCTGGACGAGGTGTACAATTTATATCGGCATCCTTAGTGTCGTAAGCGTGCAAGTTATATGAGATGGATACCCAAAAGGTGAAGTCACGTAATGTAGCACAGTGATCTAGCAACCTAACCGGTGCTAAGTCAAGTTAAAGAGGATGACTCCCGTAGCCAATCTAAGATAGATACAAACGGATTGACAGTTAATAAGTTCAGTTTATTATATAAATTATCTAGGTCCAAACGATAAAGACTATAATTGGGGAGGTTAATTACGTTGTGTCGAGTCGTGTCTTTACTTTTCTTGTTTTATGTTGGTCGTAGACCGCCTCTATGTCCTTGACATGTTTAATTAATTGTTTATATATGAAATGACCCACAATTGGTTCCCTGTGGGATCGACCTTGATTCACTTTAGCTATACTACGATGGGCCTAGTCCTCTTGCTAGTATTGGTTTATGGTGGTCAAGTATTTTATAACCTGATTGACCACGTCATCAAGAATCACATCATCTAGCTATGTTTAATTAATTCAAACGATAAGAACATAATTGGAAGAATTAATTACTTGAAAATAAAACATGAAGATTAAGGGCTTACATTGTTGCAGCCCTAACTTGCTGAAAAACTCTCAATTTGTAGTGCTCTTTTATCAATGATTAAATCAATGTATGAATGAATACATAATACTAATGACAATGTGTTTATATAGAGCTCAAAACCGACTTAGAAACCGACTAAGGATCGGATTCCCTAAACCCTAACCGACTTAAGTAATACGCTGGACTGTGCTGGGCTTTAAGTCCACTCGGTCGACCGAATAGCTGGGCTCGGTCGACCGAGCCTTCACCGCTTCGGGCTCGTCTTCTATCTTCTACTTGGGCTCGCATTGTCCCGGATCTTTAATTCCTTCTCCGTAGTCCGTCCATAATGCTCACCGTATTTATCATACAAAAACATAGTTTGTAATAACAAATAATGCAATAAATCATCGAAATGCAGAATAACGAATCGTAACTCGGGGTATATATAAATTAAGCATATTACGACTTATTATCCCTACATTAAAGCTCTTTTAAACTAGAATCGGGGATAAAGATCATAGAATAACGGGTACAATTTGACCGTCATCAACGTATCGAACATTCCCCTCCCCCACACTTAAAAAATCCACATGTCCTCATGTTGCGCAGAATGAAAGAAAAGATAAAAGACTTAGCTGATTTCAAGCGTTACTCAAATCGTCGGTCAGGCCGGAGCCTACATAGTGACACCTAGAACTCGTAACTGTACAATGTAGCTCGACAAAACCGCTAAAAATATACCTGCACGACTTGACAGACACGGAAACATCTCGGGGAAAACGGGGAAACATACCAGATATCAAAATCAAGATAAATCAAAAAGTTTAAGCATTGAATACATCCAAAAAGTATAAACACAGTAGAAATGAAAATACGGATGCCTTATGGCTTACATGATCCATCGAAAATCAATAGTAGCAATAGCAAAAGTACAACGAATCATATAAATAGAAATGTCAATACAAAACAACCATCGTAAAAATAGAGAAATAAGATCAAGGTTGGCTCGGCGCCGCAGAATCACCAGCTGGAGGATCAGAGGAGGGTCCAGAAGGTGGTGCCGTAGTCCTATCTGCCGAGTCAGGCTGCTCCTCATCTGAAGACGACTCAGAGTCGTGTAGAACATCCGCAATGACCTGCTCCTCACCCAACCATTCCCGGAAACTATTGGCCATGCTCAACCGCATCCTGACTGCGGGAGATAAAGTAGGAAGGGAGGATGCTCGAGGCGGTGCTGAGGAAGAACCAGGCTCCTGATGTGCTACCGGATCAGACTGTCCCGAAGACTGACCCTTTTCTCGCTGTAAAGGCCTCGGGTTCTTCGGCTTATGATCGGCTCCAAACTCAGGCACACCGGCATCGAGACACAAACTGTGGATCAAGTGAGGGACGATCAAGCATCGCGTATAAACCTTCTGATTAATCGATATCTCGTCATACAAAGCTTGTCCCACATCCACATTCGGTCAAACGTCAACGCATACAACATGCCTAGGTCACCAATATGAAAATGTGTCAAGTTGTTCTTAGGCAACAACCGATTCGAATAAAGCGACACCGGACCTTCCGGTCCTCCGTCCGAGGTCGTGGTAACCAACTCCTCCGGTCTCCTCCCGGTCTCAACGTCCAAGCCACATCCGGACACACTCTTAACCAACTCCTCCAAAGGATCCTGTCCCAAACTCTGCCTATGCACAATCTCTTCCTTGTAATCCCTTCCCTCAAAGGCCGCTAAGTTGTATTTCTGATTGATCACTTCCGGTGTAAAAGGAACTTCTACCCCTCGAACCACAACTACCTTTGTCCCCAAGTCGGTTTCCGAACAGTTTGCATAAAATTCCCGAACTAGGGAGCTATTTACTGGGGTAGTCGGGATTGTCATCAAGGCTTCCCATTTCCGATCCTTGAGCAACTTAACGAACCCCGGATCGACTTTTGCCTCCAAAGTGGCCCGCTCAATCAACATCGTCCTCGAGAAATAATGTTTAGAATAGACGTCATGAGCTCTAGGGTTTATGAATCTACGAGACAATGGCATCGGGGCAACGGTTTTAGATTTCTTTCTAGGTGGGGCAGCCCTAGGTACAACCGGTTCCTCTTCCCGAGTGGCTTCTACAACCTCCTCAACCCTAGATGATGCTCCTCCTTTTTGAACTCTAGGCATCCTTACCAAGGGAATATCATCATCCGTTTCAGATTCCGAGGTTGGTTCATCCCTTAAAGTAGTCCTAGTTTGGGTGGCTCTAGGGGGTTGTTCTCGGATACTCACACCCCGGTTAGGATCAACTAAGGTGGGATCAAACTCCTTGCGCTTTTTCCCCGCCTCCCGGGCCACTTCCTTACCATGCCTCTTCACGATTGTTTTCTTATGAACCATTTTCAAGCCTAGACGAAACAAAAACAATCCCAATTCACCACAATTTACCCGTTTAACATCCAAAGCGGGATTTCAAGGCAACCAAACCACAACCACAACCATAATCAACACCAAACAATCCATTCACCATCCATCACAACACCACATCACCATAACAGAGCAGAAAGAAACACAAAACCAGAAGAAAAAAAAAACGAATTATAGCGTGAATAAAAACTAGAAAAGTTGTTACTAACTTACCAAGTAGGATGAGTAGATGTTGATCGAGGTGAAAATCAGTCCAAACAACACCAAATGGCCTCCAAAAATGGGATTTTTTCTCTTAAAAGTCGGACTACAATGGGTGCTGATTCTCCAAAAATATAGCGTGTTGGGGATTTTGGTAATGAAAATCGAAGAGAGGGTATCAATAGCGGTCTATAGCACTTGGAATCGCTCAAAATGGTTTAGAATCGAGGATTTTAGGGCAAAAGGAGGGAGAAGAACCGTTTTTGGCGTTTGAAATTCAGAAAAATGAAGGTTCATCGAAGGAGGGGGTATATATAGACAGAGGTTGGACGCTCGTCCAACTCAGTGGACGGGCGTCCACTGAGAAATCAGATGAACTGGACGGGCGTCCAATTTATTAGACGCTCGTCCAAAAGTTTAAATCACATACAGGATTGGAGGGAATAAATCAGATGGGCGTCCAGGCTTAGTGGACGTTCGTCCAAAAATTGGTCAAGGCGGACGGGCGTCCAGAGCTCTGGACGGGCGTCCAGAGCTCTGGACGGGCGTCCAGGCAGGAAGAATGCAAAAATTATAAAATTTCCATACAAATCAAATTTAAAATTGCACTCTCTTATTTAAACTTAATTAAAACTTCAAAAATATAAATAAAAATCAAACGAAGTACATAAAATTACTAGAAAATAAATAAAAACAAATAGAAAACAGTGGGTTGCCTCCCACCAAGCGCTTTTGTTTTACGTCGGTTGCTCGACGAAACAACATAAGAACGCTAGTCATCGTAAACGGCCGACCAATCTATCACTCGAATAAGACGGCGGAGCATGTCAATCGCCGGAGGGAAGTCGTATTCATCCTGCAAACCCCAATCCTCACCAGCTACATCAACACCTCGAAAATGTTCAGCTTGCAGCACTAGCGCTAAATCTGTCAGCATCGGATCATTGAGGATCGTGTATGGACGTCCTAGAGCTGCCTGTAACTCCTCAGGAGTAAAGTCTATACCTCCCGAACAGCGGGGAACGATAAGAACATAGGTGACAGTCTTGACTCGGGTACTAATGTCAAAGTCTACGTGCAAAACGATGGTTCCTCCCGGTCCGTCATCTACAGTGATTAGTGGGATCCTCCTAAGGAAAGGTAACTCCTCTGGCTGAACACCGAAATCCATATCTAGAAAGCACACTAACTGACAGATGTAAACAACAACAAAACTGAGTAAAGCTAACACTTAATAAACTAAACTTAAATACTAAAACTACCAAAGCATAAAAACAAGAATAACTAAAAGAACGATATCTAGGTTGCCCCCTAATGGCGCTTTTGGTTAATGTCGTTAGCTCGACACCGTTTAAAGCTCAGCCTGGATCAGGCCATTTGACTTTTCTGCCAGCCACTACCTCATGTAAGCTCTGATCAGTAGTGTGGCTGCAGAAACAGCATCTCACACATGGGGTGAAATCTTTAATAGCTTTCCAAACACGCTTAAACTTCCCCATGGTTGACTTCTTCCTCTTTTGATTCTTCTGATGACTTTTCAATTGACGCTCCCTCCAATACTCTTCCATATCCCAACTACCAGCTAGAACTTCTTCAGATGGACCATTACCGTCATCCTCTGAAAATAGGTCGGGTGAAAACACGTCAAATTCATCGTCTTGCGTAGCACCACACCCAAGGATATCGAGGCAACGAACAGTCAAAGGCGTTTCTTTAGGTTCACCAATGTAGTGCTTACATCTTTGACCATTTCGAAACGGTTTACCGCTATAACCGTGAAGTTCTAGAACGCCTCCAGGAATGATTTGGAGAATCTCGAAGGGACCGGACCAACGTGTCCTCAACTTTCCAGAAACAAATGTAACCTAGAATTGTATAGAAGAACTTGTTCGCCGACTTGGAATTCTCTCTTCTTAATCTTAGCATCGTGGAGTAGCTTCATCTTATCTTTACTAATCCCGGCACTTTCATAGGCACGGAGTCCGAATTCGTCTAACTCGTATAGCTCGCTGCGGTCGATGTTTTCCACAAGATCGGGAATCAAAGTTCGAAACTTTGTAGCCCAATAAGCTCTATGCTCTAACTCGACAGTGCGAGATGACATGGTTTACCATAGACCATTTGATATGGAGATGTACCCATAGGGGTTTTATAGGCAGTTCTGTAAGCCCAAAGTACATCATCCAACTTCAAACTCCAGTCCTTCCTATGACTGTTTACCGTCTTCTCCAGGATTTTCTTGATACTTTGGTTGCTCCTTTCAACCCGACCACTAGTCATCGGATGATATGGTGTGCCCGTCTTATGACGGACACCATACTTTTCAAGGACTTTCTCCAGGGGTCGGTTGCAGAAATGCGTCCCTTCATCACTGATCAAGGCACGTGGACATCCAAACCTCACGAAGATATTCTTTTTTAGAAATTTCATGACCGTTTTATGATCATTGTGAGGAGTGGCTTGAGCCTCCACCCACTTAGACACGTAGTCTACGCAGACTAAGATGTATTTGTTACCGCAAGATGATGGGAATGGTCCCATAAAATCGATACCCCATACATCAAAGACCTCATATTCTAGGATGGGTTTCAAAGGCATGTCAAAATGCCTTGTCAGAGTACCGGTTCTTTGGCATCTATCGCAAGCTTTACAGAAAGCTTTTGTGTCCTTAAAGATCGTTGGCCAATAGAAACCGGATTGGAAGATCTTAGCAACGGTTTTCCACGGACCAAAGTGACCACCAGTGGGTCCATTGTGGCATTGCTTAATAATATCCCGTTGCTTAGACTCAGGAACACATCTCCTAAGCAAACCATCTTTGCAGATCTTAAAAAGATAAGGTTCATCCCAAACGAAATACTTCAAATCAGAGAAGAACTTTTTCTTCTCCTGATAAGACATTTCTGGATCGAGATAACGGGCATGAAGGTAATTTACAATGGAAGAATACCATGGAACTTCAGGAGGACAACCGTCTATCAACATAATGTTCTCTAGAGGAAAGTAAAGATCTATATCATCTGGATCATTCTTTTCCTCACTTAACATTCTAGAAACGTGATCGGCCACTACGTTTTCACTGCCCTTTTTGTCATTAATTTGAACGTCAAACTCTTGCAGGGTCAATATCCAACGTAGTAGGCGCGGTTTGGCCTCTTTCTTCGTCATCAGATACCGCAAAGCTGCGTGATCAGTCCACACAATCACTTGGGCTCCTAACAAGTAACTACGAAACTTGTCCATAGCAAAAACTACGGCCAATAGTTCCTTTTCAGTAGTAGTATAGTTAACTTGAGAAGGGTTCAATGTGTGGCTGGCGTAATAGATAGGCTGGAACTTCCCTTTGATCTTTTGTCCTAGAACAGCACCAACAGCATAGTTTGATGCGTCGCACATAAGCTCAAAAGGTAAGTTCCAGTCGGGCAATATAAAATTTGGAGCAGATATTAAACGATCCTTAAGCTCCTCAAACGCTTGCTTGCAGCTCTCATCAAAATTAAACTCAACGTCTTCCTTCAGTAAAGTAGATAGGGGCTTGGCTATCTTGGAGAAGTCTTGAATGAATCTTCTGTAAAAACCGACATGTCCAAGAAAACCTCTGATTTCGCGCACATTTTTAGGATAACTCATCTTCTCGATAGCTTCTACTTTTGCCCTGTCAACTTCTATACCTTTGGCGGAGATTTTGTGGCCAAGAACTATTCCCTCATCTACCATAAAATGGCATTTTTCCCAATTAAGTACTAAGTTCTTTTCCACACATCTGGATAACACTTGATCAAGATTGTCAAGGCAATCATCAAAAGACTGACCAAAAACCGAAAAATCATCCATAAAAATCTCCATACACTTCTCCACAAGCCCGTCAAAGATAGCTAGCATACATCGCCGAAATGTAGGCTCAGGGCATTGCGAGAGACCAAATGGCATTCGCACGTAAGCGAATGTACCATAAGAAGCGAGGTAAAAGTGGTCTTTTCTTGGTCGACCGGATCAATGGGTATCCGGAAGTATCTGAATAGCCATCTAGGAATCGGTAGAATGCGTGTCCCGCCAGACGCTCAAGCATCTGATCAATGAATGGAAGGGGAAAGTGATCTTTCATGGTTACTTCATTGAGCTTTCGATAATCGATGCAGACTCTGTAACCAGTGACAAGTCTCAATGCTATTTCCTCTCCCTTCTCATTCTTCTCAATCGTAATTCCACCTTTCTTGGGGACTACCTGAGTCGGGGAAACCCATTCGCTGTCAGCGATGGCATAAATAATTCCCATGTCCAAAAGTTTGATGATTTCTTTCTTAACCACCTCTTGCATGTGAGGGTTGAGCCTCCTCTGGGGCTGTCGTACACATTTTGCACCCTCATTCGTCTTGATCTTATGCATACAGATGTCCGGAGATATTCCTCGGATATCTCCTACTTGCCACCCAAATGCTTTTTCATTACGTTTCAAGACGTTGATCAATTTCATCTCCTCTATACGAGACGGCTTGCGAGATATAATCAATGGAAGCTTGTCACCTTCTCTTAAAAACACATACTTAAGATGTTTAGGCAACGGCTTCAACACCAAATGCGGGGGGTCTTCTAAACTCGACTTGAGATCTCCACTTTTCAACTCAATATCACCGAGTTTACTCGTGGGTCCCACCGCCAAAGCTTCTCCTTCCAACAATTCTTCCTCAAAATCACCGCTAATTGATCTAGATTTACCACACCATGAGTATTTACATTATCAACCAATCGCTCATACTCCGCTTCTACACCATGACTTGCTTATCCATATAGTCGGTGAAATCATCCGTCATATAATCAATGGAAAAGCCGGTTGGAGGGCCGAGGGTACTTGAATGGATTTTAAGACATTGTAACTCACCTCTTGATCACCAACTCGGATAGTCACCGCCCACCATCGCAATCGATGAGGGCTCTAGCCGTAGATAAGAAAGGTCTTCCAAGAATCGGGGGACGTTTTCATCTTTCTCCATATCTAAAACATACAAATCAACCGGAAAGGTAAATCTATCAATCGAACCAAAACGTCTTTCGGATCCCCGAGGCTTTCTTAGAAGATCTATCCGCGAATTGTAAACTCATAGTAGTGGGTTCTAGAAGGCTTTGTAAACCGAGTTTGTTTGCATACGTACATTGGCATAAGGCTTATAGAGGCACCTAGATCACACAAAGAATTAGGGAAGACTAGACCTCCCATTAATACTGTAAGTACGAATTTGCCAGGGTCACCTCTTTTAATTGGTAAGTCTTCATAATTAATCATGGTGCAATCCTCACCAATTTGCCTTTCCATGCCTGCTAACTTCTTTTTCGAAGATACAACATCCTTGATGAATTTTGTATACTTAGGCATCTCAACCAAGACATCTGATAGTGGAAGATTTACCTGAGTATTTTTCAAAAGGTTCAGCACCTTCTCGTACTTTTTGTCCTCAATCAAGGGAATGTTGCTCTTTCTCGGTGGAAATGGAAGCTTCTTAAGGTCACTCTCAGAAAAGACTTTCTTTGAGGATGCACTTACGACTTTATCTTCCGGATCCTTCCATCGAACGAACTTTTTCGTATTTTTTTGTAGTCGGGGATCGGCCTCCGACTTTCGTTTGCTTTTTCGGTTCTCGGCGGATCGGCCACTTGAGGATCTTCAAATTCTTCACCTCTCGGGGGATCGGCCACCCGAGTTTTCTCTTGCGGTTGAGGGGAGTGTAGGTGCTCGGCTTCCCCTCCCCGCCTTATCAATGGCGGGGAGGGGCTAGTGGTTTCCACGATGGGAAGGACCACTAACTTGAGTACCACTTCGAGGTTCATTGCACCGGCCTCTTCTTTACCGTATTGAATTGATGGCACGAGGTCGGTACATGGGCCTTTGCTCAAGTCGGCTGAGCAACTCCGACCACCCTTCGGATTCTTCTCGGTGAAACCGGGCGGTACCGCTTCGGGGTCTAGAAGCTAACCGTTCGACCAATTGCCCAATTTGTCTCTCTAGATTCTTCATTGATCTACTTTGCTCCTCCAATTTAGCTTCAAGATTGGTAGATTGGGAGGGGCCTTGAGAGTTCTGGAAATTTGGAGCAGAGGGCTGGCTGGGCCGGCTTTGGACTGCAGAATTAGAATTGGCAGGCCAATTCTGATTGAACCTTTGAGTAGGATTTGAAAATTTTGAATTTTGGTTCTGATTAAACCCAGGGTTTCTATTGAAATTCTGATTCGAACTAAAATTCGAATTAGGATTAAAACTTGAAGGTTGACTAAACCCTTGGTTTTGATAATTATTCTGGCCAGAAAACTGATTGAACCTTTGATTGTTCTGGCCATAGAATGCATTCACTTCCGTATTCTGTCCGTTCATAGGACAGAATTTAGAAGTGTGCCCCACCTCGTCACAATTCTGACATGTGACTTGATTTTACTGTCCATAATCATGAACAGCATTCACTTGATAAGGTGCAGGGGGAATAAATTGACACTGGCCATTCAAATGGCCAGTCTGACAGCAATTTTCACAGTACAGAACCTGAGGGTTCTGTGGAAAAGAAGAAGTTTGATTTATCAGATTTGGAACTTGAGATGTTGCCATCTGCTTCTGCAGCATGGCGATCAAACTTTGCACGTTAACTTCCTCAACCTTCGGAGGAGGAGGTGCTTGAATTGCTTGATAAGAGGGGGCATAGTTGTACCTTGCAATGTCCTCAAACAATGCCCATCCCTCTTCAGGTGTTTTCTTCAGAAATGCCCCACCAGAAGAACTATTGACCATGCCTTTGGTGAGCTCGGTCAATCCACTGAAGAATGTATTGACTTGCCTTTCCAGTGGCAAGCCATGGTGGGGACACTTTCTAAGAAGAGACTTGAATCTCTTCCAACATTCGAAGAAAGATTCATTCTCTTTCTGATAGAAAGTGAATATTTCATTTAAGCACTGGGCCGTATTTGAAGGTGGAAAATATTGACTCAAGAACTCCTTTTCGAGTTCTGCCCAGGTGGTGATAGATTCAGAAGGGAGAGAGGTGTACCACTCTTTAGCCTCTCCTTTCAGAGAAAATGGAAACAGTTTAAGCTTGATCGCATCCTCATTTACTCCTTGGATGCGTGTAGTGCCGCATATCTCCAAGAATGTATGTAAGTGGGTATGCGGATTCTCTGATTGATAGCCATGAAAAATTGATGCATGCTGCATCATTTGGATAAGTCCCGGCTTGAGTTCGAAAGTTTGTGCGGTAATGGCTGGAATGACAATAGCCGGGTTGACTTTGATTTCGCCTGGCATGGCGTAGTCTGCCAACGTACGTCTATTATTGGCGACCATTATCACAAAATCAGTGATTTCCCTTGCTAGTTGATCTTCAAGATCTTGCTCGGCTCGTCTCGCGAACCGCGAAACGGAAAATCCGCCTGTTTGGCCGGACTACGGTTCGCTCGGGGTCAGGGGTGTATAATAACGGTCCCTTTTGACTCCGAGTTTGCATAAACCGGACCAAAAACAAGTGAAACGAAGCCTAAAAGCTAAGAAGGTAAAAGCCTAAACTAAAAATTAAAAAAAAAACGTAAGGAAAAGAAAAGAAAAGAAAGGAAACAAGATTATTAAGGAAAAGATGAAACAGACGGGCGTCCAAAGTCTTGGACGGGCGTCTGCTCAACTTTTGGACTGGACGGGCGTTCGGTTTCCCAAACGCTCGTCTGGTCTTCAGAAAACTTGAACGGGCGTCCAAATTTTATGGACGCTCGTCTAAGTGAAAGAAAACAGAACAGAATTGATAATTTTCCAACGAACGGGCGTCCAATATCCCAGACGCCCGTTTGGTAGCGGAAAAAATTAGAACAGAAGCAGGAAATTTGCAGAAAATAACAGAAAAGAAGGGGAACGAAAGAATAGAAACAGAAACAGAGAGAAGAGATAAAGGGGAGAACTAATCGCAAGAGAACCTTAAACCCTAAACTAAAACCCTAATTAACTAATTACCTAAACGTTTATCAACTAAGAACATGAAATTAAAACGAAATAAAAACAGGAAAAACAAAAACAACACAGAAAAACGAAAAACAAAAACTAGACAACCGTCCGGTTCCCCGGCAACGGCGCCAAAAACTTGTCACGGATTTTATTAACACAAAACAAACAAGTAATAATCCGGTTAACCTCAAGTATAAGGATCGTAGTATAGAGGTTAATGCCGGGTCGATCCTACGGGGAACTGACGAATGTGAATCCTAGTTTTTGCTTTAAACTAACTATGTCACGAATCTAACCTAAACGAATAACTAACCTAAACAAATATGCGAGAAAAAGTAACTAGACGAGGATTGCTCCAATGCTAGGCAAGATTGAAAGCGATAAAAACTAAACTAAAGTACAGAAAAGTAAACTAAAGCTAAACAATTCAAGTTTTAAGGATTAAAATCAAATTATAACGAACGAACAAGCAATTGATCCACCTATCCTATCAACATTCAATTCTAACTCGGATTAATTCGTGATCTCTACTCAAGTCGTGATTCACCTAATCAAAGGCATAAACTCCTACTCTCGTAGACGAGTTCGTTTTCTAATCTTTTATCCTTCGATGTTAAAGATTACGTCTTTCTAACCTAGGCGTGAAATCTTTCAATTTCTAATCTAGAAAATCAATCTAATAACTCTCGTTTTAGTTAGATCGAAGATCTATTCTTTTATCATGGTGATCTAGGGTTGACATGACTCTCATCACATAACCAATCATCAAAGCAAGCATCTTTCGATTAAACATGCAATAAAACATACAAAACATGATAAAAGAAACGAACTTGAAATAGATACTCACGGATTAATCACGAATCAAAACTGAATGGTTGAAGGAAGGCTTCACAACGCTTGTTCAAAGAGGGTTTAGCCTCTTAGCATCTTCTTGACAACTCGAATTGATGAATAAAAGTACATGAAATTATCTAATCTAATCTAGAAGTTTAAGTGCATAAAACTAGAGAAAAACTGAAGGAAAAACGCAGCCAAGCTGCCCCTAGGGTTTAGGGTTCGAAAATTGTATCACTAGGGTTTGGGAAATCGCGCCTATTTATAGATTTTTAGGTCGGTTTCGCTGAGTCGGTGCCGTGGACGCCCGTCCACTATCTTGGACGCTCGTCCAGCCTCTATGAACGGAGAATGAACGCTCGTTCAGAACTCTCTGAATGTAAAATACGATTCTGGACGCCAGTTCACTTTTATGGACGCCCGTCCACTACCTTGCTCCAGTATTTTGCTCATAACTTCACTTCTAGGGCTCCAAATGAGGTGATTCAACATGCGTTGGAAAGCTATTTCAATCCTCTACAACTTCCATCAAGACAACTTTCCCTGAAAGTGCCTACAAGTGTGGACAAAATCCCCATGAAGTGCCTGGTTCCGGTTTCTTCAATGATTCTTCACTTAAACATCTTTCAACTCTTCCATCTTTATCCTTCTTTTCTCATCTCTATCTCGATTTAGCTCGAATTATATCAACATTTGATCATCAATTTAGCCTCCAACATGTATCTACATCACATTAAGACATCGCAAAACGTAACACAATCCAAATACTCATAAAACCATAATCAAAACACGTACACAACCTCATTTTGCGAATAAACTAATTAAAATCTCACTTGCTTAATAAATCATTTAAAACCACATTTCCTATGCAAATCATATGAATTATGGGGGAGAACATCATAAAATACAACGTTATAAAACGTATAAATTCACCCTTAACAACTCCCCCACACTTAAACTTTGCTCGTCCCGAGCAAAACAAAACAAGATAAAGGCTCGGAAAGAATATAGACACCTCAACACATATACCACATAGTCAATAAATTAGAAGTTCACCATCGTGTGTGTGCATAGCCATAGAGAACTTCCACTAAATCCAAACTTGAAAAACTCAAAGTAAAACTAGCTAATACCCCCTCGTAGACTAGCAATAAAAGATACTTATAAGATGCACCCTACAAACGTGACATATCCCGAGAAGAATGATCGAATATATCTAGGGCCTTTCTGAAATACTCAAAGGATAATCCCTACAGCATATCTATCAGTTTATACTGGGGATAAGATTAACGAAAACTAAGCCTTATTCATTTCATAACATATCTTAAGTGATTGAATTCATTCACTTTAAACACACATTAGGGTGAGCTTTTGCCCTCATAGCCAGAATAGGACATTTCGAGATAATCCCCTACCTTACTCCAATCATAAGGCAGCTTTTCCTAACTGTCGTGAGCTCTCAGTCATCATAGTGGTATAGGACATACGTGGTATACCCTATCGCACTCAAATCATCGACTAGCTTCCGACACACACAATTACAATTATGTTTACTTAGAGATTTCTGGCTGGCAGTGGAAAAGATTATTTTCTGGTAGCACAGACCACTGAGCATAACACCTCAAGTAAACAATTTATTACTATTGCAAAGACTTAATCACGTTTCACTTAACACATTCAAACTTCTAGATATTCACAGTATCTCATACTACGGAACTAAATACAAACTACCATAAATCTCACGATATATACGTAGCACTAAGTACATGACTTATAAGAAAATCAAAAACTACTAATCCAAAACGGGGTATAACCTTATAAAAATAGCTCTTCATTCACTATGGCTTGTGAAAAATAGATCAGGTGAAACAACTAACTTATCAAACATATGGCATAAAGCATCGATGAATATAACAAACCGAACAAAACATGCATTGCTCACTCGAGACAAAACAAAAATTTTGAAAATTTAGCTCATTTTAGCATAGAAATAACATCATATAAGCAAATGGTAGATACATAGCGATCATTCCCCTCCCCCACACTTAAATAACAACATGTCCTCATGTTGTGCAGAAATAAAAAGAAAGAAAGAACTTAGCTGATAGTAGTTCGAAAGTGGCAAGTACGGAAGTGGTCGCGATCCGGATCCAAAAATGCTTGATGAAAGCGATGATCGTGGACCATCCACCGGAAAACCGATATCATCCGAAACTCACAATTGCTATCGCAAGTATCCCGCATACATGAAAAACAACACAAAACGTACCTCGGGGGATAGGGGGAAATTATATCATATGAAACAAAAGTGATAGAGATAAAGATAAGAGGAAATCGTAAGCAAAACAACACTTCGACCCTTTATAGGATCGGGACGGTGACCGACAAAAACAAACACAATCCTAATAAAACGAACTAAAACAACGAAAAACAACTAAAGAAAGAAACTAATATAATAAGGGATATCTAGGATGCCTCCTAGTAGCGCTAATGGTTATTGTCGTTAGCTCGACACATTTGAAGCTCGGCTGGATCGGACCATTTAACCTTTACGCCGACCACTACCTCGTGTAAGCTTTGGTCGGTAGTGTGGCCGCGAAACGACACTTAACACATGGGGTTAAATCCTTTATAGCTTTCCAAATACGTTTAAACTTCCCCATGGTTGACCTCTTCGTCTTCGAAGCTTTTGATGACATCTCGCGTTGACGCTCCTTCCAATACTCCCATATCCCAACTACCGGCTAGAACCTCCTCGGATTGATCACAACCGTCATCCTTAGAAAACAAGTCGGGCGAAAACTCGTCGGACTCGTCGACTTTAGGGGTGCTACACCCGAGGATATCGAGAAATCGAACGGTCAAAGGCTTTACCTTGGGTTCACCAATGTAATGCTTGCATCGTTGACCATTCACTCGGAACGGTTGATCGCCATAACCGCGCGGCTCTAGAACGCCTCCGGGAATAATTTGGAGAATCTCAAATGGACCGGACCAACGTGTTCTCAATTTCCCGAAACAAATGTAACCTAGAATTGTATAAGAGAACTTGCTCGCCGACACGGAATTCTCTCTTCTTTATCTTGGCGTCATGGAGGAGTTTCATCTTTTCCTTACTAATCCTGGCGCTTTCATAAGCACCGGAGTCTAAATTCATCCGGCTCATGCAAGCTGCCGCAATCGACGTTTGCCACGGGATTGGGAATCGAAGTTAAGAAACTTTGTAGCCCAATAAGCTCGTGCTCTAGCTCAACCGCGGATGGCATGGCTTACCGTAAACCATTTGATATGGCGATGTACCCATAGGGGTCTTATAGGCGATCTATAAGCCCAAAGTACATCGTCCAACTTCGAACTCCGATCTTTTCTATGACTATTCACCGTCTTCTCCAGGGATTTTCTTAAGACTCGGTTGCTTCGCTCAACCCGACCACTAGTCATCGGATGATATGGTGTGCCGGTTTATGGCGAACACCGTACTTCTCGAGGACTTTTTCCAAAGGTCGGTTGCAGAAGTGTGTCCCTTCATCACTGATCAAGGCACGCGGACATCCAAACCTCACAAAGATGTTCTTCTTCGAAATTTCATGACCGTTTTATGATCATTGTGAGGAGTGGCAAGCGCCTCCACCCATTTCGAAACATAGTCAACGCGACTAAGATGTATTTGTTGCCACAAGATGATGGGAATGGTCCCATAAAATCGATGCCCCATACATCAAAGACTTCGCACTCTAAGATGGGTTTTAAAGGCATGTCAAACCGCCTTGTCAAAGCTCCGGTTCTTTGACACCGATCGCAAGCTCTACGAAGGCTTCGTATCTTTAAAGATCGTCGGCCAATAGAAACCGGACGGAAGATCTTAGCAACCGTTTTCCAAGGACCAAAGTGACCACCGTGGGTCCACTATGGCATTGCTCGATTATATCACGTTGCTCGGATTACGGAACACATCTCCTAAGCAAACCATCTTTGCGGATCTTGAAAAGATAAGGTTCATCCCAAACGAAATATTTCATATCGAGAGAAGAACTTCTTCTTCTCTTGATAAGACATTTCAGGATCGAGATAACGGGCATGAAGGTAGTTTACAATGGAGGAATACCATGGAACATCGGGAGGACAACCGTCTATCAACATAATGTTTTCTAGAGGAAAGTAAAGATCTATATCATCTGGTTCATCCTTTTCCTCACTTAACATCCTAGAAACATGATCCACCACTACGTTCTCACTGCCCTTCTTATCTTTGATTTGAACGTCAAACTCTTGGAGGGTCAGTATCCAACGCAGTAAGCGCGGCTTAGCTTCCTTTTTGGTCATGAGATACCGCAAAGCAGCGTGGTCAGTCCACACAATCACTTGAGCACCCAGCAAGTAACTACGAAACTTATCCATAGCAAAGTCTACGGCTAATAGTTCCTTTTCAGTTGTCGTGTAGTTAACTTGAGAAGGATTCAGTGTGTGACTGGCATAATAGATAGGCTGGAACTTTCCATTAAGCTTTTGCCCTAAGACTGCACCAACGGCATAGTTGGATGCATCGCACATAAGCTCAAAGGGTAAGTTCCAGTCAGGCGAAATAAGTATTGGAGCGGAGATCAGACGATTTTTGAGCTCCTCAAACGCATGCCTGCAATTCTCATCTAAATCAAAAGTAACGTCTTCTTTGAGTAAAGTAGACAGGGGCTTGGCAATCTTTGAAAAGTCCTGGATGAACCTCCTATAGAAGCCGACATGTCCGAGAAAACCTCGGACCTCCCGAACATTCTTAGGATAACTCATCTTCTCAATAGCTTCAACCTTGGCCCTATCTACTTCTATACCTTTGGCTGACACTTTGTGGCCAAGGACTATGCCTTCATCTACCATGAAATGGCATTTTTCCCAATTAAGCACTAAGTCCTTTTCCACACATCTAGACAACACACGATCAAGATTATCGAGGCAATCGTCGAAGGATTGACCAAAGACCGAGAAATCATCCATAAAAATCTCCATGCATTTTTCAACTAGCCCGTCAAAGATTGCCATCATACACCTTTGGAAGGTGGCCGGGGCATTACGAGAGACCAAATGGCATCCGCCTATAAGCGAATGTACCATACGGGCGGTGAAAGTGGTCTTCTCTTGGTCAATAGGATCGATGGGTATACGGAAGTATCCTGAATATCCATCTAGGAAACAGTAGAATGCGTGCCCCGCCAGACGCTCAAGCATCTGGTCTATGAAGGGAAGGGGGAAATGATCTTTCATTGTGACCTCATTGAGTTTTCTGTAGTCAATACAGACTCTATAGCCTGTAACGAGCCTCAATGCTATCTCTTCTCCCTTCTCGTTCTTCTCAATAGTAATTCCACCCTTTTTGGGAACTACTTGAGTCGGGGAAACCCACTCGCCGTCGGCAATGGCGTAAATGATACCCATATCTAGAAGTTTAATGATCTCCTTCTTGACTACCTCTTGCATGTGAGGGTTGAGCCTTCTCGAGGTCGTCTAACTCGTTTTGCACCCTCCTCGGTCTTGATCTTGTGCATACGGATGTCGGGAGATATCCCTCGGATATCTCCCACCTCGCCATCCAAAGGCTTTCTCATTTTTGCGCAAGACGTTTAACGGTTTAAGCTCTTCTATTCGAGATAGCTTGGCGAGAGATGATCAAAGGAAGCTTGTCACCTTCTCTCGTAAATACATACTTAAGATGTTTAGGCAACGGCTTCAAAACCAAGTCTACGGGGGTTCCTCTAGACTTGATTTAAGATCTCCACTCCTCAACTCAACATCGTTGAGTTTACTTAGTGGCCCTACGCAAAGCTTCCTCTCGTAGCCCATCCTCAAAATCAGCTGCTAACTGGTCTAGATTGACCACACCATGATTATTCAGATTATCGATCAATCGCTCATATTCTGCTTCTACAGCCAAGACTTGCTTATCCATGAAGTCATCAGACGTCTCCTCAATGGAAAAGCCGGTTGGAGAACCGGAGGGTACTTGAATAGATTTAGAAACGCTATAGCTCACCTCTTGGTCACCAACTCGGATAGTTACTTTCCCACCATCACAATCGATGAGGGCTCTAGTCGTAGATAGGAAAGGTCTTCCAAGAATCAGAGGGACATTTTCATTTTTCTCCATATCTAAGACATACCGGTCAACGGGAAAGGTAAACCTACCAACTTGAACCAATACGTCCTTTAGGATCCCCGAGGCTTTCTTTGAAGATCTATCGGCGAACTACAAGTTCATGGTAGTGGGTTCTAGAAGACTTTGTAAACCCAAATTGCTTGCAAATAGATAATGGCATCAAGCTTATGGATGCACCCGAGTCACATAAAGAATTTGGAAAGACTAGGCCTCCCATCGCAATGTGAGCACGAATTTCCCGGGGTCACCTCTTTTGATTGGTAAGTACGGATAATTGATCATTGAACAATCCTCACCAATTGCACGATCCATTTCTCGCTAACTTCTTCTTCGAAGAAACAACATCCTTTATGAATTTGGTGTACTTAGGCATCTCTACCAAGACATCGACAATGGAAGATTTACACCGAGTATTTTTCAACAAATTAAGCACCTTTTCATACTTCTTATCTTCGCTCAATGGGATGTTGCTCTTTCTAGGTGGAAAGGGAAGCTTTTTCAAATCCTCCTCGGAAAATACTTTCTTCGAGGGCGAACTAACGGCCTTGTCTTCCAAATCTTTCCATCGAACCGTCTTTTCATTCTTTTTGCTAGTCGGGGGATCGGCCACCGACTATCATTTAACTCATCACTCCTCGGGGGATCGGCCACCGAGGATCCTCAAATATTTCACTTCTCGGGGGAACGACCACGAGAGGACTTCCAATTGATTCTTTATTCCTCGGGGATCAACCACTTGAGGAATCTCAACTCTTTCTTCTATCAGGGGATCAGCCACCTGATTTTCCTTCTGCAGCCAAGGGGATGATGGGTGCTCAACTTCCCCTCCTGCCTTACCAATGGCAGGAGGGGCTAGTGGTTTCCCTGGAAGCCAGGGGGACCACCAACTTGAGAACCACTTCTCAAATTCATTGCACTGGCCTCTTCTCTACCGTATGGAGGTGAAGGTACCAGGTCAGTGCATTGACTGCTGCTTAAATCGGCGTGAGCGACTTGACCGCCTTTTGGGTTTTTCTCGGTAAAGGCGGGCGGATGCCCCGGGTCTTGACGCTAGCCGCTCGGCCAATTGCCCTATTTGTCTCTCAAGACTTTTTATTGTCTGCTTTGCTCCTCCAACTTGGTTTCGAAATTGTTGGATTGGGAGGGTCCTTGAGAGTTCGATGATTTTGAGGGAGTGGTGATTGGACCGATTTGGAAATGTAGAATTAGAATTGGCGGGCCAATTCGATTGAACCTTTCTTTGTGGATTGGAAGAATTATAGCTTGGGTTCGATTATAACCGGGGTTTCTATTGAAGTTCGAATTAGGATTAAATCCCGAAGATTGATTAAACCCTTGGTTTTGGAAACTGATACGCCGAGAGAATTGGTTATTGAATCTCGATTTGTACGGCCGAGAGAAAGCATTGACTTCCGCATTACGCCCAATCATGGGACGAAGCGAGCGATATGCCCCATGCTTTGTCACATACTTGGCATGTGATTGGATTATGCTTGTCCACGGTCATGAACGGCATTGACTTGCCGAGCGAGAGGGGAAGAAAATTGACATTGGCCGGTCATATGGCCGGTCGATAGCAAGCTTCACGACGAGAACTTGAGAGTTCGTGAAGGTGAAGGAGCCGATAACTCGGATTTGAGAAGTTTTGAGAGGTCATGTCATTTGAGAGGTTGCCATTTGCTTCGCAACATGGCAACGAGATTTTGCATAGTCACCTCTTCGACCTTGGGAGGCGGAGGAGGTGCTTGAATGGCTTGATAAGAGGGGGCATAATTGTACTTGGCAATGTCCTCGAACGGCGCCCACCCCTCATCGGTGTTTTCTTGAGAAATGCCCCACCGTAGAGGAACTATTGACCATGCCCTTGGTGAGCTCGGTCAATCCGCTGAAGAAAGTATGGACTTGCCTTTGCTTTGGCAAGCCATGATGGGGACACTTTCGCAGGAGAGACTTAAACCTTTTCCACGCCTCAAAGAATGACTCATTTTCCAGCTGACGGAATGTGAAGATTTCGTTCAGACACTGGGCTGTTTTTGAAGGAGGAAAGTATTGACTTAGAAATTCCTTCTCGAGCTCCGCCCACGTAGTGATGGATTCAGAGGGGAGAGAGTGATACCACTCGAGTGCCTCCCCCCGTAAGGAAAATGGAAATAGTTTAAGCTTGATGGCGTCCTCACTTACACCTTGGATACGGGTAGTACCGCATATTTGCAAGAATGTGTGTAAGTGAGTGTGGGGGTTTTCAGATGGGAAACCATGGAAAATTGATGCATGCTTTGCATCATCCGTATAAGTCCGGGTTTAAGCTCGAAGTTTGGAGCGATAATGGTAGGCATGACGATAGCCGGGTTGATGGTGACCGTACCGGGCATGGCATAGTCGGCCAACGTCCGTCTATCTTCCGCTGCCATTATTACTATTCTTTCGATTTCTCCTGAAAGATATTGCTCAAATTCTTGATCTAGAGCGCTTCCTTCGTCGAAACGAAGTCTCCGCCTATTGGGTCGGACTATGGTCCGCTCGGGGTCAGGGGAATAGATTAGTGGTCCCTTATGACTACGAGTTTGCATAAACCGAACACCAAGTCAAGGTGTTGAGCAAGAAAGGATAGAAAGTGACGAAAGGACGGATCGGACGAGGGGAAAGGATAACTAAACCTAGAGGAATCAAAAACTACGAAACTTAACTACGAAAAATTTAAAAACGAGAAAAACGAAACACTAAAAACGTGTTGAAATCTTCGAGCCCAAAATGGAAGGGAAAACAGTGGATTTTGACCTCGAAAACGGTGTCAGACGGCCTCCGGCCGTCTACCACGTCGTCGGCGTCGGAACGAGCTTTCCGAATTGGGGTCCTGCGCGCCAATCCGACACTCGAGCCGAAAGTTATGGCCAAAATACTATCAAGTGCTAAAACGGACCCTTTTATCCTAAAATTTGATCGTGAAAGATGTGGAGTCAGATGATTCAACCTAAGAAACCTACCTACGACACTTACCTACGAAAAAAAAACAGAAAACCTAATTGAAATAAAAATAAAGCGAGGGCGACGGGACGGACGGGCGTCCAATTAATCGGACGGGCGTCTTCGCTCCGAGGAAGAAGAAGCTGGACGGGCGTCGTATGACCGGACGCTCGTTCGGAAGAGCGAAAAGATAACGAGAATAGAGCGAGACTTGATTGGACGAGCGTTCAGTGATACTGGACGTCCGTCCGGATCAATCTGAGACAGAAAGAACGCAAAACAGAGTATCAAAACTGATCTAAAAAAAACTAGTTATCTAACTTAATTTCAAAAGGGAAAGATTTACTACAGGATAAGATTCCTAACAACTAATCTAACTACTAACTAACTAACTAACTAATTATGAACACGAACAAATAAAATAAAGTCAACAAATTAACTAAAAAAAAACAAAACAAAAACTAGGCAACCGTCCGGTTCCCCGGCAACGGCGCCAAAAACTTGTCCCGGATTTTATCAATACAAAACAACAAGTAATAAACCGGTTAACCTCAAGTATAAGGATCGTAGTATAGAGGTTAATGCCGGGTCGATCCTACGGGGAACTGACGAATGTGAATCCTAGTTTTTGCTTTAAACTAACTATGTCACGAATCTAACCTAAACGAATAACTAACCTAAACAAATATGCGAGAAAAAGTAACTAGACGAGAGGATTGCTCCAATGCTAGGCAAGATTGAAAGCGATAAAAACTAAACTAAAGTACGAGAAAAGTAAACTAAAGCTAAACAATTCAAGTTTTAAGGATTAAAATCAAATTATAACGAACGAACAAGCAATTGATCCACCTATCCTATCAACATTCAATTCTAACTCGGATTAATTCGTGATCTCTACTCAAGTCGTGATTCACCTAATCAAAGGCATAAACTCCTACTCTCGTAGACGAGTTCGTTTTCTAATCTTTTATCCTTCGATGTTAAAGATTACGTCTTTCTAACCTAGGCGTGAAATCTTTCAATTTCTAATCTAGAAAATCAATCTAATAACTCTCGTTTTAGTTAGATCGAAGATCTATTCTTTTATCATGGTGATCTAGGGTTGACATGACTCTCATCACATAACCAATCATCAAAGCAAGCATCTTTCGATTAAACATGCAATAAAACATACAAAACATGATAAAAGAAACGAACTTGAAATAGATACTCACGGATTAATCACGAATCAAAACCGAATGGTTGAAGGAAGGCTTCACAACGCTTGTTCAAAGAGGGTTTAGCCTCTTAGCATCTTCTTGACAACTCGAATTGATGAATAAAAGTACATGAAATTATCTAATCTAATCTAGAAGTTTAAGTGCATAAAACTAGAGAAAAGCTCGAAGGAAAAACGCAGCCAAGCGCCCCTAGGGTTTAGGGTTCGAAAATTGTATCACTTAGGGTTTGGGAAATCGCGCCTATTTATAGATTTTTAGGTCGGTTTCGCCGAGTCGGTGCCGTGGACGCCCGTCCACTATCTTGGACGCTCGTCCAGCCTCTATGAACGGAGAATGAACGCTCGTTCAGAACTCTCTGAATGTAAAATACGATTCTGGACGCCAGTTCACTTTTATGGACGCCCGTCCACTACCTTGCTCCAGTATTTTGCTCATAACTTCACTTCTAGGGCTCCAAATGAGGTGATTCAACATGCGTTGGAAAGCTATTTCAATCCTCTACAACTTCCATCAAGACAACTTTCCCTGAAAGTGCCTACAAGTGTGGACAAAATCCCCATGAAGTGCCTGGTTCCGGTTTCTTCAATGATTCTTCACTTAAACATCTTTCAACTCTTCCATCTTTATCCTTCTTTTCTCATCTCTATCTCGATTTAGCTCGAATTATATCAACATTTGATCATCAATTTAGCCTCCAACATGTATCTACATCACATTAAGACATCGCAAAACGTAACACAATCCAAATACTCATAAAACCATAATCAAAACACGTACACAACCTCATTTTGCGAATAAACTAATTAAAATCTCACTTGCTTAATAAATCATTTAAAACCACATTTCCTATGCAAATCATATGAATTATGGGGGAGAACATCATAAAATACAACGTTATAAAACGTATAAATTCACCCTTAACAGTAGTAATAGTGGTTAATGCCGGGTCGATCTTACGGGGAACTAAACGATTGCTAACCCTAGTTTTTGTTTAACTAACTAACTAATGTCACGAAACTAATCTAAACAGCGAATAAAACGAGACAGAACAGAAAATAAAACTAGACAGAGGATATAGTCCAAAGCTAGGAAGAATACGGGCTGCGAACCAATTTAAACTAACTAAACTAAGATGCAAATAAAAGTAAACTACTAAACAAAGTCGAGTTTTAAGGATTTAAATCAAGTTTATAACGAACAAACGAGGATTGATCCACCTATCCAACAAGCATTGATTTCCTATCTCGATTATATTGTGGTTTTTATCTAAGTTGTGATTCACCTTATCTAATTATGAACCCTAATTCCTTAGAAAGTTCATCTATTAATCTATTATCTTCCGATGTAAGATTAACACGTTTTCTAACCAAAGGTGTAAACTTTACGTTTGTAATCTAGTAATTAAACCTATCAACTTCCGTTATAATAGATTCGAATTACTATTCTTATTCATGATGATCTAGGGTTTATTAAGATTTCCATCAACAATAAACAATCACACATGCATATCTTCCGATGTAAAAGCAATTAATCGTAATAAACATGAATAAGAAACAACCTTTAAATAAAAACTCACAGTACAACCGAAGAAAACGAAATCAACAATCGTTGGACGGCTTCACAATACTCGTTTGATGAAGCTTTTAGCCTCTAAACATCCTCAGCAACTCGAATTTGCAGAAATAGTGCATAAAAAGTAACTAGTTTAATCTAGATCTAAAGTGCATAAAAACTGGAATAAAAGGAAGAAAAACGCAGCCTAAAGCCGCCCCTAGGTTTAGGGTTTTGAATAATGAGTGTATGGTATCTTTTGTGTGGAGAAACAGCCGACTATATATAGATTTTAAAGTCGGTTTCAGCAAGTCGGCTACCGGACGCCCGTCTGGATAGGTGAACGCCCGTCCACTCTTCATATGAACTTCAAATCGGGCCGAGTCATGACCAGACGCTCGTCCACACAGCGTCCACTCCAGCGTCCAAACATCCTGAATCAACTTTCCTCAACCGGACGCTCGTCCAGTCTCATCAGACGCCCGTCCAGTGGTCGGGACCTGGACGCCAGTCCAATATGACTGAATTTCGATTTCTTGATCTCTATCTCTTTTCTCTTTGTTAATTCCTTCATTATCTCTTTTATCATCATATATTTCGACTCTTATCTCTTTTTGATCATCATTTGAGCCTTGAAACTGTATCTATAACACATAAGAACATCGCAAAATGTAATAATGTCCAACTAATCATCAAATCACAATTAAAACACACAAATCAACCTATTTTACGATTAACTCATCTAAAATATCATTTACTCAATATTTCCATTAAATACTCGTTTCTTATGCAAATTCATGCAGATATGAAGGAATTTAACATAAAATATAGCGTTATAAATCGTGTAAAATCACCCTTAACAGCGTTCCAGGTTCAAGGGGACTCGAAGTCTCAGGAAAAATATGAGGATGACCCCGAGAAAATTTGTACCTACTGTAATCGAAAGGGCCATGGGCAGGATACTTGTTTCCAGCTGCATGGTTACCCCGAGTGGTGGGGGACCGGCCAAAGGGTGTTCGTGGCGGCAGCAGAGGGATGCGTGGTGGTGGCCGAACAGGGGCTGGAGGTAGGGGACGTGAGAGCTGATTGATCTTTAATCCACCCAACAAAAACAATTTATAAAGGACTCGAAACCGTGGGTAAACTAACTCTCTAACCGGCAGTGTACCGGGTCGATTGCTAGAATAGCTACAGGAGTACGAGGTCGAACCCAAAGGAATCGTGTTTGCAAGTACCAAAGTGAACGTAATGCTTAGTCTAGGTGATCAATGATTTTAAAGTATTTGTAACTACAACGACACTAAAGTGATTTATACTAACAAGTCTAAAGATAGAAAAGAAAGAAAGAAGATTAAACTACTAAGTTTTAAAGATAGATAAAGGGACATAGCCGAACCATGATCAAAATAGCTAGTTTCACCCCAAGGAATGACAAAACCGGGAGTGTGCAATAAACGAACGAACTCTTACATTCAATTTCATGGGTACGTACTCCTAATCCCGGTGCTAAGGTCTGAACAACTCTTCCCCAACACCTTATGCCAAGTCAACTAACCTTCCCTAAGGAAGATTCATTCACATGACAATATTATGCACTAGAGCCGCTTAAACGTTGAAACGAGTAACCTCACTATAAAAAGTGATCCTAGAATCCTTTTCCCACATCTCTCTATCTGAACAACTCTCAAAATTGATGTGTGTGATTTTGACCTAGGTGATCAATCTAGCCCAAATCTGTTATAACAAGTTCTAAGACGTGAAATATGCAAGATACAACAATAAAAAGCACTACCCACTCCCAATTTCATCACCCAAAGGGTGATTTCACCAAATTTCACATGATTCGACTATGAAAAGGGATTAGCTACTCATTATACTAGTTAAAACATACACAAGACAGTAAATAAAAGCCATAACAAGTAAAAGAAAGGAGAAAATTACCATTAGATTGCAGAAATTTGAGATTAGATCCAAAAAGTACAAAATAAAGAAGCAATTAAAAGGTGGTCTCTTAGTGTTTGGAATGGAAATCTAAGCTAATAAATGGAAAGATTAAGCTAAGATAATGTTGATTTACACAAAGAGAGAGTATTCTAAGCTATTACAAAAATCGAGCTAAGAAAGGGGTAGAGTTTTGCTAAGAAAGTAATTGTTGTTCAAGAAATAGTCTAAGGGGAGTATTTATAGGTAGGAGAAAAATCTGCAGAAAAAACGGTCCAAACGCACGTTTGGAGGCTGGAACCGGCGTTTGGAATCTTCAAACGCGCGTTTCGCATAGTTGGAACGCGCGTTTCGCATCAATTCTGGGCAGGGACTTGACTGTTCTTCGTCTGGAACGTGCGTTTAGAAGGTTCAAACGCGCGTTTGAATGACTTGGAACGCGTGTTTAAGGTGGTTTCAAACGCGCGTTTGGGAGGCTTCAACTCTGAATCATTTCTGGACTTCTGAAACGCGCGTTTGGGGGGTTCAAACGTGCGTTTGAACCCTTGTTTCCCAAATCTTCACTTTTCTTCCTTTTTGGCCCCTCTTCTTGCCTCGATCATGCTTTTTACCACAAATTGTCACCTTCCGAGTCCTCGAGACACCAATACCCTTTAACATCATAAACAACCAAAAACATCCAAACAATTCCGGAGGGTAAAAGCGCTCGGGAATTGGGTTAATATCAACAAAATAGGGGTAATAATCCATCAGAGCAACGGATTCACTCCCCGTGCCATAAGCCCACGATAACACCCCGAAAGCGGTCTAATTCACCCAAAAATGTGCTGAAAGTGTGGTAAACGGGGGTAATTAATGCACCGGAGTCACGTAAAGTTGACTCTCATCAAGAGCCAAGTTAATTCGGCCCAAGTGCAGCAATTGAAGAGTGGGCCGCCGGGCTCAACTCAGCCCGAACCCGGATCGACATTACCTACCTTTATTGAACAAATTGGGCTTGCGAATCTGAGCCCGACTCAGTTGCAGGCTATTTTGGATGCTTTAAAGGTTTCTAAGCCTCATGATCGATTAACTGGTAAGTTTTCATGGATCATTGATATCGGGGCGACGCATCACGTTACAGGAGATCGAAATATGTTTATTGAATTGATGCCTATTAAGCATTGTCCTATCGGTTTGCCGGATGGACATTCATCCGTTGTGACTCATTCGGGAACAGTTATTTTGGAGGGAAATTTACAAGTTTTGAATGTTTATTTGTGTTGGACTTGAATTGTAATTTATTTTCGGCGTAAAATTTTTTGGACGATAATCATTGTGTTATGCAATTTACAGATCGACTGTGTATTATGCAGGACCGAGTCATGAGGACGCTGATTGGACTGGGTGAGCGGGTGGATGGACTTTTTCTTTTCATGGGTGTTCCAGAGGTGCGGGCTCTTGCAGTGGATGGCACAGAGAATGTGAATTTATGGCATCGGCGGTTAGGACACCCGTCAGAAAAGGTCCTTAGGTGTGTTCCCCATATTCTATTTCTAATTTAAATCAGAAAAGGTCCTTAGCTGTGTTCCCCATATTCTATTTCTAATTATTTAAATAAAGATGGGTGTGATGTTTGTTTTAAGGCCAATCAGTCTCGTGAACCCTTTCCCGTTAGTGAGAATAAAGCCAGTAGTATTTTTGAATTGAAACATTGTGATTTGTGGGGTCCCTATCGTGTTCCTTCGACATGTGAGGCGTCTTATTTTTTTTGAATATTGTTGATGATTTTTTCTGTTCGGTTTGGATTTATCTATTATTGAATAAAATGGAGGTTGAGTCCATTTTTATGGATTTTATTGCGTTAATTTCTCGTCAGTTCAATGTTCAGATTAAGCGCGTTTGTAGTGACAATGGAACGGAATTTAGTTCCATACTTCCCTATTTTCGAAAAGAATGTATTATTTTTGAAACATCGTGTGTTGGTACACCTCAACATAATGGAAGGGTAGAACGAAAACACCAACATATTCTTAATGTTGCCCGAGCACTGCGTTTTGACGGACATTTGCCACTTAAGTTTTGGGGGGAGTGTGTTATGGCCGCTGCTCATATTATTAACCGTACACCAAATAGTGTGTTGAATTATAAAACACCTTATGAGTCTCTTTTTGGCAAACCCCCGGATCTCTCTATGCTTTGAATTTTAGGATGTTTATGTTATGCTCATGACCATCGTCACACATAAGTTTGTTAGCCGGAGTCATAAGTGTGTTTTCCTTGGTTATCCTTTCGCAAAGAAAGGATGGACTTTATACGACTTTGAAACAGAGGAAATCTTTGTGTCTAGAGATGTAAAATTCTCGAACATATGTTCCCTTTTTCCTAACCACCTGAACCTCCATCCCCTCCGGTTCCTTATCCTCTGATAGAAGATGTTGGACTGGTGGATACATAATTTGATCCTCAATCTGCCGAGGTTCATCCTTATATGTCCCACTGGTTGAGGGGGGGGCCTGAGCCGAGTGTCATGCGTGCATTTGAGGAAAATCTTGTCCCTTCACCACCACCTCAACAACCAGGGGGAGGTACAGAGGAATTAGGCAGGGGTAGGCAACAGAAGATTCCGAATACGTGTTTTCACGATTTTGTGACACATACATTCATCGATCAGAAAAGTCCTACATGCTCTTCCACTCCGTTTGCGTCCTCAGGTACTCCGTATCCTCTTATGCATTATGTTAATTATGATATGTTTTCTATGAAACATCGTCGGTTACTTGCAGCTATATCAGTGGGTAGTCTTCTTAAATCGTTTAAGGAGGCTATGAAACATGCCGGATGGAAACAGGCCAATGGGTTTATATTGAGAAATATGACGAGCACGGGACAATGCAGCGTCTTAAAGCTCGGTTAGTCGCTTTTGGACATCATCAAGAAGAGGTTATTGATTACACAAAAACTTTCACCCCTATGGAAAAAATGGTTACCGTTCGGACGGTTTTCAGTGTTGCTACGGTGAAATAGTAGGACATTCACCAGATGGATGTCCATAATGATTTTTTGCATGGGGATTTGGATGAGGAAATTTATTTGAGGATACAACCCAGTTTTGGTGAGCCGGGCTCGAATCTAGTTTGCAAGATGAGCAAATCGTTGTATGAGTTAAAACAGGCACCACAGTGTTGGCTTGCGAAGCTTGCCTCAGCTTTGCATGATTATGGGTTTCGTCGGTCTTATTCTAACTATTCGTTGTTTACATTGACTTGTGATAGCATTCAGCTTGTGGTGCTTGTTTATGTTGATGATATGATCATCGCAGGGAATGATAAAATGACTATGACAATTTTTAAGTCTTATTTGGGCTCGTGCTTTAAAATGAAGGATCTTGGGGCTCTCAAATATTTTCTTGGGATCGAGGTTGTTCGGACCATGGATGGGATTTTCTTGAATCATAGGAAATATGTGTTGGATATTATACATGAGGCCGGGTTACTTGAGAGCAAACCGGCTGACTTTCCTATCGAGCAGAATCATAAACTGGCTCTTGTGAGCGGGCCGTTGTTGGATGAACCGGGCTCGTACAGACGTCTCGTTAGGCGACTTATTTAGCTCGGCGTCACCCGCCCGGACATAGTTTATTATGTTCATGTTCTGTCTCAGTTTATGCACGCTCCTTATATCGAACATTGGGAGGCTGCCTTACAATTGGTCCGGTATTTGAAGTATGGATGACAATGGGTACGGGTGGGTACGGGTTTGCCAGTATCCATACCCTACCCATCAAAAAAATTCTTTACCCATACCCTACCCACTACCGATGCGGTAGAAAATTTTAAACCCGTACCCTCCCCATGCGGATATCCACGGGTCTGTGGGTATCCATGGATATTTGTTTTCATTTACAACTAAGCATCTCATTTTCATATAAAAAATGTTATAGGTTCCATTGACATCACAAAAATGCTTCGTATGTCACTTTTATTAATTTTTTAGTACATGCACCATAAATTTTTTTAGCTCATTTCATGGTGAAAAAACCGGTGGAACGTTATCTCTAAAACGGTTCAGCAAAAAAATTGCCGTTATCGATGCTGACGTTACTCATCATTGTCACCTGTTCATGCAATTTAGGATATGGACATTCGAGAGACGTTTTTTCTGATGAATAAAAATCATATAAAATTGTTTTTTCATGTAATAATTTATATAGTTTTTGTAGTGATTATGGTGCTTAAAAAATAATGGTATCAATAGACCCCCCCCCCCCCCCCCCCTTAAAGAAAACTAACTCTAGTTTAATACATAGAATTTCAACAAGCAACACATAAACTAGTGTTTCTTCGTTATTCTTTCTATCTTTCATTATAAAAAATGATTCAGAATCCATAGCAGTCTAGGCCAGAAAAAATATATCTCTAGCAATTTTTTGTAGTGACGAGTACTTGATCTTATTTGTCTTCGATAATTCAAGAATGCCAAAATCAAGAGATTTTGGAAAACACCATCTAAAATGTGGTCTAACTCTGACTTAATTAACATCCACTTCATTGTTTTACAATTGATAAACGTGGTGGATTTCTCTGACCATTAAAATCATTATGTTTTCCATATATTCATCTTTCAGTGATTGTTTTCATTATTTTTTATTGTTTTTTTGAAAAGATTATTTTCCATTAAAAAGCAGAGAAAATTACAGTGTTTCCATCCATGGCCTCCTCACTACAAGAATGTCATCAGTGAGCAACCCCGCCTCCTTAAACCCCTAGTCCAAAAAACCCGGGGTGGGAAAAATCGGGTGCTAGGGGAAGAGTACGGGCCTTGACACACTGGCAAAAACACCTAACCAAAAGGAAAAAAACAAAAAATATCTTCTGAAAATCCCTAAAAGCCCTATCTGGCCTCAAGCTAAACATGTAAAACATGGGAGAAAACGGCCTTCAGTCTTAGTCTGCTATCTACTGTCTTGACCTGCTGTCCCAAAGCCCTATCTAGCCTCCAAATGACGCCTGCTACCAATGATCAATCTGATCCTCTCTTCGCTCCCGCCGGTAGCATATAAACTCCAGTCAAGAGCAACCAAGCAATCTTCCCAATTCTACTGGAACATCTCAGAATCCACATCAGATGCCTACAAGAAGGTCCAAAGAGCTGCAGCTTCCCAACATCAAGAAAGTATAACCAAGGGGTAAAGATAAAAAGAGAGAACCTGTTTGCACCCTTCATCATGCTGAAAGGTTCTTCCAAGGTGATGATGCCATGCCCAGAAGGCTCATTTTCTACATTTTCAGGCTTGCTGTTTATTTCCACGCTATGATCCATTGCCTTCTTGGTTCTTGATACTCTTCTAGTTGATCTGAATCTTTATTGTCCCTGAAATTGAGATACACAATAGAACATGATCTGCTTATATTGGAAAGAGAATTGAAGCTGAGGATGAAGAATATTTCATAAATACAACCTGGTTTGCACCCTTCAGAAAAGGACTGAAGGGTACTTCCAAAGGGAATAGCCATAAATAAAATCATCTTCATCATGTGTATCTTATGTGGGCCAATTGCAGCATATCTTCATGAATAATGGATCTCAAACCTTGATCAGCTTCATCTATGTTTATAACTCTGTTTTGCTGGGTGACACTTGCCTGTTTTGCAAGGAAATCTGCAGCCATATTCCCTTCCCTATAGATATGTTTAATCTGATAATGGTGCTTTTGAATCATGTTAGTAATCTGATGAGTATCAGCCATATGCTTCCAGGGAGCCTGAGCAGAGCCTTGAATCACTTCAACCAACTGCTTAGAGTCACTTTCTATTTCAGCCTTGTTCAAATTCAGCTCAATGCATTGATTTATACCAGCTTTTAGGGCTCTCATCTATGCTTCAAAATTGGTAGCTGATAAGCCTGCATCAGTCTGCTGTATTCATCTCTAATGATATAACCTCCTCCAGCCAAGCCTGGATTGTGGAGAGATGATCCATCAGTATTGAGCTTGAAAGCAGAATGAGAGGGACCCTGCCATTTGATGGATATTGCTACCTTTCTAGGTCTTGGATCAAGATGTTTTAGCATCCCAGAGTCTGTGAGAATGCTATCCTCATTGTATTTCTGTGTAAGCTTCATATTCTGATCAATATACTGCAAATTTTCTGTGATATCCTTAATAATATGGTTAGTGCCCATATCCACATCATGCAGAGCATTACATCTACTCTTCCAAAGCCCCCATAGAATGAGTGAGGGTAAACAGTGATTGTTTTCATTAATTTGTTAGGTCAAATATGAAATGTATTCGTCTAATGTACAAAACAAAATTGTATATTTCTCCACATGATTTCGGTACGAAATGGTATATATATATATATATATATAAAGTTTAGAATAATTTATTATATAATGGGTCGGGTGGGCATTATAACGGGTAGAAACAAATATCCATACCCTACCCACGACGGGTTTTGAAAAATCAAATTCGTACCCTACCCTATACCCTAACGGGTGGGGTAGGGTGGATATCCACCAGGTTGGATCGAAATTGTCATCCCTAATTTGAAGAAACATCCGGGGGCAGGGGATTATGCTGCACACCGACAGTTCTCTACTTCTCGAGGGCTGGTGTGATTCTGATTGGGTCAGTTTCCCCCTCATTCGTCGGTCCCTGAGTGGTTGGTTCGTGTTCCTTGGTCTATTCCCTATCTCCTGGAAATCAAAGCTAGGAACAGACTACAATATCTCGTTCTCTGGCTGAAGCTGAATATCGGTCTATGGCTTCTCTGACGTGTGTGTTGAAATGGCTGCAGTAGTTGCTTGCCGATCTTGGGGTCGTTCACCCTCCTGGTATTCGATTTTTCTGGATAGTCAGTCCGCTTTATATATTGTACAGAACCCGGTCTTTCATGAACGTACGAAGCATATCGAGGCCGACTGTCACTTCGTTTTGATTCTCCCGTCTTACGTTCCTATGAAACATCAATTAGCGGATATTTTCGCCAAGGTGTTGGGGAGACAACAATTTGAGTTTTTATTGCGCAAGTTGTGGTTCGGCACATTCACGCTCCCACTTGAGGGGGGTATTACGATATTAAGTGATGTAATTGTGATACTCCCTCCGTCCTAAATTGTTTGAGACTTATTCCTTTATGGATGTCCCAAAATAACTCTCATAACTAATATTTAAACTTAAGAAGATTACACACAATAAAAGAATGATATAATTGTAAAGTAGTCATGTTTTTAATGAGAAAACAAGCTAATAAATGATGCCTCCTTAAATCTTTAGAACTCCAAAATATCCAAACAAATTGGGACGTAAGGAGTATTATGTAATTGTGTTTAGTAAGGGTAGTGATGTAATTACGATTAGACTTGGGAGCCCTAAGACTGACCTATAAATATTGTAACTCGGAACTCTGAATGATATACAAAATAGATCGACCGATTTTCACCTATCTTTTCCGATATATGGTTAAATGACTTAAATCTACCTTCTATAAAATAGATATTATTCCAAATTTCCATGACATGTTAGTTAATTTGATTATCAGTTTACGGGGTAATTCTGTTGTAGTAACTCTCTATTAAAACAGGCCATTAGATGACTAACATATATACAAACAAATAAAATATTTTTATTTTTTCCTATACGTGACAGTTATCGACGGTCTATTATAATAGTGAGTCTCTGTCCAGTTTATGTTGCTTTCATGGTAACATGTCGGAATAGAAAAGTAGATTAGAAGATTTGATAGACCCCATCAGGATATATTCATTTAAGGGCTTATGATCATCAATTGCAAAATTGTACTGCAACACTTGGTACATTCGTAAAAAGACGCCATATGAAAAGGTTTTTTTTTTTTTATTTTTTTTTTTAGGAAGCCATATGAAAAGTTCGCTTCAAACATTTTAGCAATAAAATAAGCACACAATTATAATAACTTTCACATTTAATTACAAAAAATAAAAATAAAAATGGTAAACCCTATCATTAAGGGTCCCCTCATCCCGATCCCACATTAAAGTGAAGAGAGGTTAATCAGGTAACCTAGTAGCTCCAACATGGGAGGCCTTTGAAACCTCTGCACATTTAATTACAAGTGAGGATGTATATAGTGGATGACCCATTAATCAATATCAATCATACCGTTATAAATGATGAAAAACTTAGTAATCATATTTGTTATGGTTACTTTATTACTTCCGTACTATATAATGTTTTCAAAATTTAATAGGCTCGGGTGAAATTAAACAAAGGGTCGCTATTTATGATATTTGACAAAATTACAATCTATATAAGTGACATAATATTAAGAGTGTGGGCAATCTGTCCCAATATTCCCCTCAAGTGTTGACAATCTGTCCAACACTTGTACAATTTTTCATTCAAGAGTGTGGGCAATCTGTCCCAACACCCCCCTCAAGTGTGGGCAATCTGTCCCAACACTTGCATAATTTTTTTTAAATAATGTTTTAACCAGGGTTCGATCTCGTGACCTCTGGCTCTCATACTATGTTAAGATCAAGCGCTGACCGTTCTACTACAACCAATTGGTAGTAGTAAAGGTGTCAACACTTGCACATTTTTTTTTCAAGAGTGTGACAATCTGTCCCAACACCCCCCTCAAGTGTGGGCAATCTGTTCCAACCAGGGTTCGATCCCGTGAACCTGGCTCCGATACCATCTTAAGATCAAGCGCTTACCATTCTACTACAACCAATTGGTGCCAGTAATGACGCTACTTTATTTCTTATCATTTAAGAGTGTGGGCAATCTGTCTCAACACATAAGTTAAAACATTTTCAAGGAAATACTGACACTAAATTGTCATAAAACTATCTAACAGTAAGTTAAAAATGTCGGAAAAAAAAAACAAAATTATTGAAAGAGTGACGAGAACATAGAAATAGCAGGGGAAAATAAAAACACTAACAACTATAAAATAGAGTACTGATAATCAGAAAAATTAACAGAATGCTAAACAACAATGGACAACATTACCAGCCACACTAACAAAAAAAACAAATTGACATTGGAAAGAAAAAAAACTTTGTGCATTAAAAGATAAAAAAATCATCAATAATAGTTTCAATATCCAATTTTTCTTGTGATGTTCATGATCTCAAGTGGATTTCATAAAATGCAAAACATTTTATTTGGGAAAATGGTATTATGAAAGGTGAAATATCAAATTAATTAATATCATTATAATATTCTTATTCTTAAAAAATGCCTATTGTAAATTTCAAACTCAGTTCAACAAGATGAGAGTAAGCAAATAACAAGTACTCATCCATCAAGCGAACTTACTTTGTGTTAATGATAATAAATTTTCGATCCTCTTATATTATATTACGGACCCTAGACGGTGGTCCGGCTCACTCTTAATTATCCAAAGACGGACCGGTAATATATTCGAAAGGAGCAAAGATCGTCGTCTCAAGTGTGAGGATCAAGTGTGTTCTCTAGCGCCTAATTATAGTAGTCCAAGGGTATGTATACAAACTACCAACTCTCAATACATACTATCCTTAATTTGGCTCAAAGAAAAATTAAAAATAAAATAAAATACACCAGTACTTTCGTTGATGGTTGTAGGTTCTTGCAAAAAAAAAGAGAAAGCAATTTGCAACATAAATGTTACGGTATAAGAAAATAAAATCACCACCACCTGACCCTCATGAACGATTGATTCTTTAGCACCCAAAAATAAAATATGTTAGGAAGCCACAAAACCAAAAAATAAAACACTCATAAAACGACGTAATTTAGATTTAGACGTCGAATTAGACGTCGAATATCATCTATGCTACAGATTAAGAGATGCAAAAATATATATATAAACGTGACTGCGTACGTACATGTAACATGTAATGGTCTGTGCAAAACTGAAAAGAAGTAATTATTAAACATGCTGCAGCAATATATAGCTATTTTGCTTCAAAGTTTAGATCCTGAAAAACATGTTATAGATTAATTAACTAGGAATTCTATTATACGTAGAGTCTTCATTAATTGGTGAATATTAAGCTAACGGTGAATATACTACAAATTAAAAGACTCACTCTCTAATAGAATTCTTTTTTGAACATGTGAAACATAATTTACAGATGAAGATCAAGATCCAATTCTGCAGATGCACCAATCAACTGCTTCATGTTATTTCTCTTCCCATTAATCCTGCTAGAACCACCGGAATAGGTTTCCGGCGACGATTTAACTGATAAGGTTAGCTGCAATTTGTCCTTGAAAATACCATCTTCGTTTATTTCAGAATATTGCTGGTGGTGGTGGTGCTCATGGCCGCCGCCGACGCCGCCGGAATCCAATGAAAGAGTATTATGATCCATTGAGAATAGAGATGATTTAAGCTTGGCTCTATCTTTTCTGTGAATGTTCATGTGGCCACCCAATGCTTGTGCATTTGAGAAGCCCCTTTTACAAAAAGAACATCTATATGATCTTAGATGATCTCGGTTATCTTCCTCAGGAGGAGTATTATTAACCCATTGTAAGTGGCTGGATTTTGAGAGACCAATCTCCATTTTTAATGAGCAAGAGAGAGAGAGATGAAAAAAAGATGAAGTACGTACGTAATATTTGAAAATGAAACAGTAGAGAGAGGAGGCCGTATAGAGAAAGAGTGGGAGTCTTTATTTGACATAAGTTTACTACAAGCGTGCCTGATTACAATGCATGTACTTAACATATTATTTTTCTTTCCAATTGACTAATCCCTCCTTCATAAATATCTATCTATTTCAAAAAAAAGAAAAGAAGAAAATGTTCGAGAGTAAAATTACCAAGTACCATAGCATACTCATGGGAGACATAATTAATATGATATTCATTTTAACACGTCATCTTAAATATGAGCAATTTCTTCCTACACTTACACAATATAAATAGGAGGCTTGATCTCATAACATATGGTTCTGATATCATATTGAACTACTATCTCTCCAAAAGCTTAAGCTGATGGAGAGGTTGATAAATAACATCTTATACACTTTAACACGCTCCATCAAGTGTGGATAATCTCTCCCAACACTTGCGTAATTTTAAACACTTCAACATGCCTCATCAAGTGTGGACAATCTCTCAATACTTGCACAATCTTAAACTGATTGAGAAGTTAATAATTATCATCTTATATACTTTAACAACTTGTGATCGTTCACTCGTCATATTAAGATATGAACTTCCGTCATCTCACAACTTAGGTTTTGAGGATGTGACTTATCTTCTTATATTAGTTTGAGCCTAAACTTTCTACACGGTATCAGCGTCATCCATTTATTGTGCAAGTATTGCGGCTCTTTGTTGGCTTTGTGTGCCCTTTATATGCATTGTGTGCCATGTGACCCAAGCCTTTTTATAGGCTCACTTGAAAGGACATATTAAAAAAGTGTACCACAATATTGAGCACCTGTGATTGTTCACACATCATATTAAGAGATAGACTTCGATCACATTACAACCTAAATTTTGAGGATGAAACTCATCCACTTATATGAGTTTGAGCCTAGATTTTTATATGGGTTCTCCTACTTTGTTGTGGTTATTTTATTGTGACACTATCACTACTCATTAGTTAACCATCAACTCTCATCAACATAACAAAATATCACAACAAACATTACACAGCATAGTAAATAATAACAAAGAATAGAAAGCAAACATAGGATATAACCATAAAAATGTAAAATAGAATAGACAAAGTTTACAATATAACCATTGTATTAATATCGTACATAGTGACATACATTATAATGTGTTATTTATAATATCTCACACACTATAAAAATGTATTATGTAAAAGAGATTAAAAATAAAATACTCTAATACATGACATGTATTACAAAATTTCTACAACTGTTGCATCATAAAATCTCTTATATAGCGAGAATAAGAATAAAAAAACATCACTATTGCCTTGGCTACGCCTATTATATTCTTTAAGATGATTTGTTATGCTTTTTGTGACATTACTTGTAACAATAATTTTATTATTTTATTTCTAAAAAAGTAGCTAATTTTTTTTTCTTCTAAGAATTGTTAATATCACAACAGTATTAGGACAACATATACAAACAATTTCACGTTGTTTATCATAATGTATGACTTATTAATCGTTATATGTCATATCGTAATTAATAGTGTAGAATTTTATTGTGTTATTTTATTCTAACAAATTTGTTTTGTCTCCACCATTTTGGATTAATTTTCTGCCGTCCCATGAATCATCTTTTTTACTAAATGAAGAAGATTTTATAAGCTTTTTCCTTATATGTACTCTACTTTCAATAAAGCATATTCTTCCTATCGTTTGTTCATAATGAGAAATCACAATAAATAAATAAATATATAAATAATAATCAATTAATTAATCAGCAAGCACTCTATTACTGAAAATATTGATTTCCCAAAACATAATTATCGACGGACATTAGTTTAAATTTGAAATTATACTTGTAGTTAAAAGTCATACTCAAATTACACTTAAGGTGACGTGGTTTAACACGAGTTCGATCATGCAAATGTTAAGTTATCCAATTCACCTATATGTACATGAACATGACATATACATCGTATTCTGATGGCTACTCCTTGGATCAAAATTTAGTGGGTCATCGTTAAGAGTGATGATACGTGTATAATTTGTTGTGTCACAATCAATGACACACATCGATTATCTCTATCGTTGATAATAATATATTTATATCATAACTACTTAAACTTATTATTACCCCCGTTCTAAAATATAAGTCATCCTAAACTTTTAGTTTGTCACACAATGTAAGTCATTCTATATTATCAATACAATATTTATTACTCTTTTTTCTATCTTACCCCCAATTTATTATCAATACAATCATTTTTCATTACTTAATAACTATTGCATTAATGATAGTCAAGGGGTATTTTAGACATTAACCATCAGATTTATAACATTCAACCACTTTTTTAATCTGTGTGAAAACATCTAAAATGACTTATATTTTAAACCGAAAATAGTATTATTAATGGTGTGGATGGGAAATACTAGTTTGGAGAGGGATTTTGAGGTGAAGTGAAGGATGAAACGGTCAGAATAAATTGTGTGATGTGTATGTCTCCATACATGTTCCACACCGTATAAAGACACCACACAAAAACCTTCCGATATGGATGACGTTGTGTCACAACAGTTATTCCGAATCATTAATGTGTCATTAAATTACTAAGAAAGTGGATGAAAAGTTGAAGGAAAAAAAAAAAAAAAGCAAACTGAATTGGAAATAAAGTCTCGACACAAATCTCCATGTATGAATGGAGTTTTTCATATGATCAGTAAATGTAAGGAATAAAATACAATATTTTAACCCTCGTGCATCGTCACGTACTCCATTTATTATCGATGGACTACGGCTTCAGAATTTAAGACTAGTCATGCTAAAATCATGAGTTCAGCAGTGCGCATCTTTTTTTAACCACACAGGGTTTTTTTTACTTCTTTTTACCGTCAGATGTATGTATGAGTTGATGTATTTTAACCCAGGCGCATATATTTCTTGGTTATAATGACATTTTGGTCCTTTGGTGCATATAGGTACAAAAGAACCGTAGCTTATTATACAGAAAATTAAAATATTGGATTTTTTTTTTTTTTTTTTTTTTTGTTTTTGTTTTTGAAAAGAAAGATTGGATTGTTTTTTACCTTTTTTTCAGCATGCAGTCATCACATTAACGAGAATTTATCGAGAAAAGTTATTAAATAACCGATATACCAACTAGATTAATAACTTGATGTCCCTCCATCAATAAAAAATTACTCTATCCGTTTCAAAATATTTGAGGCAGTTGTCAAAAATACGCTTATTAAGAAAGTGATTTAATGCTATGACTTTTTAGATGCAATGACTAAAAAGTCTCTATAATACAATTAATGTAATCCTCTTTTTAACTTAAATAAAGGGTAAAGTAGAAAAATTAGCAATAAATGCTGTTTTGGAAAATATTTTGCCTCAATTATTATGGAACAAATTTTTTTAACAACTGCCTCAGTTATTATGGAACGGATGGAGTATCAATTAACACATGCCAATTAAATCTGCCATCACACCAGTCAACTTGACCCACTCTCTGAAAAAAAAAAAAAAAAAAAAATAAATGTAAATATTCAAAAAGAAAAACCGTTTCAATCATAATTTATATATGGAACCAAAATCTACACACAATCAAACAAAGTAGCGGGAGTTCTGTATCCAAAATAAAAAAATAAAAAATTAGCGGGAGCGTAAACCAAATTAGATTGTAAAAAATTAGCGGAAACCCGAGTATATATTAAACACTAGTCATAAACCCGTGAATAATGCACGGGATAACATGAAAATTTCTTAAATGTAAACAAATGTGTAATATATTAAGTGAAAGTATAATTTTAATATAAAGCTTACAATAATAAGTATATATGACAAAAATTAAGTATTCATATAGTCTCAAAGGAATTAGAGCTGAAATCATATCATAGACTCACTTTTCCTCAAGCAAATATTCCTGTAAATCCAAAATGACAACAATATCATGCGGAAGATCCTACATAGGGGTGCTTGACGGTGCAAAAAAAAAACTCACACATTGACAAAGAAAAAACAAACACAGGTTATAACACCCCGCTTCCGGATACCGAGTCCTTATCCGGAAACGAAACGCTCGGCACATATAATATTAAATAAATTCAATATTATATGTAAGTCTCTACTACGTCGTATCAAGTTTAGCAAACGGAAAGCTAAAAAGACTCGACAAAACCTCATAATTGCTACTAAGAATAGAAACTCCAGACATACTAAAGATAGAAAGGTAACTTACAACAACGATATAAATCTTACAACATACGATGTTCCAAAAGTAAGATACAACACATGTCTTACAAACTTGAAATAAAAGTACAACATAATCTAGTACAACATTTAATAGAAATGTAAAAAGAAAGCATCATCATATCATCAACGTCATCAAATCATCATCGAACTCATCAATCAGCTCAAGGCTAACATGTTCGTATTCTCACCCCAAAAGCACACAAAACAACATATGCAATTGTGGTAAGTACAAATTACTTAGCAAGAGGAAGAAACTAATGTATAATTAAGTCTTACAACGAAAGATTCTTATTATTATTATTATTTTGTTATCTTTGTGAGACCGACTCAAACTCTAGGGTTCACTTCATGCTAATCAACATGTTGTGACTAACTGTTTCTAGCTTAGTTTATCTCTGTTACATCATCATTCAAGGGCACTACACATGGTGTTCACTCACCACGAAGTATCCGGGTGCAACATATTGGCGGATCACACCAATATCCACGGGGGAAAGCCCGATAGTGTACACGCTCGGCGGAGTCCTTCCGTACGTAAGGTCTCGGACTTACGGGGTGGTGTTACTCCGTACGTAGCGTCCAAAGACTTACGAAGTTATCCACTTTATCTGAATGCCCACACATCGCGATATAGACTTGTGTCTTACCAAAAATGGATTGATGTTTAATATTTTTACTACACAAGTATGTTTGTCATTATGTTGTTAACTAACCACCTAAGTGCTTTCAAGTAAACTCTCTCACATATACTACTCTCTTTCCTAGACCACTACACACGGACAAGGCCTAGCACATACACAGACATTGATGAATTCTAATTCATCAAACCACAAGCCAATCATACTCTTCCGACGGTCCCGAACTTCAACTCCCTTGAAGTGTACATTCGATGCCGGAACTAAACGCATCAGAAGCTTAATCGAGGTTTGTTCATGTTTAATTAATGTAATTAGATCATGAAACAACATTTAAGAGTCATACCATAGCTTAAAACAACTTATTTTTCAAAAACAGGGGCAATGTGTGCACCTTCCAGGAAATGTGTGCACACTGGGCACAAAAGACATTCAGCCCAGCCAGTGTCTACACATTCCAGGGAATGAGCGCACACTCTAGGGCCTGCACACCTGCACAACAAAAACAACATTTTGCCTCAGCAATGTGTGCACATTGCTAGCCAACGCACATTGAGTGCAGAAAACTCCCCAAACACATTTATGCACTCTTGTTGATTTCTAACTCGTTCCCAACATGTTTAACACCAAAATACTCGATAAAACAGCAGTAAAACAGGTACTAATCATACTATAACTTGTTATATCACAAAAACAACACCTAAGTATGATTTCTCACCACAAATCATACCCAAAACTCAACCTTAGCATCACAAAACTATAATTGTACATTAGGAAGAGCCTCTTACCTTCTAGCAAACAAACCAAGCGACACCACAAGAAGGACTGCAACACTCTTCAGCAAAACTTCAACCAAAACCTTTCAACTCTTGATGATCTTAGGATCAAAAGCAAGCCCTTTCTCCGTTGATTCCGTTTCTGCAATTCTTTCTATAATTCGTTGATTCCTTTTCTGCAACTCTTGAAGAAGTTTCCTTTTGCTTTGTAGTTTCTTTTTCTCCTTTCAAGTTTGACTATTGCACTTTTGTTTTTCTTCTGATAACTCCTTAGTTAATGTGGAGTTTTATTCCAAGAATAACTCCCATTAACTCCAAATAAAACTTCCTTCTTTATCTTTTTTTTTTCCTTTTATTCTTAATTCCATAAATTAAATATAATACTCCGTTTTTCATAAAAAGACACGTCTGCCCTTATTCGAAAAGTTGGGATATTACACAGGTATTTCTGAATAAACATAGCAATAATGAAGATAATGTGTATAAACAATTTGTGGTAAGACATTGTGAAACTTTCTAAGCACTAATGAAGTGCGTAACGAATATTATTTCCGAATTTTATTTCTAATTTGTTATGCACTAATCATGTATAATAAGAAAAAAGACGATTTCTCTTAATTTTCATGAAAGAAAGTACATGATAAAGAACAAATATTCAATCGACCAATTTGTTTTCCTTGACCCCATCGCTTCTCTAACCACCCCATTCACGGCTACTAATCCTTGTACACTAAATCGAGCAATCCTTGTACAATTTATGACATCTTGAATTGCAGGTATGAAAATGAACTATGGGATGTGCCTTATGAAGTAAAAAGACTCAAAATATGTTATGAAAAACGTCATATTCATCAAAAAAAATTCCATCAACATTCGGCAAACAGAGATCCTCTAGATATGAACCAAGAAATTACATTAACAAAAGTTAGAGAAGAAGAAAAACCCGTCGAAAAATCATGAGACACCATCAGTAATTCACCCGCACACTTATCCATCTTTAATAAAATGAAAAATAATAATTTTCAAACTAATGATTGAGAATTGAGAATTGAGCATTCCATGCTTTAATCATCCCCATATTTTAGACCATTGATCGCGATTACTTTGCAAGAAACTTTCCGATCAAATTTCGCTTACATGAATCAATACTTTTGTCCACTTAGCTTGATAAACATCAAACAAAAATATATGAAAGGTCTCTGTTACAAACCAAAAAAAAAAAAGAACAAAATTTTTTTTAAAAAATATGGTCCATGATAATAAAGAATTATGAGTATATATCTTAAAAGAATGTTGTTAATATATTCGAATCAAACGAACTCTTCATTTATCACAAAACGCGTAATTATTTTTTTTTCCTTTTTTTCCCCTGCAAATGATCTAAAAAAGAAACAGATCAACATTCATGAAATAGGACCATGGTGATACTTTCAGATATAAGAAATGACCAGCGACTAATATATATATTTGTCGCTGTTTTCTTTTCACTCGTTTTAATTATTTTACTTTTGAAAGAGATCATACAACAGGGCGGACACGCAAATGAAGGAGCCAAGCATTTCCCAGATCATGGGAAGACTATGGATCTGTGTGCGGGAAAAGAGGCCCCACGGAAAAAGTTAATTAAAAAAAAAAACGTGAAGAAATCAAAAATAAAATGGCTCAAAGCAGATTAAATAATCTACACATTGTGGCAAATTCTAACTATTAAAATGTCAGAATGACCCTGAAGCACTTTGAAATTTAAATCATAATTATACAAAAATGAAAAGATGGCCATTATTTTGCAACAAAAAAAATGGAAATAAAAAAAATCTTCGATGCAAAAACAGGACAAATAGAAAATTACAAAAACAGGTGGGGGCTAACTGTGTAAAATATATATGTATAATTTTTACAAGTTTACCCTTTTTAAAATTTTTATTGGTGGTCCAAGTATGACATGGTGAGTCCAGACCACCATAAAACTAGGGATGGATCAATATAAAAATTAGTAACCCAATCAAATGAAAATAAAACGGCCGAACATATTCTGTTTATAGAACAATCATTTCCAATATGAAAACTTCTCAAGTTGTGCAGGGTGTTATGACATCAATATTTAATGTACAAACCTATGACCACAACAATTGAGTTTAATCACTGGTGGGTCGTCAAACCATAAAAAATAATTCAGCTATTACCTTTATAGCTAGTATACCGGAAATAGGGGTCGAACCGACAGGAAACGGTGGATTTATTTCTTCTAAAATTTGTAAAATAACAATATTTTCGGTTTTTGCCTAATTTCCTAAGAAGAAAAGGAAAATACAATAAAGAAAAATAAATGAATAAAAGTTCCAGCTAATTAATTATTCTCCTTCAATTCCTATGATTGATCACTGATGCAAAGATGACTCGTTAAATTATTAATAAATTGGTTATAATTGCCGACAATCGCCAAGCAACCAATATTTTCTATATTCGATAAGCAGGACAATCGCCACTACTTATTCTCTAACTGTGTAGCACACCTCTCAACAATCGTTAGAGGTTTGGTGAGAACAATTACATTAACGATCAGAAAAACCCAATTCTAGGTATTAACGCACATCGGGTTAACTTTAACATAGATAACTTATTTCCACAACAGGAAATCCTACGGGCTACGAACCGGCAGACAATATGTTGTTTATCAATTAAAATCAAACCTTTATGACAATCTTCTCGATTCGATTTTTGGTGCTAGACTAGAAAATTCATCTAATTATCGTGCACAAATAACCAAACAAACAATCTAATCATCAACAGAGAAACCAGAAAATAAGTAAATACTAACAATTTAATCGAGTAGAACGAACAATTCGATCTCACGATCACACGGAATCGAGGGTTGAACAATTAATTAACTGGAAAATAAAATCTAATTAATCATCCAAATATATAAAAACAATAATATGAAGCAAAAGAACAAGAACGAAATACCCATAGCCCAAGGAAAAGAATCCCGGCACCGTTGCGCAGCTCTCTCGTTTCTGCGTTTCTGCGTTTCTGTTCACTAATCCTCCATCCAACCTAATAATTCTCCATTTCTATTATTATTCTATTGTTGCTGCTGCTTCTCGTGTAGAGGAAATAGAAATTGTTGGGCCAAGCCCAATCTTATTTCTTAAATAAAATAAACCTTATAATAGTAATAATAATAATACTTAATTATTAAATTGTCTTTTTAATAGTAAAAATCCAATGTGAATAAAAGAGTGGAAATCCACGGCTAGCTTCGACAGACTTTTTCCTCTCTTCATTAGTCGGGATCTCGACATAGACGAAAACTGAAACTCTGAAGTCTTTAAAATCCGCTTTTCTCGAATCTCCCACAAAAAAACTTTCAAAAAAATGCTGTATAAGTCCCAAAATCTTCCAACATCTCTTCCGAGCTCCTAAAACCTGAAAATCAACCAAAACATACCCGAAATAGAGCATCTCCCGACAAAATACATATAAAATAACCATATAAAACACCACGAAATATGAACTCATCAATCACCAATGAGAAAAAACAATAGAAAGTAACTTACACTGAATGCCCGAACGCAGTTGAAGTCCCGTACACAATGGTGCGCCATTTTAAGCACACACCTTCCACCGAAGAAAAAGGAAGGAAGTAATTGATTAATTCCATAAAAAGTTGAAATCATACTAAAATTCATCAGAATACGAGGAAAAAAACTCAGAAACAGAACAATGAGGGTAACGAGTTGGCTTAAAGTGTTGTCCGTGATGAAAGGAAAGATAGTTGTATATCACAACCACCGAAAGGTCACTTACACATAGAGAAGGCAGAAAAGGGAATGTGGAAGGTTACCACGAAAAACATCAAAGAACCAACCATCAAGTAAAGGGGTTAGCAAGTAGAGTAACATCAATATTTGACATAGTATGACACAGTTGTCTCGTTCCAACCGATGTGAAATTCATGTAAAAATACTATAATCAACAGCAGAGAGTTCAAAATGCAACTCAACATCTATGAAGATTGAAAAGATCATAAGCTGAACCAAAAGCAATGTCTCCACATTTTGTATGCAAGTGTGCAAAAACATCATAAGCCTAAGAAAATTCAATACATGTGGGCATCAAAATTGCACGACATACCTTTGTTTCTGATTTATGTCTATGATTTTTGTGAGCAACGGTTCCAACAGCAAGGTAGAAGATGAATGTGACATAGAAAAAACATTCAAGTCATACCAAAAGCATACTCCTCGCCCTCTCTGATTGCCCGTATCATAAACATGTATCAAGAAAATAAGATCTGAATGCCTAATAACTTTAAAAGGCTGAAATGAACAGGGGCATCAAAATTGCACGACATACCTTTGTTTCTGATTTATGTCTATGATTTTTGTGAGCAACAGCTCCCATGCCACCGATACTCGAGGCACCACATCAATTCACCCTCGGTCTTTGTTAAGGGTGATTTTATACGTTTTATAAGAATATATTTTAAATCAATTCTCTCCATATTCGTATGTTTCTCATAGAAATCGAGGTTTATATTGAAATATTGAGCAAGTGATGTTTTTAACGGGTTAATCGCAAAATTGGTTAATTTATGTGTTTTATTGATGGTTTTATGTTGGTTTGAATGATATTACATTTTGCGATGTTTTGATTAACTTGTAGATGCATAATATTGGTTCAAAAGAGGACTAAAGGTTGATCAAGTCGGATTTAATTGATGAGAAAGAGATAAAGTTGAAGATTTCGAATCTGGATTACATTGGACGAGCGTCCAAGGCCCGTCCGGATGGACGGGCGTCCATCAAAGTGAACTCGGCGTCCGGGATGAAAAGTTGATTCGAGAGAGTTTGGACGCCGAAGTGGACGGGCGTCCAACAAGACCGAACGAGCGTCCGGGAAGACCCACGGCCGACTTAGGCGTCCACGGCCGACTTAGCCCCGGCCGACTTAAAACCCTATAAATATCAGCTGCGCCCCAACCCTAATGACATCAGATTTTCACACATTATTGACTCTTATTGATACATATTCATTAGAGAAAAACCCTAGGCGGCCCCAGCCCCCTTTGGGGAGGCTGGGGTTGCGGATTAATTAGGTTTTTATTTTCGTTTTCTTTTCTTGTTCGATCTTGATGATGGCTTGAAGTCGTGAACTTGGAGCGACCATGGGAGATTTTCCAAAGAAATTTTTATTCTTTCTTTGGATGATTTTGTGAGTGTTTTAATTAAAGTTTGTATCTTTCTTTTGTTTATTTGTTTATGCAATCGATATCGGAAGATGTATTGCTATTTGATGTTTACCGTATGATGGAAATCGGTGTAAACCTTAGATCACCATAGGAAAGATTAGACTTTTAACCTTGACATAACGGAAGTTGATAGGTTAGATTTCTAGGTTGTTAGATCTAATAGATCTTGCACCTTGTTTTGAGAGCGTTAATCTCTATAGATCGGAAGATGATGAGATTGATAGACGGATTACTTACGGAAGTAGGAATTCATACCTTTGATTAGGTGAACCACAACTTTGATTGAATCATCATAAGATAATCTAGGGAAGAATTAAGGGTTGCGGGATGGTGGATCATGTTTGTTCTATGTTGATTTGCTTCAGTCATTATCATGATAGTTAGTTTTATTGTTTTCTTAGTTGTAGTTTTATTTATTTATTATCGCTTTTATCCTCCCCGGCTTTGGACCGACAATCCTCTCATCCGGTTTATTTTATCGTTTTTAGTTTCGTTTTAGTAGTAACAACCTTAGGAAAATTAATGAACTAGATACCCCGATTCCCTGAGATCGACTCCGGTATTAATCGCTATACTACGATCCCTACACTTGGGGAATACCGGATTTATAAATTTATTACTTGTTTGTTTTGTTAGATAAAATCCGTGACAAGTTTTTGGCGCCGTTGCCGGGGATTGGGTGCGGTTGTCCAGTTCATTATTAATTTTTCTAAGGTAGTATAGTGGTGAGTATTCCCGCCAACGGAACCAAAAACAAGTTTTTGGCGCCGTTGCCGGGGAATCGGTGCGGTTGTCCAGTTCATTATTAATTTTTCTAAAGTTGTTCTTTGTTTTGTTTTTCGTAGGTAGTTTGTGTTATCTAGTGATTATTAATTTTTCATAGGTTTGTGTTTAGGTTCCAATTAGGGTTTTGTTTAGTTTTCGTGTTTTGTTTGGACTGTTTTCGTGTTTAGCGAGCGTTTATGTGCTTCAGTTTGAACGTAAACGGGCGTCCTGAACTATTGGACGCCCGTCCGTCCAAATCTGATCGTCTCTGTTTGTGTTTTGCCCAGGCAGACGAGCGTCCAGTAACTCGGACGCCCGTCCTGTTCTTTCTCCGGGCGGACGTCCGTCCGCAACTTGGACGCCCGTCCGCTCCGTCTCGTCACCGCTTTTTATTTATTTATTTTTGTTTTAGGTAGATATCGTGGTTTAGGGTTTCTGTTTTTCGTAGGTAGGTTTCGTAGGTAAGGTTCTAAGGTTGAATCATCTGACTCCACGTCTTTCGCGGTCAAATTTTTGGATAAAAGGGATCGTTTTAGCATTCGTTAGTATTTTGGCCGTAACTTTCGGCTCGAGTGTCGGATTTACGCGCAGGACCCTAATTCGGAAAGCTCGTTCCGACACCGTTTGATGCCGTTTTCGAGGTCAAAATCCACTGTTTTCCCTTCCATTTTGGGCTCAGAATATTTCAACACGTTTTTCTTCCTTTTCTTTCGTTTTCTGTTTTTTTGTTTTAAATTTTTCGTAGGTAGGTTTCTGTTTAGTTTTTCCGTATCTTTTTCTGTTTTTGTTTCTTTATTTCTTTCAATAAAAAGTACCGTTAAATAAATTGAGGTTTTTTTTATTTTGCCGTGTTTCGATAACCATTGGGTTAAGAATGTGCAAAACCTTTTTTTTACTCAATTTATGAAACGTGAATTTAGGTTTCATAGTTTTGTTTTCGTTTTTAATAAACACTAGGGTTTCTGTTTTAATGATATGGTATTAGGATATGATGTTAGGGTTGCTGCTGTTTTCTGGTATCAATCGAGTCTGCTGAGCTTTTCTGCTGAGTCCGACGGGCGTCCATAGTAAGTGAACGCCCGTCCGTCCCATAACGCACCAACTCTGTTATGTTTTTAGAGAGTCAGACGAGCGTTTGCCTGTTACCCGAACGCCCGTCTGCTGTATGTGGTTCTGGACGAGCGTCTGTCTTGACCAAACGTCCGTCCAGTGTGTCAGCTTCTAGTGAATAGAATTTGATTTTTAATGCTTTGTTTGACGTGGATACTTTCATATGAGCTTCTGTGGCTAATTATTTTTACGTAGATGTTCTGAACTTGCATGTTTACATCTTTCCATCTACTGATCCATGTTAAATAATTGGTTAATCGATATATACATGCTTCATTAACTGACATGGATGCTTTAATGTGAGCCTCTGTGGCCGTTGTGTATATGCGTAGATGTCCTGTTCTTTCACCGTTATGGTTTTCTTTCCATCTATTGCAATCCATGTTGAGTAATTCGCCTAGCTAGACGTGATTCTAATATGACTTATGCGCGTTCTGTTGTCGTCTATCTAGGGTGTTAGGATTCATCCATGCATGTTATAGTTACTGTCGGTTCTCGTATGCTATAACTGTTCTTATTGTTATTTAGTAGCTAATGTCGGTTTCGGTATGCTACATATCGTTGTGATGAATCCTGTGAGCTTTGAGACCTATGTGCTTTCTTGATTATTTTTGTAACTCATATGGGTAGCTACTGTCGGTTTTCCGTATGCTACCATGTCTTCTTATGAGTTATATATGTTTAGTATAGCTAACTGTTGGTTTTCCATAATGCTATCACCTTTGATGAGTCTTAAGGCGCGTCTACACGCATTTAATGAATAGTATCGTCGTTTATCGTAAACTATCATTATTTGGTAGACGTTTATGATATACATGTCGTGTTGCAAATGAGTGGGCTAGTTTTCTTTCTTTTATTTTCTTTTATTTTTGCATATCATTTAGTTGCATGTCATCTAGTTGCATTGTTTTTCTATTTTTCTTTTATTTTTCTTGAGGGTAGTTACTGTCGGCTTGCCGTATGACGATACGGGGTTTCACACCCTCCACGTGTCGTCTATCGGTTGGTCAGCACATTATAAAATAACGCCAGTGTATTCGTGTCGATGCCCAGGCTCGAGGCCAAGGCCATCATATAAAAGCCAGGCTACGACTATCGACTATCGACTACCGAGCAGTGTGAGATGACAAGTCCATAAGGATAGAGTCCACACCAGCTAGCAGTGTAGGACAATGAGTCTAGGGACGATCACCGCAGGTCGGTAGTATCGACACCGAGGACAGAGTCCACGCCAGCTGTCCAGGCCCACCCACAGCGATAGCTTGGGCAAGGGTTTAAGGCCCATTTAAGGGTAAAGATGACAATAACACAAGCCGACCCAACCTTAGTGTTTAGGCAAGTATTGTCATTATAAATACCCCCAATCCAGGAACTACGTAAGGCTTGATTCCCAACCCGAACAGATACGTAGGCACTCCAAGATACGCTCTTGGACTCGGCCCGCATACATAAAATCCACCCCTCATTCCTCTTTTTGGCATTAGGGTTCTTGTGTGTTCATCACTAGATTAAATTAGGGCTCAAATCATTAAGGTGACATAATTTGTCATCGTCATTGGCGCTAGAAGGAGGGCCTTCTATTGATCGAAGACGCAAGAAATACGATGCCTCCCAAGAAAACTGCATCCAAAACTACATCCAAAGCAGTCGATCAAGGCTCCCAGATGAACGAGCCGATCGATCCGGATATGCAAGGAGACGAAGATCCTGCCTTGGATCTCATTCAGCACGACCCTCAGCAAAAACAAGGGGACAAAAGATCAAGCTTTGAACCCTATCCAGGAAACCCACCAACCAGAAAAGCAAGCCCTTGCTCCAGGATATCGGGCGCTTGCGGATCAGTTGGCAGGGGCAGATTTGGAGGTAATGTCCAGGATAATCGCCGAGCCAGTTACGGCGCGAAGGCGGGCAGACGCCGCCCAGAAAGAAGCAATGGCGGAGGGCGGTCAGAAAGATATAGTGGACAAGCCTAAATAGATTCCTGGGGACGAAATAAGCGCATCATCTAGCTCAGTGGAAAGGAAGAGACGTGAAATCCACCAAAAACACCAGAGAGGGGATGATGATAGCGCTAGGGAAGAGCTGAATGCAATTTTGGGAAAGAATCAGGTGTCGTTGTGGCTCGAGTCTCCCTTCACAAAGGAGATCGAGAGCTTCCCTAAACCTAAAGGGTTTAAGATACCAAAGATAGAGCCTTATGATGGCACCACCGACCCGGAGGACCATCTCCACAGGTATCTATCTCAAATGAGGTTGGATGGGGCACCCGATGCAATGCGATGTCGGGCATTCGAGACGTTACTCGTGGGTCGAGCAAGAGAATGGTTCACGAAGCTACGACCAGGGTCGATCTCCAGCTTCGCCATGCTCGCTCGAAAGTTCCGAGATGCGTTTATAGTCAACAAGAAGTTTCATCTGAGTGCCACGCACCTCATGAACGTGAGGCAGCAAAGAGATGAGACGGTGATGGAATATTTGAAGAGGTTTAATCTCGAGGCCATGCAGGTCAAAGACGCGGATGACCGACTTCTGATCACATCGTTCGTAGGGGGGCTGCGTAATACTAAGTTGTACATGAAGTTGAGCAGAGACGTTCCCCATACCATGGACGAATGTGTCAATGTGGTGCATAGATTCTGTCAAGGGGAAGAGGCAGTGCGGCGGCACACCCAATCTGATTGGATGGAATCCAAGAAGGACACCCGAGGTCCGAACAGGAATCAGTCCAAGAGGCAGGATATTGAAAGTAAGCCATCGGTCTGGGACCGTATCGACACGTCCACCTCAGACCGTGGGGGCAAGAAGGGACCCTCACGTGATAAGGTCTTTATCCCACTCAATCGACCTCGATCTGAGGTGTTTTCGATTATGCTTTCAAAAAACTTGGCGAGGAAACCGCCACCGTTGAAGAAACCTCGAGAAAAGAGGAACGCAAGCAAATACTGTGATTTTCACGAGGACATAGGTCATACAACTGAGGATTGTATCGACCTGAAGAGAGATATCGACGTCTGCATTCAGGAAGGAAAGCTAGACGAAGTTGTTGACAGATCTCGGTATGATGGGCCCAGAGGGCGTGGGGAATTTAAGAGGAAATACTCCGATCAAGACAGGAACCGAGGTCGAGATGCCCAGAGACGAAGGGATCGGTCACCTCAGAGGAATCGATCCCCGGGTCGAGAAGGAAACAACAGAGAAAATTTTGGTCGAGATAGATATGAAGATAATCGACCAGTTAACTATGTCAACACAATCTTTGGTCCTGGTGAGAGTGATAAAGACCAGACCAGCGAAGAGCCAGCTTGTAGCTCGAGAGAGCGCAAACAGCTCAGGTTCACGACGAAAGTCGGATACGGCCCTCGAGATGATATCCCCAAGTCGAGAAGTCATAGCGAAGGGTTAGTTATTGAGGCGCTATTAGCCGAGCCCGTGTATCGAGAGTCCGTGTCGATAACGGGAGTGCAGTGAACATCATATATCACTCGGCGTTCCAAGCAATGAAGTTGAAAGAGAAGGATCTAGCCCCCATAGCGTCTCTCCTATTCGGATTTACAGGGCAAGCAGTCCACCCCCTGGGCTCGATAAAGTTACTCACGACAGTTGGGGATGGCGAGAAAGGAAGGACACTTGAATTAAGTTATGTGGTGGTCAAGGCTCCCCCTGCGTGCTATCATATCAACTTTTCATAATAGTATGAAGTTTCCCACTAGGAACGGTTCCCACGAAGTAAAAGGAGACGTTGAAGTCGCTCGGAGTTGTAACTCTGTTGTCATGAATGGGAAGATGGCGGTTCAACAAGTCTTAGTAGAGGAACTGATTCCAGAGGAAGAAGAGGAGAAGAGTTGGGTCTCCAGTGATGCAGTTGAAAACGTCCGACTCTGGGAAGGAGAGGACGATCAGTGTGTGCAAGTGGGGATTTGGATCCCAGAGAAAGATAAACAGTTATTGGTTGAGCTGTTGATCGAGTTCAGAGACATCTTTGGCTGGAAGGCCACTGACATGCCGGGGCTATCTACCGACATTGCGGTTCATAAGATCGAGATTGATCAGGCTAGGAAGCCAGTCAAACAAAAGAAGAGAAATTTTGCGTTGGATCGACTTGAGGCTATTGAGTTGGAAGTCGGCAAGCTACTAGCGCCCAAGATAGTGAAAGAGGTATTCTATCCCGAGTGGCTAGCTAACCCGGTTTTAGTCAAGAAGCCCGATGGTAGTTGGCGCATGTGTGTGGACTTTACGAGATCTTAACAAAGCATGCCCGAAAGACTCTTATCCGTTGCCCAAAATCGACGGGTTAGTAGATTCAACCATTGATTTTGAAGTTTTTGGTTTCTTAGATGCATATAAAGGATATCATCAGATTTTAATGGATCCTCGAGATGCGGAAAAAACAGCGTTTATCACAGAATTCGGCACCTTCTGCTATGTGACCATGCCATTCGGATTAAAGAATGCTGGGGCAACATACCAGAGGGCAGTCAACAAGATATTTGCAAAACAAATTGGTAGATGTATGGAGGTTTATGTAGACGACTTGCTTATCAAGAGTCGATCTATGAGACAATACCTGGTCGATGCTCGAGAGGTTTTCGAAGTGTTGAGAGAAACGCAGATGAGATTAAACCCGAAGAAGTGCACTTTTGGAGTCAGGTCGGGTAAGTTCTTGGGCTATATGATTTCGAAGGACGGGATTCGAGCGAACCCGGATAAAATTGATACATTGAAGAACATGCCCGCACCACGAAATATCAAGGAAGTACAAAGGCTCACGGGTCGAATGGCAGCTCTCAACAGATTTCTATCGAGATCAGCACAGCGTGCACTACCATTTTTCAAGATACTCCGAAAGGCCAGTCCTTTTCATTGGGATGATGAATGTCGACACAGCCTTTGAAGAGTTGAAGACTTATTTATCAGAATTACCTACCCTCACTTCTCCTCGAGAAGGGGAAAAGTTGTTAGTTTATTTGGCAGTATGCGAGGAGGCAGTGAGTGCGGTCCTGGTTCGAGAAGGGGTACATGGCCAAGTGCCAATCTACTTTGTCAGCAAGGCTTTACATGGCCCCGAGATCCGGTACTCACCAGCTGAGAAGTTAGCATTATGCCTGATTCATGCCTCGAGGAAGTTAAGGCCCTATTTTCAAGCTCATCCCATTGTGGTAGTCACTGATCAACCACTAAAGCAAATATTGGCAAAACCCGACACCTCAGGTCGATTGGCAAAATGGGTGATTGAAATGGCCCAGTACGACATCGAGTTCGTCCCTCGAACTGCGATAAAAGCACAGGCCTTGGCGATTTTTTTGGCTGAAGGGATCTCCGTCCAACTCGATCAGGAAAAGCAAAGCCCAGAGGAAAAATGGACTCTTCAGGTCGATGGAGCATCGAGTAAGGAGGGCAGGAGCAGGGCTCCTTCTGGTAAGCCCGAAAGGCGAGGAATTCCCCTACGCCCTTCGATTCGACTTTAAAGCAACGAACAACGAAGCCGAGTATGAGGCTATGATTACTGGTTTAAAGCTCGCCTTAAAGCTGGGTGTCGAAGATTTGTCGGTTTACAGTGACTCACAGTTAGTGGTCAATCATGTGAAAGGGGAGTATGAGGCTAAGGAAGAAACCATGAAGAATTACTTAGCAGTTGTCCAAAGCCTCATACCAAAATTCAAGACAGTTAAGTTTGAGCAAGTCCCCCAAAGTCAGAACAAGAGAGCCGATGCGCTCTCCAAGTTGGCATCAAACTTCATGTCAAGTAAGAAGGTTCTAGTCGAGTTATTGACCGACCGGAGTTACATCGAGACGGAGGCCCAGCCTATCACTCAGCAGGCCACGTGGATGGACTCGATCGCTCTTTACCTCAAAGACGGAATACTGCCATCTGACAAAGTGCAAGCCAGGAAAGTTCGACTCCAATCGGCGCGATATGCGTTCTTTGATGACATCCTTTATCGGAAATCTTTTGTAAGCCCATGGTTAAGATGTGTTTCCGAGACGGAAGGCGAGTATCTCTTAGAGGAGGTTCACAGAGGAGCCTGTGGGAATCATTGTGGGGCCAGAATGTTGGCTCGAAAATGCAAGTTAGCTGGGTATTTCTGGCCGTCGATGCAGCGAGATGCGAACAATCTAGTACAGAAGTGCAACGCTTGCCAGGTTCATGATAATATCTCCCATCAGCAAGCGCAAGACATGAACGTCATCTCGTCAGCATGGCCATTTGATCAGTGGGGAGTCGATATTGTGGGGCCTCTTCCTCGAGCTCCGGGAAATCTCAAATTCGTGGTCGTCGCGGTGGACTACTTCACGAAGTGGGTAGAAGCTAAGGCTTTGCCCGACATCCGAGCTGCCACCATCAAAAAATTCTTGTGGGTCGACATCCTATGCAGGTACGGAATTCCGAAAGCTCTAATCTCGGATAATGGTACCCAGTTCGAAGATCGAAAAGTTAGAGAATGGTGCGGTGAATACCATATCGACCAGCGATTCACCTCAGTAGCACATCCACAGGCAAACGGTCAAGTCGAGCAAACTAATCGACAGATCAAGCTGGGTTTAAAAAAGAGGCTAGAGGCAGAAGGTCGAGATTGGGCAATTCAACTTCCGAGCATCCTATGGTCATATAGGACAGCTCCTAATTCGTCGACAGGGGAAACCCCTTTTTCTTTAGTGTATGGATGTGAAGCGGTGATACCCGCAGAAATTGGGGTCCCTTCCCTCGAGTTCGGCCTACAATGTGGAGACAAATGATCCCGAACTCCGACAGGAAAGGGACAATGTTGAAGAGCGAAGAGAGATAGCCTCAGCCAGAATGACAAGGTATAAGCAAAAGATCTCTCAGTATTACAACTCGAGGGTAAGACACAGGTACTTCAAGGTTGGCGACCTGGTTCTAAGGAAAAATGAAGCGAGTCGACGGGGAAGCGATCGGAAAGGCGACCCCGAATCGGGAAGGCCCATATCGATTCTCAAGGTTCACCCCAAAGGGTCTTATCAACTTGGTCGAGCGAGATGGAACCACGATTCCTCGACATTGGCACGCCAACAATGCGAGGAAGTATTATGTTTAAGATAAGCTTTACTTTGATGAACCTGTTTACTTTTCAATTCTGAATCTTGTAATAAGTCCATGAGACAATTTTATGAGTATTCTAATAAATTTGTATCTTTTCGAGATGCTTTCTGTGTTTGTTAAGATTTATAGCCAAAACAATACAAGTCCAATGTGACAGAAAAGTTAAAGGCAAAACGATCGAAAACGAGTAGAGAAATCCGCAGGTCGGACATCTCGATAAAGCCAAAGCAAAGTTAGCCCAAAGGGCGACGAATGCAAAGGCACAGAGATGGTTCGCAGGGTCGGGCCAAAGGTCCAAGCTATGAGCCGAACGAGCCCAAAGAGGCAGACAAGGCTAAAGCAAAGGACGGTTCGCATAGTCGGGCCACCTGTCCCAGTCGAAAGCCGAATGAGCCCGAGTGGCGAAAAAGGCCTAGACAAAGGACGGTTCGCATAGTCGGGCCACCTGTTCCAGTCGAAGGTCGAAAAAGCCTAAGAGGCAAAAAAGACCTAAAACCAGGGACAGTTACATTAAAATGCTCAGCCTAAGGTCAAATAAGCCTAAGGGGCAAAAGACTAAGGCAAGCAAATCGATCTCAAGTGCAATAAGAACCAAGGGTTCATAATACACTTGGGGGCAACACAATATCAACAACAAGAACAACAAGTACAAAAATAAAGTGAATAGCGAGTAGCGAGCGAGCCGGGAGCTCGACAAGCGAAAGACTAAGAAACATCAAGATAAGCAAAGTAAAGTCAAGTCAAGAAAGATGTCAAAATCAAATCAAAATTCAAAATAAAGTTGTTACAAAAACAAGGCCGGGTCGAAAAAGACCAAATGAGTTATAAAGGTTATTACAAATTAGAAGTTCGAATATCAGAAGCTGAATTAAAAAGAAAAGGATCAGGGGTCGGCTCCCGGGGTCGGCTCAGTAGTGACAGGGGTCGGATCAGTGGCGGTCGGATCGGCAGTAGGGGCAGACGTGGAAGGAGCATACTTTATAGCCAAAGACTCTCCCCGCTGAAACTCTTCAAAGTACCGATCATACAGCTTCTCCGAGTCGGGATTGTAGAACATCGGCGTCTGGAGAGTCGACATGTCGAAGCTCGGAGTGACCTCCTTCATCTGATCCACGGCCAGAGTGTATCCACCCATCATCGAAGCCCGCATGATCACTTCTAGATCATCTTCAAGATTGGATGACTTGCGATACTCCATGATGGCCTCGGTCTTAGCCTATTCGACCTGCGCCTGCGCTCGATATAATTCAGCCTGTAGCGCATCTCGATCTTGGCGAGCCTTCCTAGCTTCTTCATCTGCAGCCTTCTGACACTTCAGCAGCTTCTCATAGTCTTGAGCCAGCTTGAGCAGCTCTCTACCCTGACCTTGCCTTTCCTCTCGTAGTCGGTCCGGCTCCTTCTCGGTAGTGGCCGGCTTTGCTTCGGCGCCACCAACCTATTTTGCAGCCCCTCGAGCTTGGCGACCGACTCTTGCTTCAAGTCGTTATCGTTTCTCCACGGCGTAAAGGGCGCACTTTTGGCGACATTGTCTTGAAGCAGTCTACCATTCTCCCTCTTGATCTCATCCGCCGACTCCCCTGTCTTGGCTAGCCGTCGGGCAGCCTCCCGACCAACAAGGGTATTCTGCAAAACGTAAAGAATGTATCAGAAAAGGGACAAGGCATGGGATTCGACAGAAGTTAATAGGAAAAGAAGGATCGACTTACAAGACAATTTAATTTTCGCAGCACGAAGGACAGGTTCCTGTCGTCCACGCCAGCGTAGTCATCGGCAACCCAATCTGTACCGATCCCTGGCTCGATGGAGGTCTCAGCGACCCTCTTCCTCTTCGACTCTCGAAGCTGTTCCCTCACCACCTCGGCAACAGATGGTCTTTTCTTTGTTTGCACCGCCGGCTCTTCAACATTTACCTCAATATTCGAGGTCAGATCGATAGGCTCCTCCTCGTCTTCATCTCGAAGAGAGCCGAATCGGACGCTTAACTCGCCGGTGGTCGAGGGCACTTCGCCGATCCAGGCCGCGGCGACGACTCGATCGCGGCAGGCTTTTCCTAGGTGGATGGACGGCCCCCTCTCGAGAAGAGGAAGGCACACGATCTCGGCCACCGGCAAGTCGGTAGTGGCCTCGACCCTCGAGAGGTGGAGCGCCACGACCGTCGACTCGGAATGCGCCGGGGGTTGGTGACCCTGGAGAATTTGCCCACTGCAATACAGAAAAAAGACAAGTTAGTTCTAATCGACAAACAACAAGTTATCAACTCAGCAAACAATAAGCGTGTAAAAACAAGCAAATAAGTAAACATCCTACGGTTGTCACGGATTTTATCAATGGAAAACAACAAGTAATAAATTTATAATCCGATATACCTCAAGTGCAAGGATCGTAGTAAAGAGGTTGATACCGGAGTCGATCTCAGGGAATCGAGGTTGTTTAATCTAGTCTATTACTTCTTCTACTTTGCTACTACTAAAACAAAACTAAGAACAATAAAATAAACTGGACAGAGGATTGTCAGTCCAAAGCCAGGAAGGATAATTGCGAACCAATTTAAACTAAACTAAACCTAATATGCAATAAAAGACTAACTAAGCTAAACACTTCGAATTCAAGGGGTTTTTAATCAATAAAGTTACGAGCGAACAAGCAATTGATCCACCTATCTTACAACATTCAATTTCAATTCAGATTATCTCGGGATCTTTAACCAAGTTGTGATTCACCTAACCAAGGCATGAACTCCTAATTTCTTGGAAAAGTTCGTTTCTTAATCTTCTATCTCTCGAGTAAAGATTATTATTTTCAAAGCGAAGGCGTAAGATTTCTCAATCTAGTAACCTAGAGATTCAACCTAATTAACTCTCGTTATTTTATAGGTTAAAATTCTAATCTTTATTATATTGATCTAGGGTTTAACAAGATTTTCATCAATGTAAACATCACACATGCAAGCATCTTTCGATAAAATTGCAATAAACAATGATAAACGATAATAAAGATACAACTTGAATAAAATACTCACAAGATAATCCCGAAACGAAATCGAAGTGTTGGTAGAACGGCTTCACAACGCTTGTTCTAGAGGGATTTAGCCTCTAGACATGATAAGGAACCAAGAAAGTGCTTGATTCGAAAACATGGAATAAAAAGATGATAAAATTGTATGTAAACTAAGAAAAACGCAGCCGAGCCGCCCCTAGGGTTTAGGGTTCGAATATATGATGATATTGTGTGAGAAAAACGCGACTATATATAGAGAAATAAGTCGGTTCCAAAGAAAGTCGGCCGCGGACGCCCGTCGGCCTTCCCGGACGCCCGTCCAAATTGTTTCGGACGCTAGGGAAGACGCTCGTCCATGCAACGTCCAAACTCTCTCGAATGTAAAAACTCCTCCTGGACGCCAAATCCACTTATTTGGACGCCGGATCCACTCGGACGGGACTTGGACGCTCGTCCAATGTGACTTGAAGGTGATTTCTCCATATTTATCTCTTTTTTTCTTCACTCCACTTGATCATTATCTCTTCCTTCAATCACTTAGCTCGAATTTCAATCTCTTTAAATCATCATTTGAGCCTCATAATTGCACCTATAACACAATGGAAAATATCGCAACTGTAATAAAGTCCATATAATCATAATTTCACCATAAAACCACATAATTATATCAATATTGCGATTAAGTCTTTAAAAACATCGTTTGCTCAATATTTCAATATAAGACCTATTTATTGTGCAAATTATACAATTAAGAGGGAAAATATCATAAAATATACTCTTGAAAACCATAGAATTTCACCCTTAACAACTCCCCCACACTTATCTTTTGCTCGTCCCGAGCAAAACAAAACGAAAATTAGGCATCTAAACAGATATAACATATAGATAATAACTTAGAGGTTCACCGGTGTGTGGTGTGCAAAGCCATAGAAAACTTCCACTAAGTCCAAACTTGAGAAACTCAAAGTAAAACTAGCTAATACCCCTCTAGAGTAGCAATAAATGACACTCATAAGATGTACCCTACAAACGTGACATATCCCGAAAAAGATGATCGAATGAATCTAGGGCCTTTCCGAAATACTCGCAGAGGATAATCCCTACATCATATCTTTCAAATTACACTTTGGGTATAAGACATACGAGAACTTAGTCTTATATTCATTTCATAACAATATCTTTTAGTTGATTTAACTTATTCACTTATAAACACACATCGAATGAGCTCTTGCCCCGTCATAGCGAGAATAGGATATTCGAGATATACCCTACCTTACTCCAATCATAAGGCAGCTTTTCCTGACTGTCGTGAGCTTTTAGTCATCATAGTGGAATAGGACATACGTGGCATACCCTACCGCACTCAAATCATCGACTAGCTTTCGACACACCCAATTGATTCAATCATTAACTCAACTTGCATTTGACCATAGTCACGTGTTACTTATCACATTCAAAATTCTAGATATTCACGATATCATACTTCGGAACTAAATACAAACTATCATAATTCGCGAGATATATACGTAGCACTAAGCACATGACTTATAAGAAAATCAAAAATCACTAATCCAAAACGGGGTATAACTTTATAAGTTAGCTCGTCATTCACTATGGCTCGTGAAAAATAGTGTCAGGTGAAACAACTAACTTATCAAGTACATGAAATATCGCATAGATGACTATAAAAAACAACGAACTTCAAATTGAATTGCCTACTCGGGACCAAACAAAGACAAAAGTGTCGGAAAATTTTGAAAAATTACTCTCATTTTGCATAATAAAAACATTCTAGCGTATTAAACAAACTTATATGCATAGGTACAAATCGAACTATCCCCTCCCCCACACTTAAAAATTCAACATGTCCTCATGTTGTGCAGAACGAAAGAAAAGGTAAAAGTACTTAGCTGATTGTAATTCGAAAGTGGCAATTCCGGAAGTGGCTAGCATCAAATCCAGAAATGCCCGAGGAAATCAATAAACTGTGGACCATCCACCGGAAAACTGATATCAACGAAAAGCTCACAATCGCTATCGAAAAGATCCTGCACACGTGAACAAACAAAACAAAACGGACCTCGGGGAACATAGGGGGATATTATCTCAAAAATGAAAAAGAAGGATAAAGATGAAATCGAAGAAGATAAAAGAGTAATCATTCATCACAATAAAGCACAGCTCAACTGACAGAGACAAACATAATCTTAAAAAAAAACTAAATCAAAGACAAGAAATAACATAAAAGAGAGTCCTAATAAAATAAGGGATATCTAGGATGCCTCCTAGTAGCGCCTTTGGTTAATGTCGTTAGCTCGACACTGTTGAAGACTAGTCCGGATCAGGCCATTTGACTTTTCTGCCAGCCACTACCTCGTGTAAGCTCTGATTAGTAGTGTGGCCGCAGAAACAAGACACCTAACACACGGGGTTAAATTCTTTATAGCTTTCCGGACACGTTTAAACTTCCCCATGGTTGACTTCTTCGTCTTCTCGAAGCTTCGATGACATTCTTGTTGACGCTCCTTCCAATATTCTTCCATATCCCAACTACCGGCTAGAACTTCTTCACATCTACGACTACCGTCATCCTCGAGAGAACAAGTCGGGTGAAAACTCATCGAATCCTTCAACTTCCGTAACACCACACCCGAGGATATCGAGGAAACGGACACTCAAAGGTTTCTCTTTAGGCTCACCAATATAGTGCTTGCACCTTTGACCATTCACTCGAAACGGTTGGTCACCATAACCTCGCGAGTTCTAGAACGCCTCCAGGGAATAATTTGGAGAATTTCGAAGGGACCGGACCAACGTTTCCTCAACTTTCCGGGGAACGGATGTAACCTAGAATTGTATAGAAGAACTTGTTCTCCGACTTGGAATTCTCTTTTCTTAATCTTAGCATCGTGGAGTAGCTTCGTCTTATCCTTACTAATCCCGGCACTTTCGTAAGCTCCGGAGTCCGAATTCGTCCAATTCATGCAACTGCTGCAGTCGATGTTGTCCACAAGATTGGGAATCAAAGTTCAGAAACTTGGTAGCCCAATAGGCTCTATGCTCTAACTCGACAGGCAGATGACATGGTTTTCCGTAGACCATTTGATATGGAGATGTACCCATAGGAGTTTTATAGGCGGTCCTATAAGCCCAAAGTACATCATCCAATTTCAAACTCCAGTCTTTCCGATGACTGTTTACCGTCTTCTCCAGGATTTTCTTGATACTTTGGTTGCTCCTTTCAACCTGACCACTAGTCATCGGATGATATGGTGTGCCTGTTTTATGACGAACACCATACTTTTCAAGTACTTTCTCTAGGGGTCGGTTGCAGAAATGCGTCCCTTCATCACTGATCAAGGCATGTGGACATCCAAACCTCACGAAGATATTCTTCTTTAGAAATTTCATCACCGTCTTATGATCATTGTGAGGAGTGGCTTGAGCCTCCACCCATTTAGACACATAGTCTACGCAGACTAAGATGTATTTGTTACCGCAAGATGATGGGAATGGTCCCATAAAATCGATACCCCACACATCAAAGACTTCGCATTCTAGAATGGGTTTCAAAGGCATGTCAAAACGCCTTGTCAAAGTACCGGTCCTTTGGCACCTATCACAAGCTTTACAGAAAGCTTCTGTGTCCTTAAAGATCGTAGGCCAATAGAAACCGGATTGGAAGATCTTAGCAACAGTTTTCCACGGACCAAAGTGACCCCCAGGTGGGTCCACTGTGGCACTGCTCAATGATATCATGTTGCTCGGATTCTGGAACACATCTCCTAAGCAACCCATCTTTACAGATCTTGAAAAGATAAGGTTCATCCCAAACGAAATATTTCAAATCAGAGAAGAACTTTTTCTTCTCCTGATAAGACATTTCGGGATCGAGATAACGGGCATGAAGGTAGTTCACAATGGAAGAATACCACGGCACATCGGGAGGACAACCATCTATCAACATAATGTTCTCTAGAGGAAAGTAAAGGTCTATATCATCTGGAGCATCCTTTTCCTCACTTAACATTCTGGAAACGTGATCAGCCACTACGTTTTCACTGCCCTTTTTGTCCTTAATTTGAACGTCAAACTCCTGTAGGGTCAATATCCAACGTAGTAAGCGCGGTTTAGCCTCTTTCTTGGTCATCGATAACGCAAAGCTAGCGTGATCGGTCCACACAATCACTTGAGCTCCTAACAAGTAACTACGAAACTTATCCATAGCAAAAACCACGGCCAAATGCTCCTTTTCGCAGTGGTATAGTTAACTTGAGAGGGGTTCAATGTGTGACCGGCGTAATAGATAGGTGGAATTTCCCGTTAAGCCTTTGTCCTAAGACCGCACCAACAAGATAGTTTGATGTGTCGCACATAAGTTCAAAAGGTAAGTTCCAAATGCGATATAAGAATTGGAGCGAGAGATTAAACGGTTCTTAAGCTCCTCAAACGCTTGCTTGCGCTCTCATCAAAATTGAATTCAACGTCTTCCTTAAGTAAAGTAGACGGGGGCTTGGCTATCTTGGAGAAGTCCCGAATGAATCTTCTCGTAGAAACCGACATGTCCAAGAAAACCTCTCACTTCACGCACATTCTTGGGATAGCTCATCTTCTCGATAGCTTCTACTTTCGCCCTGTCAACTTCTATACCTTTGGCGGAGATCTTGTGGCCAAGAACTATTCCCTCATCTACCATGAAATGACATTTCTCCCAATTAAGTACTAAGCTCTTTTCCACACATCTGGATAACACTTGATCTAGGTTGTCAAGACAGTCGTCAAAAGACTGACCAAAGACCGAAAAATCGTCCATAAAGACTTCCATACACTTTTCTACAAGCCCGTCAAAAATAGCCAGCATACATCTTTGAAAAGTGGCTGGGGCATTGCAGAGACCAAATGGCATTCGCCTATAAGCGAATGTACCATAAGGGCAGGTAAAAGTGGTCTTTTCTTGGTCAACTGGATCGATGGGTATCTGGAAATATCCTGAATATCCATCCAGGAAGCAGTAGAATGCGTGCCCCGCCAGACGCTCAAGCATCTGGTCAATGAATGGAAGGGGAAAGTGATCTTTCATGGTTACTTCATTGAGCTTTCTATAATCGATACAGACTCTGTAACCAGTGACAAGTCTCAATGCTATTTCCTCTCCCTTCTCATTCTTCTCAATTGTAATTCCACCTTTCTTGGGAACTACCTGAGTCGGGGAAACCCATTCACTATCAGCGATGGCATAGATAATTCCCATGTCCAGAAGTTTGATGATTTCTTTCTTAACTACTTCTTGCATATGAGGGTTGAGCCTCCTCTCGGGTCGTCTCACACATTTCGCACCCTCATTTGTCTTGATCTTATGCATACGGATGTCCGGAGATATCCCTCGATATCTCCTACTTGCCATCCAAAGGCTTTTTCATTCTTCTTCAAGACGCCGATTAATTTCATCTCTTCTAGTCGAGACACTTGGCGGATATGATTAACGGAAGCTTGTCACCTTCTCTTAAAACACATACTTCGGATGTTTAGGCAACGGCTTCAGTACCAGATCTGCAGGGGGGTCTTCTAAACTTGATTTAAGATCTCCACTTTTCAACTCAATATCGCTGAGTTTACTTAGCGGTCCCACTGCCAAAGCTTCTCCTCTTAATAACTCATCCTCAAAATCACCGCTAATTGATCTAGATTAACCACACCATGGCTATTCGCATTATCGATCAATCGCTCATATTCCGCTTCCACGACCTTGACTTGCTCGTCCATACAGCTCATTGAAGTCATTAAATGACTCCTCAATGGAAAAGCCGGTTGGAGAACCGAGGGTACTTGAATAGATTTAGAGACATTATAGCTCACCTCCTGGTCACCAACTCGAATAGTCACTTGCCCACCATCGCAATCGATGAGGGCTCTAGCTGTGGATAGGAAAGGTCTCCCAAGAATCAGGGGGACTTTCTCATCTTTTCCCATATCTAAGACGTACCAATCAACAGGAAAGGTAAATCTATCGATCTGGACTAAAATGTCTTTCAGAATCCCTGAAGCTTACTTAGAATATCTATCGGCGAACTGAAGGTTCATGGAAGTGGGTTCTAGAAGACTTTGTAAACCCAAATTGCTCACACACGACAATGGCATCGGGTCGATGGATGCACCCAAGTCACATAAAGAATTTGGAAAGACTAAGCCTCCCATCCGCAATGTGAGCACGAATTTTCCGGGGTCACCTCTTTTGATTGGTAAGTCCGGATAATTGATCATTGAACAATCCTCACCAATTGCCCGATCCATTTCTCGCTAACTTCTTCTTCGAAGAAACAACATCCTTGATGAATTTAGTATACTTAGGCATCTCAACCAAAACTTCGGATAATGGAAGATTAACCCGAGTATTTTTCAAAGAAATTAAGCACTTTTTCATATTTCTTAACTTCACTCAAGGGAATGTTGCTTCTCCCGGTGGAAATGGAAGCTTCTTCAACTCACTCTCGAAAAATACTTTCTTTGAGGAAGCACCGACGCTTTGTCTTCCATGTCCTTCCACCTTACAACTTTTTCGTACTTTTTATTAGTCGTGGATCACCCTCCCGACTTTCACTTGATTCTTCATTCCTCGGGGGAACAAACCACCACGAGGACTTACAACTTCTTCACCTCCCAGGGGATCAGCCACCTGAGTCTTTTCTTGCAGAACGGGGGAACGTAGATGCTCAACTTCCCCTCCTGCCTTATCACTGGCAGGAGGGGCTAGTGGTTTCCCTGGTGAGAGGGACCACTCAGTTGAGCACCGCTTCTAAGATTCATTGCACTGGCCTCTGGTATGCCATAAGGAATCGAAGGAACTAGGTCAGTGCTTTGGCCACAATTGAAATCAATTTGGGTTACTAGGCCACCCTTCGGATTTTTCTCCATAAAACTGGGCAACTGCCCTGATGGTCTAGAAGCTTGCTGGTCAGCCATCTGCTTCTCAAGGTTCTTGATTGTGCTCATCAACATTTGGATATTATTATTTTGCTCCTCTCGGAAGTTATTGTTCGCTCCTTCGGCTCCTTCGATAGGAGTCCAATCTAGCTTCAAGATCATCGACGCGAGAGGGGCCTTGAGAGTTCTGAATGTTTTGAGAGAAAGGTTGGCTAGACCGACTTTGAAATGCGGGATTTGGATTGTTAGGCCAACTTTGATTTAACCCTTGATTTAGATTGGAGGAATTCAAGCTCGGGTTCGATTAAAATTAGGGTTTCGATTGAGATTCGAGTTTTGATTGAAGCTTTGACGGAAACCCCGATTTTGAAAATTTCCCCGGCCGCAGAATTGATTTCCAAACCTCGATTCGGCTGGCCATTGAAGGCATTGATCTCTCGCGTTCGTCAAATCATAGGACGAAACGAGCAAGCAGTGCCCCATATCGTCACATACTTGGCATGCGACTTGATTATACCGTCCATGATTCTCGACGCATTGACTTGATAAGGAACAGGGGAATTGAATTGACACTGGCCAACCATATGGCCAGTCGAGAGCAATTCTCGCAGTACACAACTTGAGAGTTCTGTAGAAATGAAGGAGTCTGATAACTCGGATTTGGAGATGTCGTGAGAGTAGCCAGCTGCTGTTTCAGCATGGCGATTTCATTTTGCATTTTCACCTCCTCGATCCTAGGAGGAGGGGGTGGTGCCTGAACAGCTTGAAAGGAGGGGGCATAATTATATTTGGCAATGTCTTCGAACAATGCCCACCCCTCTTGAGGCGTTTTCCTCAGGAATGCCCCACCTGATGAACTATTGACCATGCCCTTGGTGAGCTCGGTCAACCCACTGAAAAAAGTATTGACTTGCCTCTGCAAGTCTAACCCATGGTGGGGGCATTTACGAAGAAGAGCCCTAAATCTCTTCCATGCCTCAAATAATGATTCTGTTTCCGTTTGATAAAAATTGTATATTTCCCTTAAACACTGGGCTGTCTTGGCAGGTGGAAAGTATTGGCTTAAAAATTCTTTTTCCAATGCAGCCCAAGTGGTAATGGATTCTCGCAGGAGAGAGCTATACCACTCTTTAGCTTCTCCCTTCAAAGAGAACGGAAACGAGTGTAAGTTTAATCGCATCCTCACTCACACCTTGAATGCGTGTCGTACCACATATCTCCCGTAAATGTGTGTACGTGTGTGTGAGGATTTTCGAGGGGGACCCGTGAAACATTGATGCATGCCGCATCATCCGAATGAGACCGGGTTTGAGTTCGAAGGTCCGTGCCGTAATGGCCGGGTAAGACGATAGCCGGGTTGACGATTCATCGCACCGGGCATAGCGTAGTCAGCCAACGTACGTCTATCTTCTGCAGCCATAATGATGAAGTTTCCGAATTCCTCGGCTAACCGATCCTCAAGCACACTATAACTAAAAACTAAAGGTTAAACTAAGAACGAAAGGTTAAAACCTATGAAAAGAAATTAAAAAAAATAAAATAAAATGAAAGAGGGCAGACGGGCGTCCAAGGTCCTGGACGGACGTCTGCCTGGAGGATGAACTGGACGGGCGTCTGGATAACCCGAACGCTCGTCTGGATAAGCTGAAGAACTGGACGGACGTCCAAATTGGATGGACGCTCGTCCGACAAGTTAAAAACGATTCAGAGTCGAGAAATTTAGAACAGACGGGCGTCCACCGGTCTAGACGCCCGTTTGGAAGCGAAAAACGAAGCGAGAACATAGAAAAACAAATAGGAAAAGATGGGGAGAAAAAAAAACAGAAAGACGGAAAACAGATAAAAAGGAAAAACTAATCACAAGGGAACTATAAAGAGAAGACCTTAAACCCTAACTAAAACCCTAATTACCTAATTAAAATCTACCTACGAAAAATTTAAAACAGAAAAAAAAAACTAAGACGGTAAAAAAAACGTGTTGAAATCTTCTGGCGCCAAAATGGAAGGGAAAACAGCAGATTTTGACCTCGAAAACGGTGCCGAATTGGGGTCCTGCGTTCCAAACGGACACTCGAGCCGAAAGTTACGGCCAAAATACTACAATGTGCCCTAACTAACCCTTTTATACAAACTTATAACAAAAAATCAGAAAAATTGATAAACTAGACAACCGTACCGATTCCCCGGCAACGGCGCCAAAAACTTGTCACGGATTTTATCAATGGAAAACAACAAGTAATAAATTTATAATCCGATATACCTCAAGTGCAAGGATCGTAGTAAAGAGGTTGATACCGGAGTCGATCTCAGGGAATCGAGGTTGTTTAATCTAGTCTATTACTTCTTCTACTTTGCTACTACTAAAACAAAACTAAGAACAATAAAATAAACTGGACAGAGGATTGTCAGTCCAAAGCCAGGAAGGATAATTGCGAACCAATTTAAACTAAACTAAACCTAATATGCAATAAAAGACTAACTAAGCTAAACACTTCGAATTCAAGGGGTTTTTAATCAATAAAGTTACGAGCGAACAAGCAATTGATCCACCTATCTTACAACATTCAATTTCAATTCAGATTATCTCGGGATCTTTAACCAAGTTGTGATTCACCTAACCAAGGCATGAACTCCTAATTTCTTGGAAAAGTTCGTTTCTTAATCTTCTATCTCTCGAGTAAAGATTATTATTTTCAAAGCGAAGGCGTAAGATTTCTCAATCTATTAACCTGAGATTCAACCTAATTAACTCTCGTTATTTTATAGGTTAAAAATCTAATCTTTATTATATTGATCTAGGGTTTAACAAGATTTTCATCAATGTAAACATCACACATGCAAGCATCTTTCGATAAAATTGCAATAAACAATGATAAACGATAATAAAGATACAACTTGAATAAAATACTCACAAGATAATCCCGAAACGAAATCGAAGTGTTGGTAGAACGGCTTCACAACGCTTGTTCTAGAGGGATTTAGCCTCTAAACATGATAAGGAACCAAGAAAGTGCTTGATTCGAAAACATGGAATAAAAAGATGATAAAATTGTATGTAAACTAAGAAAAACCCAAATTTGAGCCGCCCCTAGGGTTTAGGGTTCGAATATATGATGATATTGTGTGAGAAAAACGCGACTATATATATAGAAATAAGTCGGTTCCAAAGAAAGTCGGCCGCGGACGCCCGTCGGCCTTCCCGGACGCCCGTCCAGCTGTTTCGGACGCTAGGGAAGACGCTCGTCAATGCAACGTCCAAACTCTCTGAATGTAAAAACTCCTCCTGGACGCCAGTCCACTTATTTGGACGCCAGTCCACTCTGGACGGGACTTGGACGCTCGTCCAATGTGACTTGAAGGTGATTTCTCCATATTTATCTCTTTTTTTCTTCACTCCACTTGATCATTATCTCTTCCTTCAATCACTTAGCTCGAATTTCAATCTCTTTAAATCATCATTTGAGCCTCATAATTGCACCTATAACACAATGGAAAATATCGCAACTGTAATAAAGTCCATATAATCATAATTTCACCATAAAACCACATAATTATATCAATATTGCGATTAAGTCTTTAAAAACATCGTTTGCTCAATATTTCAATATAAGACCTATTTATTGTGCAAATTATACAATTAAGAGGGAAAATATCATAAAATATACTCTTGAAAACCATAGAATTTCACCCTTAACAACGGTTCTCGTGATCAGGGACATTAAGGCCTACGTATGGCATTGGCCCAGCCTCCCCCAAGTGGGCCAGGTGATACAGGAGACTCAGGTCTCGAGTACACACCTCGAAATTGTGTCCACTCAAGAGTCGAGCCTCGTGAGGAGCCGGTGCCCTCCCAAGCTTGTCTTGTTTCCCTCTCTCGACCTCCACCGACCGATGTAGGGGTTATCCAAACCATGACGGAGAAAGAAGAATCGAGGCTTCCACTCCCCGTGAGAAGAAGGCCCCTTAGTTATGAACTCATGTCGATTTGCTCTCCTCTGGAAGGAATACCACAACTTGTCGGGCGTGGTAGTAATCTTGTAGTAGTATCGGAACACGGGCACTGAAAAACAGACCTGAGCCACTCGACATGCTATGATAAAACCCATCAGAGTTCTGACACCGTTCGGGGCAAGTTGGGAAACACTTATCTTATAATGATGAATGATGGCCGAATGGTCGGGCGAGTGGAAACCTCAATCCACTCGCCGGTTGGTTCTCATAAACCGCACGGAATCCTTCACGGGGCTCGTCGGCAAATATATGATTACCGGATGGAAGTCGAGCTTCGAGTGGGGGCTTGATATCATATTTTTGACAAACTTTAACGATTTCCTCGGAGAAAGTGTACTCGGACACCCTTTCGCACCCTTTCCATCCATCCTAGTTACTAGCTTTTTAGGTCGGTTAGGGACGGGGAGGGGGAAGCCGTGGGTTCGCCGGAATCCCGTCGGGGAAGATGATCGGAGGCAGCAGATACTGGAGTTTGGGATGGAGAATGTGTATCGCTACCTCTATCAGATTCTGTGGCACTGCTACTACTACGTGACATAGATAAATCAAAAGAAAAAGATGAACACTGAAAAAAGAAGTAATCTTACTTGGTGTTTTGAATTTGGAGATTGTGAGAAGAAAATAGCAAGCGGGTTTGCAGCAGCGTCTAGCCTCTCTCCTTTTATATATGAAAGCAAAAGATTTGCAAATGATTTGAAAAGACAGGAGATAATGAGGAGTTATAACCCCTGGGAATCGCGAGAATCAAGGCGGTAACGCGTGTTACGGGATACGAAGCGTCGTGTGACAGGATATCGCGCCATGTGTCAATAAGCAGTTAGGGTTAACAAGTGGCGGGAAAAAGCCCGCCCAAATAAAAACCCAACTCGAAGACGATTCAAGTAACGTGACCCGACCTCGGACAACGGAAGTCGCCTCTCTCAAGTCCGGGGGCTTATGACGATACGGGGTTTCACACCCTCCACGTGTCGTCTATCGGTTGGTCGGCACATTATAAAATAACGCCGGTGTATTCGTGTCGATGCCCGTGCTCGAGGCCAAGGCCATCATATAAAAGCCGGCTACGACTATCGACTATCGACTACCGAGCAAAGTGTGAGATGACAAGTCCATAAGGATAGAGTCCACACCGGCCCAGCGGTGTAGGACAATGAGTCTAGGGACGATCACCGCAGTCGGTAGTATCGACACCGAGGACAGAGTCCACACCAGCTGTCCAGGCCCACCCACAGCGATAGCTTGGGCAAGGGTTTAAGGCCCATTTAAGGGTAAAGATGACAATAACACAAGCCGACTTAACCTTAGGGTTTAGGCAAGTATTGTCATTATAAATACCCCCAATCCAGGAACTACGTAAGGCTTGATTCCTGGAACAGAACAGGATACGTAGGCACTCCAAGATACAGTCTTGGACTCAGCCGCATACATAAAATCCACCCCCTCATTCCTCTTTTTGGCATTAGGGTTCTTGTGTGTTCATCACTAGATTAAATTAGGGCTCAAATCATTAAGGTGACATAATTTGTCATCGTCACCGTACGCTACCACTTTATCATGTAAATTGCATTCTAATATCTTTTTCATGTAGTTGCACCTAGCCCTACAGTTTGGTAATGTTCCATGTATAATTTCCATCTTTATATGGGCTGAATTTGAAAATCTCTATGACTTCTTTTCCATGTATAATCCTCTATCATTATTAGTTGGAGTTTGATGTTTCTGTTTGCACATGTGGTCTATATTATTCTACAAGCTTCTGTGGCTTTATTTCTTTTTGTGCTTATATCAAACTTCCGTTCAGTTGTGTTTAGACGCTTAGATGTTCTGTACTTTCCCTGTTTGATTTTTCCATCTGAAGCGATTCTATTTTGTGCTTTATATGTTAGATTTCCCCGTGTCCCCGAGATACTTCCTTGTTTTTCAAGTGTGCAGGATATTGTCGATGGCGCTTGTGCTATTTACCGACTTCCTCGAGCGTTTCTGGATTGGATCTTTGGCCACTTCCAGAATTGCTCCCTTTTTCGAACTACAATCAGCTAAGTTCTTTTATCTTTTCTTTAATTCTGCACAACATGAGGACATGTTGTAATTTAAGCGTGGGGGAGGGGAATAGTTTCATGTATTATATTTCATTTGCCATCCTATTATATTTCTATGAAAGAGTGCTACATTTTAAAATTTTGTTTGTTTTGTCCCAAGTGAGCAAAGACATATCTTTATTTGAGTTTTTATATCATTGGTGCATTATTTTGCATATTTAGTAAATTTAGATGTTTCACCCAACACTATTTTTCACGTGCCATAGTAAATGATGAGCTATATTTTAAAGCTATGCCCATTTGATTAGATATTTTTGATGATTATCGCATGACTCTTTGCGTACATACGAATTTTGAAAATTTTTATGTGTTTAGAATTAAAGTATGACATACTGTGAATATCTGAAGGTTTGAATGTGATAGGAAGGATATAATTTAAGGTTTGAATACCAATCTAGGATGAATTGTATGAATAAAATATAAGTGTCGGAAGTAGCTGCCGATGATTTGAGTGAGGTAGGGCATTATCACGAAATGTCCTATACCACTATGAGGTTAATAGCTCCCGACTGCCTGATGATAGTAGTCCAGCTAGGGTGTTATCACGGAACGTCCTATTGCTGGGAATGAGGGCATATGCTATACGTGTGTAATTAAGAGAACTTTAAGAAAAATTAGCAAATAGTATTGTGAAAAGATGGGTGAAAAACCGTAGTTATCTTCTGACTATCCCCAGTATAAACTGAAAGATATGTTGTAGGGATTATCCTCTGAGTATGTCAGAAAGGTCTTAAATACCCTCTATCATTCTTTTCGAATATGTATGTTTTGTGAGGTGCATGTTATAATCGTTTTTTTATTTCTAATTTAAATGGGATGTTGGCTAGTTTTGCTTGAATCAATTTCAAGTGTGGATTTAGTGGAAATTTATTATGGATATGCACACACACTTGGGTGAACCTCTAAACTATTGAATATGCTTTATGGTTGCGTAAATGTTTATATGTCTCGAGTCTTGATTATGTTTTGTCTTGCTCGGGACGAGCAAGGTTTAAGTGTGGGGGAGTTGTTAAGGGTGATTTTATACGTTTTATAAGGATATATTTTATATCAATTCTCTCCATATTCGTATGTTTCTCATAGAAATCGAGCTTTATATTGAAATATTGAGCAAGTGATTTTTTAACGGGTTAATCGCAAAATTGGTTAATTTATGTGTTTTATTGATGGTTTTATGTTGGTTTGAATGATATTACATTTTGCGATGTTTTGATTAACTTGTAGATGCATAATATTGGTTCAAAAGAGGATTAAAGGTTGATCAAGTCGGATTTAATTGATGAGAAAGAGATAAAGTTGAAGATTTCGAATCTGGATTACATTGGACGAGCGTCCAAGGCCCGTCCAGGATGGACGGGCGTCCATCAAAGTGAACTGGCGTCCAGGATGAAAAGTTGATTCAGAGAGTTTGGACGCTGAAGTGGACGGGCGTCCAACAAGACCGAACGAGCGTCCAGGAAGACCAGACGGGCGTCCACGGCCGACTTAGCCCTGGCCGACTTAAAACCCTATAAATATCAGCTGCGCCCCAACCCTAATGACATCAGATTTTCACACATTATTGACTCTTATTGATACATATTCATTAGAGAAAAACCCTAGGCGGCCCCAGCCCCCTTTGGGGAGGCTGGGGTTGCGGATTAATTAGGTTTTTATTTTCGTTTTCTTTTCTTGTTCGATCTTGATGATGGCTTGAAGCTGTGAACTTGGAGCAGCCATGGGAGATTTTCCAGCAGCGTTTTTATTCTTTCTTTGGATGATTTTGTGAGTGTTTTAATTAAAGTTTGTATCTTTCTTTTGTTTATTTGTTTATGCAATCGATATCGGAAGATGTATTGCTATTTGATGTTTACCGTATGATGGAAATCGGTGTAAACCTTATCGGTGTAAACCTTAGATCACCAGTAAAACTATCATGTGCATTAGCCGGATAATCAACAATACTATGCATTCGAGTGTAAAAATGACAAACTTGAGTTACGATTCATTTCCGGGAATGAAGGGTCCGCCGTAGTCAATGTAGTCGACCGCATAATCTTCTGATTATAATTTTGGAGCATTATATATGAATCCGATTGCGATGATCAGAGATTTTTATTTTTAAAATCAATCATGTAGTTAGTTAGCTCCTCAAATCATGGAGATTTGTTCTCATTTTTTGTTTTTTTTTCGGAGGAGAGAGTTGATCAAATTTTTTTTTTATTTTTTTTTGTTTATTTTTAAATTTAATAAATGATATGGCAGTTTTAAATACCATTTAAGTGGCATTTTTTGATTGGTTGAAGTATATCAAATCATCAATCTAGTTGGTACACCGGTTATGTAATAACTTTTCTCGAATTTATCACCCACGAACAATAATCGTGAAAAAAATTAGAAAATTCAAGCGTAAAACCTCTCGGGAGACATGATTCCTATTGACGATACTGAATATCGTTGGGTAACAAATCTGAGCCGTATTATCCTAGTGACAATTTATTCAAGATCTAAAAATTGAAAAAGAAGTGATCGGGGCGGTCTGTATGATTTTAGACTGAGCCTGAGATATTGTATCTCAAGTTGCCTATGTATCATGTATCTGAATTAGGAATCAAGTCTCTGTAGTTTCATAGAGATTGCTTATATAGAGGGGGCTTGTGCCTTAGGCCTGCATGGGCCGGGTACTTGTTGGACTCTGATTTCGTGTTCTCTAAGGAATGGATAATTACAGTTTGATCTCCTTGATTGTATGAGATAATCACGGTGATTTAAATGTAGGATAAGAGCCTTTATGGTTGAGGATTCTTTCCATGTTATCTGTTATGTTGTGCATGTGGGCTACTCTGGGCCGACCGGCGTCGAGTCCCTTAGGTCGTGAGGCCCGAGCTGCACTAGATGAGCTCCGTTGTGCCCTGACCGATCTGCGGTGGATCGGGGAGCTAGCTGAACTGACCTCCCATCTAGGGTTTAGGTCTGGTCTTACATCTTAAAGTAGGGCTCTTGGCCCTTAATGTTTGATCTTCTCTGTCTGCATTTATTGCTATGTCACCGTGGGGATGACACTTGGCGAGGTGCTAGCCGATTATTTCTCATTGAACAGACAACATACATCCATGCTCCCGGAAATGGTATTGTTTGAAAATCATACGAAACAAGGTAAAACAATACCGATTCCAAAGGGTAAAATATGCAAATGCAGAATCATGACCCAAGAACTACTCACTATGCCAATGACACGTAGATCATACAATTATTAGACCGTTTCTCATCAAATGAGCATACTTCAGGGGAAAACCATATATGAAATATAACACCAAATTAACCGTCATTAACTACCCTACACCTAGCTTTTGATCGTCCTGAGTAAAAAGAAAGAATGAACTCCCGTAACAATATAGTCCCATAATATAAGGCCTTTTGGCCATTTCAGAAAGAAATAAATGAGTTAATTTTTAATATATCAATGTGAAATATTGTATTATTTTCTCGGGATCGACCCGTAACAATAAAATGCATTTACATATTTTGTTAAAAAGACTTAAACGGGACGGAGGGAGTACAAGTTAATTAAAAACTGCTTCATTCAAAAAGTCAGAGTAAGAAGCATACCAAACAATATTCATCAGACATGTATTAAACACAATTACAATTAATGAACCGGCGTGTGAGTTGATAACCCTTCAAACAACGGTTATATAGGCAGAATCATATTATACCACCTATGGTTTACTCAGCGAGTCTCAATCATGCTTGTTCCTTCTCATCATTGCTGAAACTTACATTTCATTATAGTAGGACAAGACAATTGAGCTAAGAGGATCCGAGAACCGAGTACTACACAAGGCTCGCGTTTATTTATATATATTTTATGCGAGGGCCGTGTAAATTCTCAAAAAGAAACTTACAATGGTGGGAGCCTAGCAAGAAACTTCTAGTCAAACCTACTGTAGACGTTCTCAAGAAAGATATATACTTGCAATGGTGGGTGCCGAGCAAGAAACTTCTAGTCAAATGAACTACCGGACTTGCTACCCTCCTGCCAATGAATATTTTCTCTGGCAGTCTCACATATTTTTTTTTCTAAAGATAACTCACTTTTTTTGCTCATTATATATAAACTACCTAATCTGTTTATCCTATGCCCTTATGATCGAGATCCTTAACTTGCCTTAAATGAACCCGAAGTAAAGAAAAACCCAGACAACTAAGGTAACTTGACTCAACATAATGCATCATTTACACTACTCGATGGTTCAGTCGAGTTATCTATACTTAAAAACGGTTGGCTCACAAAAAGAATATATATGGTCAATACGCAACTGCTTCAAAAAGTTGACACAACTCTTATTCATTCATTTGTGAATTGAAGATGTGATTAAATGACTCCAAAAGTTCAAGGACGTAGTTCTTTAAATTTTGCACGAAAAGTGGCAAAATAAAAGTGGTGAAAAATACATCAAAAAATTTAAACGTATCTAAATTGATGAAATAACGAGGCAAAAAGCTAAGTGACGTCCTACCCCCCACTTAACCCAAACATTGTCCTAAATGTTTGAAAGAAGTAAAAGCAAAACGGAACTTAGCTTTGGTAAAAGATGAACCTCAAAACACATCAGAGATGAACAAATCTCGTGCTAACAAAACATGAAGAAAAATCTGCAGTAAATAGAGCAACAAAAATATGCCCAGAAAACAGGGATTACAAGCACCAATATAAACGTCTAATACGGAAGTAAGTAAGTACAAAAATTACTCCAAATGATTTAATCCGACAAAAGAGCTATATATTAATAATACCATTACAAAATTAAGCCAAGTCGAGAAAAAGAAAAATATAAAGGAAATGGAAAAAAAAACAACAACAACTAAAACTAAAATTCGCTGGAAGCCAAGCTCAACATCACTATCTTCCTCATCTGCATCACCAGTCCAAAACCTAGAAGAGGTGGTGAAGAACGTGAAGGACCGGCTGCATCAAAAGCAACTGCTCTACGTGCATGGGGAGCTCTGGGTGGAAGGGGCATCCGGTGGGCCGGGATCTGAAAATATGCATACAGGCCATCAAGCTTCGAGTGAATCGAAGCCAACTCCCGATCGAAGTACTCGTTCACCTCATGTTGATATGTGCAAGAAGCAAGGCTGCCACCTTACACTGGATTGTGCTCTCGTTGACCAACGGGTAGAGGTCTATGCCGTGCGGTAGAACCAAAAACCGACCTCGGAGAGAGGATAGGCTTGGGCTACTCCCAAACATCACCGGCCAGCACCGGACACTCCACTCCTGCCGTCAACGCATCGATCAGCAGCCCAAACGGCAACAAATCCTTTCCAGTAGTTTGGGAAATATCACGAATGCCAGAATGCACCAGCAACCCGACATTCACCGCTCTATTCCGCTGCACCAAAAATAGCAGCTTCGCTCGCTAAGGATCATCCCAGAGGCGTGATCCGTAGGCAAAATGTGCTCATAGATAAACCTATGCAACATCTTATGTTACTAAGTCAGCTCAAACTCTCTAAACAGCGTAGGGAAACCCTGAGTATTTCGCTCCCAACAAACTCCAAAAGTATCCGCAATCAACTGCAACCGCTCTATATATGAGCACTAACCACACAGAACTCTTCCTCGGGAATATGGTCAGTCTTAATCCCAAACTATGCATTGACTCAAAGTTAACAAATTCCAAAGAGTAAGAGAGTACTTGTTTCCTAGCACCGGGCTTGTGACGGTTCGCTCCTTTTGCTGGCACCAAGGGATAGGAACTGGAAGCGTCACAAGCCCGGAGCTGGGAAACAAGTACTCTCTTACTCTTTGGAATTTGTTAACTTTGATTTGTCTAATTTACCTCATTCACTATTCATTCACTTCGACTTGTCTCTTTGTTTTGTAGCTGGATTGCAGAGATCTAGATGAGGTTGGCGGTTCTGCTCTTAGCGAGGATTCCGCCAACGGTCCTGACGATTTTGCAACAAGAGCTAGCAAAGAAGGAAAGGGACGCGTTTCACCCGCGATAGCTGAGAGGTGCGACGTTATTCCATCAACGAACGATGTTGATGTGGACTGTGATCCCGATTTGGAAGGCACTGCCGAGACAGAAACCGTAATTGTTAATGGTGATCACGTGCCCGAACATCGAGTTGTGGCTGACGGTCCCTCTAAAAGGCTTCTTTTGGGCAGGGCCTCACATCTGTTCCTTTGGATTTACTCGCGCCGCAGCCAGAAGTCTCGAGTTCCAATCCAAAGTTTGTGATTTCAAAAGGTCTCCAAAGCTTGCACAGGGGTGCTATGGACATCCGCCGCCGCAGAGATATCGTGTAAACCTATTGATCAATTGGCCTCGATTGAAAAAGGTGTTTATGAAATATTTTCTGAGATGGAGCGTGTTGGGGGTTTGGATTTGTCCAGCGCGAAAGCTCTTTTGGACATTGTCTTTGAGAATGCCGCCCACTACAAAGCTGCTCTAGATGATGTTTCAAGCAGGCTTTCTCAAGAGGCGCATGGTGAAAAACTTTCCATTCTTTGTCAGTGACTTAAGGAAAGTGAGGCGTTCAAGAGGGAGTATCTCCAACACACTCAGTCTTCACAGGACAAACTTACCGACGTGCAAGAAAGGAGAAAAGCGCTCGAGATAGAACTTTTGCTTTTGAAGAAAGAGGAGGACCAGCTTGTTTCGACCCTTAGTGAGCACGAGACGGAGTTACAGAGGTACACTGCTCAATCAATCCAGTTGAGAGACGAGATTACTGACTTGGAAAATACGCCTTCATTGCAGCCGGCTGAAATTGATGCTTTGGAGAGGATGAGAGAGCTGCTAGAAGGCAACCGCCACGATCTGAAAAACTACAAGCTTTTTTCTTAGTTTTGCTTTTGGGATTCTAGGGATCATTTCCCTTTTTAGTTGAGCTTGATAAAGTCTTTTATTATTGTCTTCCTTTCTAGTTTGGTTTCAACTTTTGTTGTCTTCCTTTTGTATGTAATAAATTTTATTGACATACATCAATAAAACTTTATTATCATTTTCCATTTCTCCACCGTCCCTGAATGTTTTTTTTTTGTTGGTATGACTGAACTTGGAGTGTAACTTCCCAAGCTGCCTACGTATCCCATAGAATGCTCTAGGAATCAAGTCAAACGTAGTTCGTATTATTTTTGCTTTTTTTTTACAGGATTATCGCAGTTTAGGCTCGTGCTGAAGAGCATTTATGGAGTTATGAATTGAACTTCTTAAGAAATTTGCCGTTGATTGGGCCAAGCTTGACACCGTCTTCATCCACCAACTTGTAGGCACCATTAGTGTAGACCTCGCGAACAACATAGGGCCCGTCCCAATTTGATGTAAACTTATTTTTGGACTTGTGTGTCATGATGATAGGTCTTCTCACAGCGAGGACCGTTTCACCAACTTGGAAGGATCTGGGGCAGATTTTCTTGTTGAATGCTTTTGACAACCTTGCTTGGTAGCATTCAAGATTTTGCTGAGCCTGAAGCCGTTTATCATCCAATGCTTCCAACTCTTCAAGGCGAAGTCGAGCATTTTCTTCATCAGTCAAACCTTCTTGGATAGCGATCCTCAGTGAGGGTATTTTCCGCTCAAGAGGTAGCACAGCTTCTACACCGTACACAAGCGAATATGGGGTGGCTTGAGTCGGAGTCCGAAAGGTTGTGCGATAGGCCCACAATGCTTCACCCATTCGCTCATGCCAGTCTTTCTTGTGTCTTGCAACCACCTTCTTCAACAAGTTTCTTAACGTCTTATTAAAAGCTTCAGCAAGTCCGTTGGCCGGCGCATTGTACATGGAAGACTTGTGCTGCTTGAAGTTGAACTGTTCACACAATTTATCCACCAAGCTATTCACGAACGCTTCCCATTATCCGTGATGATGTAGCGTGGAACTCCATAGTGATAGATGATGTTTACTCGGATGAAGCGGACTACATCCTCTTTCTTCACCTGGCGTAGTGCAACAGCCTCAGCCCATTTTGAGAAGTAATCAGTGGTAGCCAAGATATAAAGATGTTGGCCTGATGATTTCGGCAGCGGACCGACCACATCCATAAGGGCCATGCCGCTACAGTTGGATGCAACGGCTCGGGAGGTAGATGAATAAAGTTAGCATGGAATTGGCATGCTTCACATTTTCGGGCGTAATCCATGCAATCTTTTACCATGGTTGGCCAATAATATCCCATCCTTTTGATGCGGAAGTGGAGCTTTGGACCAGATTGATGGGCGCCGCAAATCCGGGAGTGAGCCTCTTCTATAGCATGAATAGCTTCATCCTCTCATAGGCAACGAAGAAAGACTCATTCAAAAGAGCGGCGATACAAGGTATCATTGTGGAGGAAGAAGCGTGGAGCCCGACGTCTTATGTCGACTTTCTTCTTTTGATCGTCAGGGAGTCTCCCGTGTTTTAAGTACTCCACTAATTGATGGCGCCAATCTTCTTGATCTATTTCATAAACACACACAACATGACTATCATTATCATCTTCCTCCTCTTCTTCAAAGTATGGAGGAACCACCCATTGCTCGCAGACGGGGACTTGCATCTTCCCATCACCGATTGCTAGTGTCGCTGCCAAATTTGCTAGAGCATCTGCTTGCTTATTTTCTTTTCTCGGGACATGCTCAATTGTGACGTCTCCAAGGTAAGCAATGATTTTCCTCGCATAATTGCAATATGGGATTAACTCTGGCTTTTTTACATCGTAGACCCCTTCAAGCTGGTTGATGATCAACTGAGAGTCTCCATAGATGTTCAGTCTGTATTGCTTCACATCCATCGCCATCTCAAGCCCTAAGATCAAGGCTTGGTATTCTGCAACATTGTTGGAGCAACATTCCACCAATTTGAAAGAGTACGGCAAGACTTCTCCCTTTGTGGAAACAAAGACAACTCCGGCACCAGCTCCATCTCGTCGCGCAGCCCCATCAAAGTACATTCTCCATGGTGGAAGGACTTCAATCACCATGACATCCTCGTCGGGCAGATCGTCCGAGAGTTCCCACTCTGCCGGGATAGGGTGATCAGCCAAGAAGTCTGCGAGCACTTGCCCTTTGACAGCCTTTTGAGACACGTAAACAATTTCGAATTGCTAAAGTTGAAGATACCACCTTAGCAATCTTTCGGACAACACAGGCTTGGACATGACAAATTTTAGAGGATTTGCTTTTGAAACCAAATGTATAGTGTGAGCTTGAAAATAATGCTTAAGCTTCTGGATGACGAATATGAGTGACAAGCAGAGCTTCTCAATTGGAGAGTATTTCAGCTCATGTGGAGTCATTGTTCTGCTCAAATAGTATAATGCGTTTTATTTGCCCTTGTCCTTCTCTTGAGCAAGCAGTGCACCTACTGAACGTTCTTGCGCTGTGATGTAAAGGATTAGAGGTTTACCTTTAACAAGGGCTGCCAAGACCGGAGCATTCGTCAAGTACGTTTTAATGTTTTCACATGCCTTTTTGCACTAGTTATCCCATTCAAACGGAACTCCCTTCCTTATCAGATGGCTGAAAGGTTGGCATCTTCCGGCAAGTTTTTCTATAAACCTTCGTATATAGGCCAGTTTACCTTGCAGGCTTCTGAGTTCACGTAGGCTACGAGGCTCAGGCATCTTCACGATGGCTTCTACTTTGGACTGGTCAATTTCTATTCCTCAATGTCGGACGATGAAGCCGAGGAATTTTCCCGAGCTGACTCCAAATGCACACTTTAGAGGATTCATCTTCAATTGGAATCTTCTAAGTCTATTAAAGACTAATCTCAAATCATTCAAGTGGGCAGCCTTCTTCTTCGACTTTACAACCAGGTCATCAACATAGCATTCAACGTGTTGGTGTAGCATGTCATCAAAGATCTTCTGCATGGCACGTTGATAAGTTGCCCCCGCATTTTTTTGACCAAAAGGCATCACTTTGTAACAGTAGATTCCCTTAGGCGTTCGAAATGCTGTGAATTCTTCATATTCAGGAGCCATTCGAATTTGATTGTACCCAGACGATCCGTCCATGAAGGACAAAGCCTCATGACCTGTGGTTGCATCTACCATCAGCTCAGTGATTGGTAAGGGAAAATCATCCTTTGGGCATGCATTGTTTATGTCCCAAAAAATCAATACAAACGCGAATCTGACCATTTTTCTTTCTTACGGGCACGATGCTCGAGATCCATGTTGGATACTTAACCTCACGGACGAAGCCTGCTTCAATGAGCTTGTTGACTTCCGCCTCTATGAGTGGGATGAGGTCCGGCCTAAATCTTCTTTGAGCCTGCTTGACAGGGCGTGATCCTTTATTTACGGCCAACTGATGGACAGCTACCTTTGGATCAAGCCCGGCGCATCTCTTTGTACGTCCAAGCGAAGACATCCTTGTATTCTTGGAGAATTTCGTGGTATCTCCCTTCCTCATCTGGAGACAAAAGAGCACTTATGAAAGTTGGACGTGGCTCATCCTCGGTGACAAGGTTGATTTCTTTTAGCTCATCCACTGTGGACTCGACCCCTTCTTCTAGCTCCCGGGGTGCTTCTTCGGCATCTTCTTCAATCTCATCATTTCCCAAGGTGATATGATAGACGGAAGCCTGTTCCTTCACTTCATTAAGTTCCATGACTTCTTCTAACATCGTTCTAGTTTTGGCAGGATACGATTCTTCACTGACGGTGATAACATATGAGGATCCAACGCTTTCTTCAGGCTCATTTTCTTGTCATGTCGGATGCACATCCTCCATATTGTGCTTGGCATCAGTTTTAGTGTAGACCACCGTGCGCATTTTAGCCTTCATTATATTTCCACAATGAACGAGAAGACATGTATGACGCCTCATTCTATACGGGATCAGTCTCTTGATTTCTTTGGAGTCAATGTTTGTCATCTCCCTTCCTGAATCATGCCTGTGTGTTGATCGTTTTCGGCTCTTGACACCCTTAGATTTTGGCGGGTTCTTGGTTGTGACCGAAAGCCTTTCAAAGACCGAGACACGTTCTTTCTTAGGTTGCAACCTCTCAAACACCGATGGCCTTTCATGTAGAGGTTCTGGGATGTTTGATGATGATGATTCATCTTCAACTCCAATATAGTTATTGGTTGCCTTCCTTATTGAGATACGGACAGGCGGTGAGGGATTATACCCCAGACCCTCTCGGGACCCAATAACCGGAACATTAGCTTTTGTGGATTTTTGCATTTCTCCAGATTCTTCGTTTTTTGCCCCCATTTTTAGAGCAGGGCTTCGGGATCCATTTGCTGCCTTTGCGAGGAGTTTGTAAGCAATAGGATCAAAACCTTCCTTCCTTGTGGCTGGCAATGTTCCATGTTCTATAACCGGACCTTCTTTTGGACGGGTAAACCCCTGTAGAGCCGTATGTACGGCATTGATCTTGCGAAGTGGCAGCGTCAGTCCACTCATCGCTTTGGATTTTTGGTGTTGAGGCAGTGATGACTTTGTCTCTTCATGCTTGCCAACCTCCCTCTTATCTTCTGACGGTGTGGCCTTTTCCTCATCATCTTTTTCTCGTGACTTGGAAATGCCTACTATCTTCAAAGGAGCCGGCTTCAGGTAGAATTTTGCATCTGCAAAGTGAGTTTCGGCTTCAGTGAAAGGTTTTTCATCAGCAACGACCTTTCTTAAAACACCATTGTGCCAATACTTAAAGCATTGATGAAGGGTTGAAGGGACGACTCCATTCTCGTGTAACCACGGCCTCCCTAGCAACATGTTGTAGGACGTTCTGGCATCAATCACATGGAATAGTGCACTTGAAGATAGTTCATCTATCAAGATGTCAAGTCGGATCACACCAATGGCTCTTTGCCCCCCTTGGTTGAATCCATGGATCATAAGGCGACTGTCGGAGAGTTCATCCATAGAGACACCCAACTCTTTCATTACTCGGAGCGGCAATATGTTGACAGTTGATCCTCCATCTAGTAACACACGATTAACTTTTTGCTCACGTGTGTATGCTGTGACAAATAGCGGGCGGTTATGGGGTGCCGATCCGAGAAGCATGTCATCATCTGTGAAAGTGATCTCAACCGTTCAAGCAAGCTTTGCATTGTTTGAAGCCTCTTCCTCAGTCGGCAAATCTTCATTTTCCTTTGCACCATCTCTTTCTTCTGCGTGGATAGCATAACATGGGACAACTTCATCCTCTGAGTTGTCTTCGGTCGTATCAGCTTCGAGGAATCTTTTGGGCATGTACTCTAATAAGGTGATTGGAGTACAAGGGCTTCGTACTCGACCCCTTCAGGGAAGATGCTCTTCACTTTCTTTTTTACCTTCCTTTGATTTCTTCTCAGCTTTCTTGCCCTTCGGCCTCTTCTTGGCTTGGAAGAATTGGAACAAATCATCTTTGGTTCTTCCAATTTGAAACAAGGTGACTTCCTTTGCTTTTTCTTGCGAGTCACCTGAATCCATCCATCATCGTCTTGTTCGACAGGCTTCGGGTTTTTCTTTTCTTCCGTAACGACTTTTGCTTGTTTAGGAGACGTTCCAGATTCTTTCTTAGCTATGGGTAGAGAGTCGTTGAATTTAATCTTAACAGGGTCGAGTGATCCGAATTGGATGGTCATGCAATGACCATTTGTCGGCTCTGCTACGGTGATTTGATTTGTTCTTGCCTTCTCTTCTTCAAGCACGATCTTTCCTTCCTCGGCCAAACGCATAACCTTGTCCTTGAAGACAAAGCATTTTTCGATGGGATGACCAAATAAGCGATGATATCTGTAATAGTTACCTTCGTGGGCTCTTGCTGCATCCTTCGGACGCTTTGTTTCTGGAAGTTCAATGAGTTTCAATTTCAACAACTCATCAAAAATTGCGGGTTAAAATCGAAGAATGGATACTTCCTATGTTGCCTTTCGTTCAGAGTTGGCCTCCGTCTTTCAACTTGTCGTGGCTCAACCTTCCTCCATTCAGGTTGGCTTGACGCTGGGTTGTTAACTTTTACTGGAGCTACGGTGGTAGCGTTGGACTCCTTCTTCTCCATTTTGGGAGAAGCTTTCACGGATTTCTTAATTTCTTGTTTTTCTTTCCCCTTTCTTGGATCTTGAACAGGGGCCTGACCTCCATTGGCGTCAATTCTTAACTCCATATCATGCGCACGAGTGGCTAACTCCTCAAATGATTTTGGGAGAATCCCTTTGAGGATGTATTGCAAACCCCAGTGCATGCCCTGGATGCACATCTCGATGGCAGAGGCTTCAGACAATTGGTCTTTGCAATTAAGACTTAGACTTCTCCACCTGTTAATGTAATCCACTACCTTCTCTTCTTTCCACTGGCGGGAGTTGGTCAACTCCACCATACTCATAGTTCTACGAGTGCTGTAGAAACGATTGAGAAAGATTTGCTCCAATTGCTCCCAACTATCCAGAGAGGGAGGGGCGAGATCAGTGTACCAATCAAAAGCATTGCCTTTGAGAGAACGCACAAATTGCTTCACCAGGTGATCTCCATAGGTCCCAGCATTGTTGCAAGTTTCAATGAAATGGGCGAAGTGTTGCTTCGGGTTGCCTTTCCCATCGAATGTTGGAAATTTGGTGGTTGATAACCGGCAGGCATTTTCAGACTGTCAATCGTTTGGGTGTATGGCTTGATGTAAGTCTGAGATGACTTCACGGCCCCTCCAAACTTGTCGTTGATCGTCCCCATGATGAACTCCTGCAGCTGGCTGATAGGAATGGTTCCGTCGGGGGAGATCTTCAGATTGCTTGCCAAGGTAAAGGACTTGGAGCCTTCCTGGTCCTTGAAAGAGTTTTCTGGAGCAACCCTAAAGTTATTCGTCATGCGGAAAGATTTAGAGGCTTCTTGATCCTTGGAAGTGACATCGTGCTCGTCCTCTTCATCATGCTCCACCTCTTTCCCCTTACTTGTATCTCTAATGGAATCAAGTTTGTTGGTGAGCTTCGTAATTTGCATGTCTTGAGTTTGAACATGAGACGTGAGGGCTTCAATAGCCTTTGTGAGGCTAGCAATATGCTCCTCCAGAGTGGTGGAATTCGTCATCATTACGTCAGCGGCCATTGGTGACGCGGACTCAGAAGTTTCCTGCGGGAAAACGAGGGGGATGCCAAACTCCTTTGACATGCTACGAGTGATAGGACCCGAAGGTGGTCCCTGAGATAGGAAAACAGCCTTAGCAGCAGCAACCTTTGCAGTAGCACCCTTCGAAGCCACAGTCTTTGCAGCAGCAACCTTCGGAGCTGTAGAAGCAACCTTTGGTGCCATTTGTTCTTGAGTTCTTTGGAAAGGAGAGATGAAAGGAGAGATCGGTCCCACTAGGCGTGCCAGAAATTTGTAGTGCAAATTTCGTGTTAATCCCTAAAAATAACAAAGAAAACACAAAATGGTAACAAATCGAATTTTATTAATTTATAAAATAAAAAGCGGTTACAATCTCTTGAATCCTTTGATTCTCCTCTTTAACTGTTGATAATTATTGGACTCCCGGATTTAGCGGAAGATCTTGACTTTGGTTGATTTCCTCCGGATATGGCGGAAGATTTTGACTTTATGGTTGATTACTCCCGAATATGGCGGAAGAAACGGACTTTGGTTGATTCCTCCTGAGTATGGCGGAAGATTTGAATCTATGGTTGTTCTCTCCCAGATATGGCGGAAGATCTTGACTTTGTGGTTGGTTTCTCCCGAATATGGCGGAAGAATGTTTGATTTGGGTAGAGATTTGAGGCAGTGCTTTGACTCACCTTCGCCCTCCTGATTAGGTTGGAAGATCCTCGAAGCTGGTTGAAGAACTCCGGATTTCTTGGTGGATGATCTTCAAGTGATGTTGAAGAACGCCGGATTTGATGGAGAATCCTCAAAGATTGAAGAACACTTGAATGCTCCTTGTGCTCCCTAGATCCCCTCCTTCTTGGTGCTTGAATGCTTGAATGGAGTGCTTGATGCTTCCTCTCCAATCTTGAATCCTTGTGTGCTTTCATCTTCTGTGTTAATGCTCTGTGTTTCTGTGTGTTTGCAAATGACCAAGGTCTCTCTTATTTATAGTGCTGGATGAGTGCCTTGGAAGTAATTCGCATTTAATGCTTTCACACTCATTTAATGTGTTCACACTCTGATTAATTCCCATAATATCCGCATTTAATGCGTTCAGACTCTCCTGATTGGCTCTAAAAAATTGTACACAATCTCCGCATTTATTATAAATCAATAAAATCTCCTAATTAATTGATTTTAAGATATTTTTATGATTTATTGATTTTTATATTATCTACCAATATTTAATGTGGGAAATAATATAAAAATACCTAGATTTTATGGCATGTGTAGTATATGACAAGTATAATATATCACATATATATTTTATATATCTACATAGCCATTTAATTATAAATAATTAAATCTCTAAATTTCTAAGAGATTTTAATTAATCATTTATTTTACATTATTCCCTAATATATATGTTTTTTAAGGAAATAATATAAAATAAATTTAACTTAGGACAAATGTATTATGTGACATAATTGATGTGCCACGTAAAATTTTTGTATCTACAATATTACGGCGAGTCAAGGTCGATCACATAGAAACCGATATTTAACAAGGATAAACCAAACCACTAAACTATGATTAAAACACAAAGGTGATCTTTGACCAATAAATTACCGTGGCTCGTGTTTTTGACTGTTTCGGGGTACGGGTGATGGACAACCGAAGAATTAAAACCGAAACAAGAAGAAACGGAAGAAAGATATTTTTCAAGATCCGGCCCGAACCGAAAAAACCCGGCCCGAGCCGGAATCTCTCTCGCCACCAAAGACACGGGGACCGTCGGGAGAGAATCTCCACTGTAGCACCGGCCCGCGCCGGTACTACACCGGCCTGCGCCGGCCTTGTACTCCACTCTATAAATACTCCTCATTTGCAGAGTGTTGGAGTTGTACCAATATATATATATCACTTCTATATATATATATATATTATCTTAATCTAGTTTGTAGTTCTGTAAATACCGTAAACGACACTCTGTCGAAATAATAATGTAGTATAAGTATCGTTATAGTACTTAGAAGGTTTATCAAGGCTCGTTGTTGCTAAAGGAGTTGTCATTTCCGGAGAATACGGCTCTGACGCTACAATTGTAATCTGGTAACTTTTTAATGCATTTATGTTTGTTTGTTGTTATTAGTATCTATCTATTAGTTATAATGATATTAGGCTAACTCTATATCTAGCCAAGATATGAAATTGAATTACTTTATCTTTTTAGGGAAATAGATGATGACTATGTTAAAATTGAATTAAAATCGATTATAATGAATCTTTTTCTATTTTGCAACGTATTGATAATATTCAGATTGACGTAATTAACCAATATGAATCGCAACATATAACCTAATGATGAACTGACCATAGAAGTTAGGATATGATATAAAGGATAGAAAAACCGGAGGGTAAAATTGGCCGAGTGAAAATGTGACAACGGAATCCGATTTCCTACCCAGGGGCAGATTTGTCTTGGGAAAGATGAATCTTATTAAATTTGTGTTCGAGATCATAATAATGTTAAAATCAACGGTTTAATTGAAACTAACACCGGAAAGTTAAATCGATCCGCCTGACAACCGGAGCCTTTTGAATAACATCGGCCGTCTGACAAATGGAATAACCTCTTTTATCCGGGGTAGATTTGTACTCGGTACACTTCGTACTAACCGAGATTAGCATGGGGCGCTTGTGGAGATTAAACCGATGACAATTTGACATATGACAATTTCATACGCTCGTGTGAGGAGGAGTTGTCTAGCTTAGGAATACACCGATTCATATATAATTGATTCACCTTAAAATAAGGAAAGATCGAGCACATCTATTTCTACTAAAAAGAGATACTAATTCAAAATGACATATTCTTGGCTAGTCTTTAATAATATTACTAGTATTTATATATTGTATTGGTACCTATATATATTTATATCTATATATATATTTGTATTTTGCTTATATATATATTTATGTATCTATATATATATATATATATATATATATATCTGTCTTAGTTTTATGCATTTATTTACTGTTTTAAGGTTACTAAATAGAAAAAAGAAAAATTGCGACTTAGATTGAGTTAATAATAGCTTCTTGGTGTTTAGCCACACTTTGAATTACCATACGTTTCCCCGAGGATTCGACACCGACTCACCATACTAGCATTACGGTTTGACCCGATACCAACCAACATAATCACAAAAAAGGTAAATAACACAAACCTAAACAAATAAAAGGTTCAAGGGTTTATTGTTAGATATAGTGTGTCCGAAAGACAATTGTTGCTTGTCCTTACGGGCAAGTGAGAGATTGTTGGAAGTAGCGGCCGAAAGACAATTTATGTAATTGTTTTTATAATTAATAAATGACAGATTTATTCTCATCTTATTATTTGCTTTGTGCTTATAAGTAATACACTACTGAAAACCCCAATTTGTATCATATGTAGCCATATAACTTAGTGTGTGTCACACATGAGGATTAAGTTTATGGTGATACACTTGAACTATTAGTCCGTGGTGAACTTAATCAAAGTATGGGGTCTATTGATTAAACCACCATTAATGCGCCCTAAACACTTTATGATGTGACTGTCTTATCCGGACCGTCGACATTGGTTGTCTAAGTGGGGCATTTATATATGATGAGAGTCATATAAGACTGGACCGATTTAATCTGCGTTTCTCATATAATTTCGTGATTGAAAAATCTTATTAAATCACAAGATGATCATATATGGATTAAATTTAATCCTGAAGTGATTACATACTCCTACTTGTTTCAGGATAGGGTTTGATGTGTTCGTTAAAGATCGCTAAGTGGTGCGGTCCGAATCACTTTCACGTTGGCACAATTCTGGAATGAGTGAGAAGTGTGTGTCTCACAGATATGGAATCCATTCATTCATGCGGGAAGTAGAAAGACAATCCCCTTATTTGTTGATCTTAGATACTGATCGATCCGTGGAGCTCGTATTGGTTATGAACTAATTGATCACTAGTAGGTTAATGGTAAATAAGGATAAGATGTATTGAAGAATGTTTACGGAAATAATCCTACTTCATTACGGATATTCTATGAAGGGTTAGTTTATATGTAATGATTATATCAATGGACACTTATCAACTCGACTCGACGTTTTGAGAATAAGTTATATCAATAATCGATAGAGTTCAGCTTCGGATTTATGGTGGCGTAATTCCGAATTAATGAGTTGAGTAGAAATATTCTGTTTGATGAATATTTTATTCAATTTATTGTAGCTACTGGTTATAGGTCCATGGTCCCCGGGTTGGCTTCTAACATGCGAGTGTTTTCTCGTTTTATGGAACCTCGAGAATAAATTAAATAGTTGGTCTATTTAATGAATATGCAATATTATTTATTTGGTAAATAATATGTAAAATAGAAAAGATGTTTTCTATTAAATATGATGATGTAAGTGGAGCCCCAAATATGGATAAATTGGGAGAAGAAATTTTCCTAGATTATCTCATATGTGTGATTAATTAATTATCTATTTGTTGGATAATTAATGGAAAATTAAGAGATTGATTATTTGGGAATTATCTCTTATTTTGTGGGAAAAATATCTTTTCCTTATGGGAATATGTTTTTGTGGTGTGAAAATGATAACTCTATTGACTAGTTATTTTCCTATATAAAGAGAGTTCCTCCTAACACAATTAACACTACAATAATTGCGCCACACACCAAAATAAAAGGAAGAAAAATTAGTTTATTGCCTTAGTCATTTAGACAAGAAAAACCTAGGGTTTTTCTTGTGCATATTTGAGGAGGTTCTACGGCGAGGATCGACGTCCACCAGTCGTCGCTAGAAGATACCATCCGGAAGACTACGGCTTCTCCCCTATGTCGGTTTATCGTCTCTCTCCGGTTTGAGTAAATCTACTAATCTTCTTGTAGTTATTAATTATTTATGCGAATCGAATCGTGGTAAAATTGCATGCGATTTTATTCGTAGCTTCCGCTGTGCTAGATCGAGTGTCTCGATCGGTGCTGAGAATCGGATCTGACGATCCAATTATGGATCGGATCCGGATTCGGGTTTCTGTATATCCAGCATTTATAACATATAGAATCGAGGTTAACCAAACATATGATCTCGTTATTTTTACCCAATCTACTACTTAATTAGGTTTGATGATTTCATTTTAACAACCTAATTCCAATCTATTAATGGTTATGAACTCCAAAGGTTCTTTTAATCCGCGGGCAGAAGAAACGATCTACCATGAACGGGCTAAATCTAATTAACCAACAAGCATTATACTGATTTATGGGTGGCCCACACAAAGGTTCCTCACTAAGAAAACTACAGTGAATAGACTAGTTTTACCTTGCGATCTAATTACTTATGTCCTAGCTACTCTTTCCACTTGAGGCTACTTCAAAATAGATTATGATGTCATACAAATACTTGGTCATACTATATGCATGCAAATTATATCTGGAAATCAAAATTAAAAGACCAGAAAGGCCAAAACAGTCCCGATCTTCCGGCTAGCGGGTGGCATGACTTGCCGCAAAGACAAAAAATATAGAACATGAATCTGGTTTTCTAAGCACACATCTAATTCTAATCACATAATAGACGGGTTCAAATTAATCTTTACATGGTTTGGTTAACAGAGATTTAGCATTGTATGAACGGAAAAGCGAACATCATGGAATCGAAATATAACAAAAGCATAGACACAAGTAATACCTTGAATCTTGATAGTACAACAACTCTCCAATGCAAGAATCATATCCAACTCAAAATAATATACAATAAACCCAAGAATTTTCATTGCTCGAAAGAACTACATCGTATCTAAGAAAAGTATGGGAAAGTTGTATTATATGAAGGTATGATGCTACAATTCGTAGATATGCCTTAAATAATGATAAAAATTGACTTAGAATCGACATAGGATGATAAAAATAATATTTTAGGCATGAATTATGGCACAATTTCACTTTGGGCCACCGTTGCAACGGTAGGCCTGTCAGCCGCTGAGCATGCAGGCCTAGATCGGTATTTTGGCCACATATAGACTTCCATGCATAACTTCAATTTGAGCGATTCAAAATGCGTTGGAAACCTTGTTTTGATACCTAAAACGTTTCTGAATATTTCCAAGCCCAATTCTAGTGTTAAGACCTTATAAATTACGTGTCAAAGTAACCAATCAGATTTTCCGGTCTAACTTTTGCTCAAACGCTTTAATACTTCATCCATTGGACTCTAATCTTCTTAGTTCTCTAGCCCATGACTTGCCTTGATCCTCCGGCGTAAATCGTGTGCATGCGGAACTCTCGACACGTCGCTTCCCACACGTTATCTGTCAAATATCAAATAATACAAGAAACAATCCTTTTTCTCGACAAATATATAACAAATAATATAGAGCAAGAAATTTTTACAATCCTTTTTTCAATCTTTTTAAATTTCTTTTACAAGAAAAACAAATAACATATAAAACTAAATAATGCCATCATGAACTAAGAAATATCAAATTAACTCACTTGGCTTGTAATTTACATATAAAATATTACAGTTCAGCTCATATCATGTGGTAAACTGATGGTAAAAATAGCATAAGTTTGATTGTCATTAGGATGTGCCATGTATATTTCTTCATGAAAAAGACTGTAAATAAACATTCTCAACATCAAGTTGTCTTATGTCCTATTGTTGACTAAGAGTTGTTGCTGGAACAAGCTTGATAGTTCTTGGTTTGATGACTGGTGAGAAGTTTTCAGTGTAATCTACCCCATCCACCTGATTGTATCCTTTGTCAACCAACACATATTTCAACCTTTCAAGTGCCTTATCAGGTTTTAACTTGGCTTTAGAGACCCACTTTGATCATATGACATGCTTATTAGGTGTTTTGGGCAATATTTCCCAAGTGTTATGATGATGTAGATCGTGCAACTCTTCTTGCATATATAGATGTCCTCCATCTTGGGTGTTTAAGAGATTCGGAGTATGTCCTGGGTTCTCAGGGAATATCTGGATGAGTGGAAACAGTAAGTGCATACATTGGATGTGGTTTGAGAATGTAATGCTTGGCTTTAGTGAGCTTATGATAAGTATGAGGAGGCTTAGAAGTTGAAGTTCTTGAAGCTGTGGTGTATGGTGAAGTTGGGATTTCTTGACTGAGAAACTCCATTAGTTCCACATGGGACACGAGGAGTGGGTGTTTGGTTTTTGGTGACCTTGGCTCAACACCGTGCCTAGATCCTCCACGAGAAGGAAGCATGAGAGCACCGGAAGACATTCACGTGACTTTGTGGGATGTTGTGCATAGTAGTCAACGTCCTCTGTGCAATGTGCTATGTAGCTTAATGTAGAATGATAGTGGTCCCTAGGAGAGTCTTTATATGAACGAATATAGGTGGTTTGAGTCTAAAAAATAAAACAACGTGATCTTTGGTGAGGCACAATTCTGTTTGGCAACTAGTACTCCACATGGGTAGCCGCCGCGTATGGAGTATTATACCACTTGAGTAGCCGTCATGCCATATGGGGAGTTGAGGATATACTATACCACATGAGTAGCCGTCAAGCCATATGGGGAGTTGAGGATTTGCAAAGTGTCCTTAGACCATGTGTGTAACAAATCCCTTGGATGGTTTTGTTTTGCTATCTTGGTAGGGAGTGTGATTTTATACATACGTGGTAGTAAAGGAATGTTATCTATATATGATTGTTACCGGTTATGATTCAGTGTTTCTATCATTTACTAAATACGTTTGTACTTATTCTTGTTTCCGCTTTTCTTCATCCCGAGAGGATGATGATAATGGAGTTGAGTTCGAGGTTGTCGAGGAGTGAATCTCGGATGATGCAATGGAAGAAGATTGTTCGTTTGGCGTTAATCTAGTTTTTGTATATACTCTAGCTACTGGAGACTATAACACAATTGTATTAGTTAGTTGTAACGGCAAGCGGTGGCTTTCTAGTTCAATCGGTTCCGCTGAATTCTAGCTGTAAATTAGCTTTGAAATAATGTTTTAGTGGAAGCTTGTGTTTCTTTTCGATTATACATCTTTAACCGTCTTTCCGGTTCCCAAATCATTGTTTCATCTTCCTCTGTGTACTATGATGTTATACGAGACTGACGTATATAATTGATTTACTATTTATTTTAATTATATACGTGTCGCACTTTCTTTTTCGGATAATGACTCGATATCCGAGACAGATGTGTCACGTACAGTCGTGGGCCATGTAACGCCGAAAGGATGGAGAGATGAGTTCTCGATCACTAGTAGTCAGATAGGATTAGGGTTTGATAAAAAGATGCTTTCTTTCGTACTTAATTAATAATGGTTTTCTGTTGGACTGTAATATATTCTTTATTCTTGCTTGCAGAGATGGGGTACGTAAGATAACTAGTAAGCAAAAGGGTAGCAGAGAATAAAATGAAACCTAAATAATTGAGATGATGATGCAGCAAAGATTCTCTCAACGTCAATATAAAAGGGTATGTGTGTAATACTATAATGTAATGATTCCCTTGTAGTTGGTAGCGGTTTTTGGAAGGATTGAGAAAAAAAACATGAAAAGTGAGGACAGAGAACACAAGTGTTTGGACTTATTTGAAGAAGACAGTGCTCAACTCTCATAATGCAAAAATTGATAAAATTGATGAATGATGACAAATTAATCTCTTAAAAACTCGTATATATAAATTATAGAGAAGCAGAGAATCCGTGTTGGGCTACATCTGACTTATGAGTCCTCGGGGAACCACTCTCATTGTCTCCTTCTTAGATTAGTTTTGGGTTAAACCAATTTTTCGTTTTTGTTTTGTTTTTGTCCACTGATCAGGACTGAGTATCCCAAAGATTAAACACTGAAAATTAACAACATGTCTAGCTAAAATATACGACGGGGCATTTCGCGTACGTCAAAGAAACAAAATTGAACAAATGAAAACTAAAATGCCTCATAAGACGATCATGTCGCAAAGAGAGTCTAAAGGGAAGAGATCATCCAATACTCAATTGAGAAAACCTCTAATGGCACCAATTTTCTTTCATTTTTTGTTTTCCGGATAAACCAAACCAAATTATTGCACCGTATCAGACAAACAAGCGTTAAGTACATCAGCGCCTCTAATGACACAAATTTTTTAGGATGGTCAATCATCGTCGACTTTATCATGACTTATTGAATTGTATATCAAACATTTTTAAATCAAGGTTATGTACAATATAGTAAGGTGGTTTATGAAAAAAAAAAGAGTAAAGGTTCATCATATGAATCTTATAATTATATTCAATTAAATGCACCATGTCATATTTAGTCAAGTGTCATTTTAATAATTTGCGGTAGGGAGAGATTTTATAATGCGTCACGGTCCCGGGACTCATTCTGACTGAAACAAGGGGCGAAAAAAAAAAAAAATACACCTACCGAGACTAAAGCCCTCCTGCCCAACCTTAGACACTCTAAGATCCTTTTTCAAAACGGCCCTAAGATGTTTGTATCAAACGTCATATATATTGATACACCAATCCCTACAAACAACCCGCAAATCCAATGACTGGCTCACCTATAAGCCGAGCAAAGGATAAAACTCGTGGCCCAGCTAACCCGCACGTCATAAGTTGGGTCACAAAAGCCCGCCTCATGCTTACCACCGGTCCGGACAAAATTAAAGTCAGCTAAACAGGCTTACGAGCAGACACCAGCACCGAGCTCGCGGCGGCCTCCAAATAAGCCCGCCTACCCGAGCTCGCCTACCGACACATACTTTACCGCCCAATTGTAAACACCGACTATGTCTTCTATAAATAGTGGTGCTCCTTCACGCACCAGAACTACGTTATGTGGCTTGATCCCGTACACTCAAGGGTACGTAGGCAGCTATCTCGGCTCGGTCATAATTCCCCCAAAAACACCCTCTTTCCATTGTAATCAATCTCCATGATGTTCTTCATAATGTTCTTGATATGAAATGACATAAAAGACATGACTTTCCACACAATTAGCTAGATATCCACTGCATCTTGTTTGTGATAACTCCGACACTATCAGTTGGCTCCGTTACCGGGAATTCGACATTTTCGACATTTTCCCGTCAGATATGAGATTTACGGTAGTTGTTTCTTAGCTCCGGCGGCCTTAAACCGCCCAATTTCGGTTTTCCAATTGACCTTCATCGGAATCCTCATTTTAGTTCATCCGGATTTCCTGATCTCCAATGAATCTCCATCGGCAATATGGGATTCAAAGAGGAAACGAATCCCCCCATCAGGTTCATTAGACTTTCATCGGTTCAACATCAATTTCATCATACTTTCATCGTGTTCACCATGCTCCTGCCTGACCTCAGCGGAATCTCTGAACACGAAGAACATGCTTGCTGAAACTAGATCGACGAGCATTGTCCGAAAGGATGGACTTCCAATTGCTGGGTAGAAAAATGATAATACAGACCTCAGAGTAGGGGGCTCTCAGGCCCTGTCCCGACACCGCGCACCCCGACCCCGCTGATCGACGGTCATCCGACTCACCGGGTCAAGACATCCATCAGTACGACGCGTGGGATCACCTTAACAGCGGGGCAAAAGAAACTCTAACCACCATCGTCGAGCAGGGAAAGGGGAAAGAGGCGGCTAATGCACCTCGGTCGGCGTGCTCGTATGAGCCGTCTCCTCGTGATGAGGAGGAAGCATACAATGAGCTCTACACGAAATAATTGCTCACCCACGCTACTTTTGTGAAAGGATTCATCAGACCAACAGAGAGCTTATCCACCTTGAGAAGGCGATACTACCGATCAGTGAGTTCGTTCCCCCACTAAGGTCGCCTATTACGGATAGATACGTCGACTTCCCAGTTCAACCACGGACAGATACGTCGACTCTAACCACCTTCGTCCTCCCTCCCATCACACCAGTTTACGCCTCTTATGTCATTACGCGATTAAGCATTGACATACCCAATCCGTTCGCTTTAGCGCGACTTCATGTGACTTTACGCGATTAAGCATTTCCGCATCAAGTTTGTGTGCTTCAGCATGGCACGAACATGTCATTACGCTTTCGGGAATTGACATACCCAGTCCGTCCACTTCAGCGCGACTTCATGTGACTTTACGCGATTAAACATTGCCGCATCAAGTTCGTGTGCTTCAGCACGGCACAAACAAGTCATTACGCGATTAAGCATTGACATACCTAGTCCGTCCACTTCAAAGCGACTTCATGCGACTTTACGCGATTAAGAATTTCCGCATCGAGTTCGTGTGCTTCAACACGGCACAAACATGTCATTACGCGATTAAGCATTGATATACCCAGTTCATCCGCTTCAGCACGACTTCATGCGACTTTACGCGATCAAGCATTGCCGCATCAAGTTCGTGTGCTTCAGCACGGCACAAACATTTCATTACGCGATCAGGCATTGACATATCCAGTCCGTCCGCTTCAGCGCAACTTCATGAGACTTTAAGCGATTAAGAATTTCCATATCGAGTTCGTGTGCTTCATCACGGCACGAACATGTCATTACCCTTTCGAGCAATGACACATCCAACTATCCGCTTCAGCGCGACCTCATGAAGCTTTACGCGGTTAAGCATTGACGCATAGAGTTCGTGTGTCACAGCCTCAGTTGGTTTCCGATGGCCAGAAAATGCCCAACTCTGATTTCCGGCCGGCCTTCACCGAAATCCTCGTTTGGTCGCTACTATCTTAGAAACCTGAATGACACTTACATCTCAAACTTCACGAGGTGTGAAGTATACCCTTCATTTTTCTATCAAGATCGCCCCTATACACCACTCGACCTTGCTACAAACAAGGGGCCACTGCCACTAGCTCAGCGACCCGATTCTTGACGGATTCAACAAAGAAATTTTTTTGGCAAAAAACATGCAAGCTGGAATCGAAGACATAGGAAAATACATGTAAGATATATCAAAAAGATCAAAGCAATACAGCAAGCCGAAAAGTCAAATGTTAAAAAAAAACATTCAGAGTAATGATTCACCGACTCAAATGCTTTGAAAGGACATAGATTCGCCGCTTGCTTCCTCGACGACCTTTATCAGTGCAGCCGAATTCTCTGACTCAATCTCAGGAGGGGTCCGAATTTCTACACCTACCTCTCTCAACCTCCTCGCATGATACTCGAGCTCGGTGTCAGTATATGGGATGGAGCTGTGAAAGGGCTTTAACGTCGAGTCTTACATCAGAAGATTTTCCCACATTGCCATCTGTTGAATACATGAGGGCCCGTTCCTTCTGATCCCGCTTCAAACATCTCACCAAATGAGAGAGGCCTTGGTCAAAGCCTTTCAGTTTGATGTTTTGCAGTGCCTCGGAATACTCAGAGGACTTCTTGAAATCTTCCGCAGCTTGAGCCCGGGCATCCTGCACTTTAGCCTCCATCTGAGCCTCGGCATCAGTAAGTTTCTTGGCAAGATCGCTAGCTTTCAGCTCGTTTACAATAGAACGGTCCAAGGTAGAGTTTGAAGCCTCGCAAGTAGCATCTCTTTCCTTTTTTATGAGATCTAGCTCCTTGGATTTCTCAGACAGACTGATGGCCAGGCAATCCCACGCATTACCAAGCTCGGTCTTGGCCTTTTTCGCCTCCTTAAAAGAAGCTTTGCGAGCATCCTCAGCTCAACTTGATTGTAGCCTCTCTTCCCTCGGCGAGTTCTTCAGTATGCTAACATTTTGGATGAAGACAACGTGATCCTGCAGTAGCTTCTTGTGTTCTTTTTCAAGTTCATGATGAGCATGCATAGCGCACCTCGCCGCGGTAAGTATCTGAAAAACAAAAGAGACAATCAGCTCGATAAACAAAAAATGTATATGAAGACAGGATTTTCAGATAAAGTGAATTACCGAGCTCATAAGGGCACCCATGACTTCGTATAGGTCATCAGGATGCTCTAGGAAGCTCTTCACTTTATCAGTCATCAAAGCACGATCAACCAGAGCAGCTCCAGCCTTTATGGTAGGGCCAGCGAGATGAGTAAAAACCAAATTCTCAACCAAGGTCAGGTCCATCAGCGCCGCGGCTATAACCTAGCCCTCCCGGCGTGTCGCTGGAGAACAAAAAAGGGGCCTTGACCGCTCCAGGCCATCCCCGGGAGGTGGATAAACATTTCCGGCACCAGCTCCCTCAAGAGGGGTCACTTCAGAGCTCGACTCACCAAGCTCCACATTTTCCCCGGACAAGCCCATTTTGTCAGGACGTCGATCGTCAGCCCTCACCTGAGTAAGTGGATCATTGATAATGTTTTCTTGGGACATCGGGTCCCCAGCATTCGTAGTCAAAGCACCGGCGCCGACATCAATTCTTAGTTTTCTCGCCTAGCGACACACACTTTACCCCCCAATTGTAAACACTGACTATGTCTTCTATAAATAGTTGTGCTCCTTCACGCACCAAAACTACGTTATGTGGCTTGATCCCTTACACTCCATGGTACGTAGGCAGTCATCTCGGCTCAGTCACAATTCCCCCCAAAACACCCTCCCTTTCAATTGTAATCAATCTCCATGATGTTCTTCATAATGTTCTTCATATGAAATGACATAAAAGACATGACTTTCCACACAATTAGCTAGATATCCACCGCATCTTCTTGTTTGTGATAATTCCGACATTATCACACACACACACACACACACACACACACACACACACACACACACATATATATATATATATATATATATATATATATATATATATATATATATATATATATATATATATATATATATATATATATATATATATATATATATACATATATATATTCTATTATTCATCATACACTTTTTTGTAAAACCCCTCATCTTTGTAAGGGTATTTTAGTCCATTAGAAATTTCTTTTCCTTTTCTTTGTAGCTTTTCTTTTCCTCCAAGTCTTTGGAAAACCGACCTAAGCCCTAAAAGGTCTATAAAAAGGCTCTAAGAGCCCTAGACTTCATCAAAATCACGTTTTTAGGGTTCCAGCTCCTTCTAGCACGCAGAACCGAGGATATCTCTCGGTAAAGTGACCTGCTTGCCCCAGCCGTGCCCCAGTCATGTCCCAGACATGCCCCAGACTGCCCAGATATGTCCCAGAGCGTGTCCAGGATCAACCAGCACGCTAAATCGAGCACTGCTCTCGGTTCAGCGACCCAGTTTTGGTTTCCAGGACGTGTCCGACCTTGTCCAGGACATGTCTGTAGATCAGAGACTCGGTTTCAAGGCAGATCCTGATTTAGGAGCAGTTTTGGATCTTGTTTCTTCTCAATAAGGTAATTATCGTAGTCTTTCGTTAATTCATAGATTGATCTTCTTAAGTTTTGGTTCTTGGCTTTGAGATTAGGGTTTCGGTGTTTGTAGGTTCTTGAGGTTTCGAAGGCTAATCGTAGTTCGTTTGTTGGTTGGGTTCGGCTCATCTAAAGGTAAAGAGTTCTTCTTATCAAAATGTTCCATTTTTAATTTAAAGATCAAGCCTTTAAGTTGTTTTAATATTGTTTATGTTAAACTGCACGGAACTAGACATAATTACATGTTGCCGGGTACTTGCCAAACTATGTTTTAGGAATGTTATTTTGTTTTGTAGTTACTTTTATATAAAATGTTTTATACATTTATGTTACAAGTAGTGGAGATAGGATGAGAGTATGGCGTTGTTATGCTTTGGTATGTTTCTCGTAGACTAGATATGGTGTTAAGCATGATCTTATGTGCTCTATGTGCTCTATGTGCTCCTATGTGTTTTACTCGCTAAATATATATAACAGTAATGTGTTACAAGAGCACTGCAACTGACTCACGGGTCGTATTTGGATGTATGGTTGGTTATTACCCCCTGTCGTTCCCAAGACGATGTATTACAAGAGTACCATGACTCTACGTGTCACGTGGGGATGTGCCAGTCGTATTACCTAAAGTTGCAACATGAACATGACATGAATACATAAGACAAGACATGACAAGACAAGAATATTATTATGCTAAGCCGGTAAGAGACATGAATGCGATAGGCAGGACACGAACATGCTACGGTTAGTGGATGATTAAAGTATGGGTTAGTAGATAGCTTACATAAGTTTGAATCAAGTAATTAATGTAACAAACAAGTACGAGCAAGATAAACTGATTTAGTAAGTAGACATGTTTCCTATGCATTGTTAAGTAACCGTTTTAGAAATGGCTTCCTTTTATGCTTCAAGTTATGTTTAAAAAGTAGTATTCTAAACGTTTCAAGTTTATATTCAATTGTTTCATAACTGGATAAGTAGACTTATGTCGTGTCTCCCGGCATCTGACAACCATGAATCTCCCTTTTGATCTTCTTTCTCTTTACTGGGCATCTAGTGCTCACTCTTTTATTTGGAATAAGAAGGTTGCAGGTACATGATGAGTTTGACGACGAGCTTGGAGTGCTAGCTTAGGATGGAGCAATGGTGTTGTTTATGTTCTAGTTTCTTTTTGTAGTTGCTCCTTCTTTTTCAGACAGTTGTAATGGATAATAGTTTTGCTTTTAGTTATTTATGATTTAGTTTGACAGCAGTTGTTCTCTCGATGATGGTTGTTTTGGAAGACCCCGATGGTCTATTTTTTGAGTCTTCAGCTTGTTTCCTTCCGCGCGAATCTTTTATTACTCTGATATGACACGAGACTTACGTGGAATTTAGGGTTACTCTAAATGTCACGTGCCGGACGTCCCATTGCCGGATAATGACTCAGTATCCTGGACAGGGGCTTTACACTTTTATCGTATGTGAGAAATTAAAAATAAAAAGTTGTAATGTATGTCATTTGGTACAATTGTACGTATTGTAAAATTTGTCTGGAAGCAGATGTAACGAGTGTGAGTCTACTGACTAAGAAAATGTAGTATCATATACATATATATATATATATATATATGTAACATCATATCAGCGTGTAAGTGAATGTGACATCAACGTTGTGGTTTAAACAAAAATTGTTATTATTTAAAATTTTATCGGTTGGAGTATTAGCTCAGAAAATGATGCTTTTACATTTAAAAAATCTACAAGATATATACATCAATATATTAATGAGGTTTTTTTTTTTTTTTTTTTTTTTTTTTTTTTTTTGTTGTTGTTGTTGTGAGAAGATATATTAATGAGTTTTAGAAGTTCATATTTTGTTTTTAATGAAAATATGCGGTAACAACATTGAAAGGATGGAAGCCCGTTTGAGAAACCCAAAACAACTAGATCGCCGGTGTGGAAAGGCATCTGTATTGCAGCAAAATATTGAAAGATGGCTTTGACGTTCTTGACGATACTATTATTTGGAAGTATACGAGTAGTAAGAAATATTCTGTGGCAAAGGGTTATGCATATCTCTGCTCAGAGACACATGGGGATGTTGATCATTTGTGGGAAAAAAATTGGCAGCTTGAGGGCCATGCTCGACTTAACTTTATTGTCTGGCAAGCTGCCCATAACGTTTTACCTACCATGTCTCTTCTCGCTAGAAGACATATCTCTCCTTCAGCAGGTTCTAAATTGTGCAATAGTGATGAGGAAATCTGTTTCCATGTCCCCAGAGACTGCAAAACTTCAAAATATCTTTGGAAGAATTTTGTTCCCCGGCAAAAATGGTGAGAGTTCTTTGGACAGGAAACTCCTCAAGATTGGATTCGAAAATTTTTAACTGACCAAGGGAGACACGGCAAGTGGGCATACCAATTCAGGGATATGATTTGCAACATCTGGCACTGGAGAAATATGATTTATCATGGAGTTCAAGAAGCATATCCTCCCCTTCATGTATTAATTTCCAAGTCCGAGGCTTGTGTTTGTAATCTTAGATTAGCATGGAACTTTCATTAATTGTGCTAGTTTTATGTTCTTGACGTTCTTGTAAGTTGTGGATTTCCACTCTTTGACTATTAATAAAAGATCGTTTTTTAAATAAAAAAATATGCAGTAAGATAATAATGATGTAGATGTTATACAATTTAATGTATAAACTAAATATTTTCTGTAAATACATATTTGGCTATTCGATGAAATAAAAGTTAAAGTTACGGTTACTAATCAATGATGGAACTAGGATTTTAATCTAGGGTAGGCTAATGGACTATATTGAGTTTGTCATGTGGGCTTAATATTTTCTGTAAAAACATATTTGGCTATTCGATGAAATAAAAGTTACAGTTGCGGTTACTAATCAAGGATGGAACCAGGATTTTAATCTGGAATGGGCTAATAGACTATATCGAGTTCGTCGGATAGGCTGGATTAACAATATTTTATAAATCAAACGGCACTGCATAGATTTTATAGTGTAATATTTTTTTGGAAGTTCTAACGGCACCACACTCGTTACAAACTCTCATTCACATCTTCACCATGCATATCATTCTCTCTATAATATTTATTATAGTAAACAATTAATATGTACTATAATTCTTTGTTACCTTATTTTCTCATTCTGGATCATATCAATCTATTAAAATTTCACAGTACAACGAAAGTTAAGAATGTGGATTTCTTCATTAATAAATCGGCATAAAGACCATAACACTTTGCTTAATGTTACCTTAATCAGAGAGCAATAGAAAATCTTGGAATCATACAAGTAAACACATATCGAAACAAAGAATGAAATCGAAATACAGCTCGCATTTGGTTATTGATCAGTACTTCACCTTTGGTGGATCACCAAGCCTTAACTCCAGATCTAAATCCTCCTCTAAGTGAGGATTAGGGCTCATCACTTTAAGAGGCTCATCCACACCGACAAGACGACACCGGTCTTTGTCTGAGCCCGAATTCCACGACCTCGAATAAGTAAAAGGTGGTTCATCATCACCATCATTAAGTCTTTGTCTCTTGCAACTTTGGATCATTTCATCAGCAATAATACTTCCATTTATTTCTTGAGACGACGGATAGACAAGAAAACTCAAGTTCACCGACAAATCATCGGCCTCCTCGTCATAATATTCATCTTTCTTACTAAAACTACTTTTTAAATATGAAATTTTAGGACTTGTAGTTTCATTGTACCTTGGATCCGACACGGTGAAATATCCTTGCTTTCCAACCAAAAACGATCCAGATTCTCGAGGTAGAGTTTCTGTTGGATGGTTTTCGCCTATTGATGAAACCCTAGTAAGTGACAAAGGTGAAGTTGATAAGATTTCTTGGTTAGAATCAGAGTTTTGGTCAAACGTCTGTAGATGACCAAGCATTTCGGCGTTAGAGATTGTATACTCGCGATGACTCAATACACCAGACTGCCTTTTATTCAAGATAGACGACCCTTCGTCTAAACGTGTATATGCAGGAAGATTCGATACACCATACTGCCTTTTATTCAAGATAGGCCCTTCATCTGAACGTGTATACACCTGGTGATTCAATACACCAGACTGTCTTTTATTCAAGATAGGCCCTTCATCTGAACGTGTATATGCAGGATGATTCAATACACCATAGTGTCTTTTATTCAAGGTAGACCATTCTTCAGAACTTGTATATGCAAGATGATTCAAGATAGGCCCTTCATCAGATCCCGTATACGCAGGATGATTCCATACGCCAGATTGACCTTTAAGCAAGTTAGAATTAGAAGGTGAATTTTGGGGACACAAGAAATGGTTAGGAAAAGGAACAAGTTTTGGGGAGTGATCTAGGTTTGGAGAGAACTTCAATATTGCCCTATCTTTCCTATGAACATTCATGTGACCACCTAAAGCTTGAGCAGACTTAAATTCTCTCTTACAAAAAGTGCAAGAATAGCATCTTGGAGGCCAAATACAACCCGCAACATCTTCCGCGAAAGCTTCTTCTTCCCTCATATCTCCAAACGAAGAACGCGTGTTAAGATCGTGTTTCCTCTTCATCCACATCCAGTATTGAGCTTGCTCCATCGATTACTTAAAGAAGAAGAATACTAGCTAGTGTTAATATATATGACTAGCTTATATGGCTAGCTGCCTTTGATTGAAGCAAGTAGTCAAGTAGGTTGTTTAAGTATATAGGCAGATTATTGAAGTGAAACTGAAACATGAGAGATGGCCAATATTCTTCTTGATACAAGTTGAGAATAAAAGAAAAGGACTGCAGAGAATGTTGGTGTGAGGGGAGGGGGTGGGGAGGGTGAAGATGAGGTGGGTACACTGACTAGTTTTTGCAGTTTCATATGCAGCTGCTTTTTTGGCCTTTACTTGGATTTCCCTACATAAATTAATACAACAATTATGAAGCTTAATTGTCGGTGTGAACATAAAGGGTAGGACAGTGACGGACCTAGAAAAAAATCTCAGTGGGGGCACCGGAACAAATTTGAAAACCGAGTGGGGGCATCAATAGTGTTTTTACATTTTTTACCTATAAAAACACGTCGATTTTCGGATCTCAGTACGGGCCGTGCACCCCTCTTTTAAAGAGGGGTCCGTCCCTGGGTAGGAAGACGACGGAGCCGCGGAAAATATCCATACAAATATACACAGAAAATGATATGTATCGTATATGGGTAAAGATAGAACTACTTCCTTAAGTTTACACTATTTTTGCTTCCAATATAATCTTGTGGTTGTGATTTTTTCAATTTTTTAAAATTTTTTTTACAAGTGAAAAACATGTGGTGAGATGATGATGTTGTAAAAATTGTGTAGATTTGAGGGAGTAGCTATATCACTCCCCATCGTATATTACGTAATAAAACTCTTAAATATACACATTTTCCAAAAAGAGTACGGAAAAGTTTTCCCGAATTATAAAAATTTGTGAAGGAAAATTAAATTAATACAAGAGTACGTATGGCAAACTATAACCTAATAAAAAAAATATCTTATAATAAACGATTAACAAGCAAGTTACCCGTATCAAAAAAACAATCTAAATCTTGTAAACAAAAATTAAACTAATACAAAGAGTATGGCAAACTTTACCGGTATTAATAAATACTATAATGTAAACGAAACGAACTCTTAACCCGAATCAAAATATATCGGCAAGCTTTGCCCAAATCCAAAAGTATCTTGCAAACAAAACGAACTCGTTACCCGTGGTAAATTAATAAATCTTGTAAATGAAAATTAAATTAATGCAAGAGTATGGCGCGCAAACTATAACTGAATCAATAAATATCTTGTGAACAAAAAAACAAACACTTTTACCTGAATAAAAAAAAAAAACTTAAATCTATGATATCCCGGTCATTGTCATTTTTTAAATATAAAAAATAAAAAAAATACTTAAATCTTGTAAACGAAAATCGAACTAATACAAAAATATGGAAAACTTTACTTGTATTAATAAATATCTTGAAAACGAAACAGACTCTTTATCTGAATCAAAAACGAACTCTTAATCCGAATGAAAAGATATCGGCAAATTTACCCGAATAGAAAAATATCTTGTAAATGAACTCTTTATCTGAATCAAAACAGATAATGGCAAACTTCACACGCATTAAAAAGTATCTTGCAAACAATAATAAAATAAAATAAAATATCGCTAGAAGGAGGGCTTGTAAACAAAAAAACAAACACTTTACCCAAATCAAAAATATTTAAATCTTGTAAACGAAAATTAAACTAATAAAAGAGTGGCAAACTTTACCCGTACTAATAATATCTTGTAAACGAAACGAACTCTTTACCTGAATTAAAAACGGACTCTTAACCGGAATCAAAAGATATAGGCAAAATAAACTAATACAAGAGTGCAAATTGTGCCCGTCTTTATAAATATCTTGTAAACGAAACGAACTCTCACTACAAAAAAAAGAATTTTTCGTGACAAACCTGCTGTGACAAATAGAAAAATTTGTCACAAATGGCTGTTTCTAGTGACAATGACTTTGTTTGTTACCTGAAATTGTATTATAAGTGAGGAAAAATACATTTTGTCACCATAGCTTCACTGGATGCCTAAGCCTCGCATGCACTTCCTGTGATAAATTTTGGGATATAAAGCTTTGGTGACAAAACATAATCCTTAATAATTGTGTGACAAAGAGATTTTGTCACGAACTATACACCGATTTAAGCAAAAATTAAAAACTCTCATTGTGGCCCGTCAAGAAATAACTACAACGAAATGGAACTCGACTGATCAAGAACTTGATATATATATCTCGACCCGGTTCGTAAACTCGATTAGCTTTGTCGAATTCATTTTTGTATAAATATAAAAAAATTGAGCTCGACTCATCTAATACTCGACTCGATCACTTATTTTATCATATATTTATAATTAAATAAATTCCTCTCGTTAGCTTTTCATTTATTTGACCAAATTCCGGATATATCCCGTAGGCGGCGGTGAGCGCTACTCTCGATCCTTTTCCCTTTTCCTCTCTATTTGACCTAGAATCTTCTTCAAAAGTTCATTGGAAACACAGATCCATGATTCTAACCCGATGGACGGTGTAAAGAATTTGATTTTCCTTGTTTTTACATGATCGGAGGTATTTTTTTTCAAGCGGTGAATTAAAGCTTTGCGGATTTCATCTTAATTCAAGCTCGATTTCTTCAACTCTCCAGCTTTCGTGGCCATTGATGGAGAAATTATGAAGGATAAAGATGTTTTCTCTCAAATAATTCTTGATTCGGATTTCGGATCTAAAGAAAGGTGAAATTTCCTCGTCTTTCTAGTTCGAGGATAAGAAATAGATGATGCATATAAGGTGTTCGACAAATTGCGCACGGACTCTCAAACCTATTGATCTAGTTCGAAGCTTCAAGGAATTGGATAATCGCTTGATGAAGAGTCCAATAAGGTTGGAAACGAAACTAATGAAGCCGGAACACCCACTTTTGCTCCATGATTGCGCCTTTGAAGGTAATAGTGATTTCTCTAAATGTATCGATTTGCGCCTCATGTTTGCCCTTAGAGTTTATTCTACCAAGTTCAATATGTTTTAAGCTCGATTAGTTTGTTGTTTTGCATAGACACCCTTCCCAAAATTAAAAAGGAAAGGTTCTAAGTTTATATTGGTTTGATGTGAAGCTCTTCATTCGTAATGTTTGAAGCAATTTGTTTGCCTCACATGTTTTGTTTGCTTGTCCTAAGTGTCATTTCATTGCTTCTTTTTATTGTGATTTGTTGTGCTTGAAATTCCCTTCCAAGCGCTAAATTTGACAAATTAAGTTCTCCCCGAGAATTGCGGGTTCAATATCGAATGTATCCCGCACTTTCGTAGTTTCCATCTAACGACTTTTATGAAGGCACTCTCCAAAATGGAGTTACTATCAATGAAAGGCGGTAGACGGGCGTTGATTTTCCTTGGTCGGTGACAAAGAGGCGTATGCTTAAAATTTTAATAATTGAAGGTTGTACAATGCATGATTTAATTTAAATATCTCGGCAAGATTGTGTAAATGCTTGTTTTGGTTTGTGGATCAATTTTTTACTTATCTCGCTTCTTTTGCCTTTCTTTCTTATGATGGTTATTTCAAATTTTCTTGTGAATTGTGTATAAATTGATATGTTGCATCTTATGGGGCAAAAGGAGATAAGTGCAAGTGGTACATCAACATGTTCATGTTTGGGTCGGTACATGTCTACTCTTAAGTGTGATCTCGCTTTTTGTACAAGTCTCTAATTCAGTCGTTAGCTTTTTCTTCGTGTCTTTTTGGTTGGTTGAGTCATTCACTTTCGTTCAAGTGTTCTTAGTATTGCTCTCTCGTTCGTGTGTTAAGTATATTGCATATCGCTTTGTCTTTGTTATGTTTAGATCAATAACTTGCATTTGTTCTATGGTTCTCATAGGACACAACATTCTGTTAAGTTCAGGTCTGTTTATTAACATGATGCATCTGTGCTTTACCTGGTGCAAGTCTTAGAAGTCAGTCCAGGCTTTGCATTTGCTTCTGGTCTAGTGCTTCAGGTCTGTTAACAAGTTGTTTATTTATGTTTAGAGTTTGTATTTTACTCTTGTACCTATACTTGTGCTTTGTAAATATGCTAATATTTTGTTCTTGCTTTCTTCCTCTGTGTGGCTTTATGATTCATGGGAACACTTTTTTTCCCCTGTATTTTTTCTTTCTGAATCTGGGATTTTATGCGGTGATGAAGAGGATTCAAGATCTCGCATCTATGCCAAAAATGAAAAGAGTACAATCTCAAAGCAAAATTTATCAAATGGTGGCTCAATGGGAAGCCCTCCAAATCAAGGTTTTCTATTTACTTGTTTGAATGTTTAATATATTGCAACATTGTAGTGAGATTAGATTGGGATCTTGTACAAATGGAAAGGTTAGAAATATATGCTTGGTCTAGGTTCTGTTTATGAGTCTATTTGGGGAAGAGAATTTGAAGATGAATTTCACAAAAGGTTAGCTTAAGCTATTAAATATATATTGTATATGCTACTTTTTCCATTGCCGAAAGTTGTGTTTTCTGGAGTAACATGCATACAGCACCAAGAATACCATACTCAAAAAATATGATGGAAGGTAAATGTGTATGCAAATCTAGCATCTTGTGACTAACCGTTAAGAGTTGCTTCGTCGGCATCACTCAACATTTTTTCATTGAATATTTTGCTTGGTGGTAGTGGGGTTAGAGCTGATGCTAATGCTGGTTGCATTCAGTGGTGGAACATCCATATTTTACAAAAGGTCATATGTCTATTTATGGGCCACGACCGGCCATTCGGTATGTAGCTCATCAAAGACTTTGCGCAAGGTTGTACATAGGTGGTCCTTTGGGTCTTATATCATGCACTTGACAAGTTTACTCATGTTTTCTAGGTAAAGTTCGAATGTGTGCTTGTTCATAAGGCTTAGATGTGTAGTCGATAAACTTGTTTTAACGATACATGCCATCCGTCAACATGAATATGTGTTATGTCTCGTTCCGTTTTTATGATCGATATGCATTAGCTTTTGTAGTCTTAATCTTCTTTTTTAATCTCCATAACATGAGCCTGTAATTATAGTTTTGTGTGAAATGAAGAGAAAATGTCCTCGGATTCTGCACAATTCCTGTCTTTTTGTAATACATCCTACTGCATTTCAAAAGTTTTGTTTTGTGTGTGAGCATAATGATTAAGAAACATACCCAGTATATGCCTTTTTGAGATTAAAAAGCCTAAAATGGTCTTTCTTTTTATTGAAGTTCTCTACTAAATGTTTGTTTGCCACATAATGGATGGGGTGATTTTGGAAATTTGGTAAGAGCTGCAATTTGATTTAGTAGCCCAAATGCTTTATCAATCTATAAAGAGGTATGCTTCTAATCGTTGAAAACGCTTCATATGCTTGTTAATTTTCGTGGGTTTTTATTTGTTTGCTGAAATTTTTTATCTTGTAAAAAGGGCAAGTCAAGTGCAGCTCTTAGGGATTCTGCTGTCTTTGGAATTTAGCTATCTAGCAATCTCAAAAACGATTTTGTCTCTCCTTCCAATTGGAGCAAGGTAAATATAATCTTCCGCCCCAATTCAACAAAGTTAGATTTTAGCTATGAATTTCATAATTGAGGAAGTATTCATGATTTCATACAAGGTTCTGTTTTTGACTTCTTAATTCATCTTGTTCACTTGTTCTTGAAGCATAGATTTTCTTGGCAATTCAATATTCGTATGCATTCCTCAACAACAACAAAAAAATCGTATGCTGAAGATGAATTATTGCATGTATTTCTTAATAACTTTGAATGTATCTTATCAGATAATTTGTATACCCCCTATATGAATAATGTATGGTGAAAAGGATTGTTGCATGGTTGTAGGATATTATTATTGATTATGAATGTGTCTGTTTATTATTATACTATATTATTATTATTATTATTATTATTATTATTATTATTATTTATCTATTTTTATATTTTGAATATTTATTATTATTATTATTTTCTTTTTTTTCTATTATTATATTTTGAATATTTATTATTATTATTATTATTATTATTATTATTTTCTGTTTTTCTATTTTGAATATTTATTATTATTATTATTATTTTCTTTTTTTCTATTATTATATTTTGAATATTTATTATTATTAGAATATGACTTCTAGTGACAAAGCCTTTGTCATAATTAACCGTTAATGTAAAAATGTGTTTATACCTTTTGGTGACAACACTTAATTAGTGATAAATTGTTCATTATTTTGTGACAAAAATTTTGTCACATGAAAACCTTCTGGTGAGAAATGTGTGTTTTATCATGAAAATCTTTGGTGACAAAAGTACAAGATTCGTCGCGACTGAACGTCTTTAGTGACTATTAATCTTATTGTCACAATAGACGCCTTTAGCGTCGGAGCTTACACAACAAACGCCGCGACAAAAAAATTTTGTCACGAAAACCTTTACTGACGAAAATCAGCACTTTTCGCGACGAATTTGTTAGTCACGAAAAGGTCTTTTTTTTGTAGTGTCTTTACCTGAATCAAAAGCGAACTCTTAACCCAAATCAAAAGATATAGGCAAAATAAACTAATACAAGAGTGACAAACTTTACACGTATTAATAAATGTCTTGTAAACGAAACAAACTCTTTACCTGAATCAAAACGAACTCTTAACCCGAATCAAAAAGGAACACTTAACCCGGATCAAAAGATATAGGCAAAATTTACTGGAATCAAAAAATATCTTGTAACGAACTCTTTACCTAAATCAAAAAAGATGTTGGCACTTTTTACCTGAATCAAAAACGAACTCTTAACCCGAATCAGAAAATATAAGCAAAATTTACCCGAATCAAAAATCATCTTGTAATCGAACTTTTTACCTGTTGGCACTCTTTACCTAAATCAAAAACGAACTCTTAAACCGAATCAGAAAATATAGGCAAAATTTACCCGAATCAAAAAATATCTTATAAAGGAACTATTTACCTATTGGCACTCTTTACCTGAATAAAAAACGAACTCTTAACCCGAAATCAGAAAATATAGGCAAAATTTACCCGAATCAAAAAATATATTGTAAACGAACTATTTACCTGCATCAAAAAAAATGTTGGCAAAAATTAAAATTAACGAACTCTTAACCCGGCACTCTTTACCTGAATAAAAAACGAACTCTTAACCCGAAATCAGAAAATATAGGCAAAATTAATTTAACCGAATATATTGTAAACGACTATTTACCTGCATCAAAAAAGATGTTTGGAAAAATTAAAATTAACGAACTCTTAACCCGGCACTCTTTACCTGAATAAAAAACGAACTCTTAATCCGAATCAGAAAATATAGGCAAAATTTACCCGAATCAAAAAATATCTTGTAAACGAACTATTTACCTATTGGCACTCTTTACCTAAATAAAAAACGAACTCTTAATCCGAAATTAGAAAATATAGGCAAAATTTACCCGAATCAAAAACTATCTTGTAAACGAACTATTTACCTGAATCAAAAAAGATGTTGGCAAAAATTAAAATTAATGAACTCTTAACCCGAAATCAAAAAATACAGGTAAAATTTACACGAATAAAAAAATATCTTGTAAAAGAACTATTTACCTGAATCAAAAAAGATGTCGGCAAGAAAAAAAATCAAAAATTAAAATTAACAAACTCTTAACCCGAAATCAGAAAATATAGGTATAATTTACACGAATAAAAAAATATCTTGTAAAAGAACTATTTACCGGAATCAAAAAAGATGTTGGCAAAAAAATAAAAAATAAAAAATAACAAACTCTTAACCCGAAATCAGAAAATATAGGTATAATATAATTTACACGAATCAAAAAATATCTTGCAAAAGAAGTATTTACCTGAATAAAAAAGATGTTGGCAAAAAATAATCAAAAATTAAAATTAACGAGGTTTTTTATAAATAAAAAAAAGTTATATTTTTTTTATTTAAAAAATTTTATTTTATGTTTTTTTAATTAAAAATAATTTTTTTTAAAAGAATTTATTTAACCCGAAATCTGAAAATATAAGTATAATTTACACGAATCAAAAAAAATCTTGTAAAAGAACTATTTACCTGAATAAAAAATGATGTTACTATTTACCTGAATCAAAAAAGATGTTATCTTGTAAAAGAACTATTTACCTGAATCAAAAAAGATGTTGGCAAAAAAATAAAAAAATAACAAACTCTTAACCCGAAATCAGAAAATATAGGTATAATATAATTTACACGAATCAAAAAATATCTTGCAAAAGAAGTATTTACCTGAATCAAAAAAGATGTTGGCAAAAAATAATCAAAAATTAAAATTAAAGAAGTTTTTTATTAAAAAAAAAGTAATATTTTTTTATTTAAAATTTTTTATTTTATGTTTTTTTAATTAAAAATAAAAAAAATTTAAAAGAATTTGTTTAACCCAAAATCTGAAAATATAAGTATAATTTACACGAATCAAAAAATATCTTGTAAAAGAACTATTTACCTGAATCAAAAATGATGTTACTATTTACCTGAATCAAAAAAGATGTTGGCCAAAAAAATTAAAATTAAATAATGTTAAAATTAAATCAAATATCGCTAGAAGGAGGGTTTGAACCTCCGACCTTGTGGTTAACAGCCACACGCTCTAGCCAACTGAGCTATTCCAGCTATATTATTGGTTTGCACAAAATTCTATATAACCGAGCTATTCCAGCTGTATTTGAAAAAAATTAAGTTAATCCTTCTTGCCTTGTCGCAAAGGAAAAATTAATAATAATTGTAAAAATATAGTCATAAAGTCACCCCATGTTTCTTACTTCAGCGCCAAATTAGTGTAAAAACTAGATGGTTATCAAAGGTGCCACAAATTAAATTTCTAAATGATGATTCTAACAACAACACTACATCAGGTTAAATCAAAATTTACTATTAAGATCGGTTTGACTATTGACATTTTTTTATAAAACTGAACATAAAATTATGAAAACTACATTTAGACCCCCACGTCTTCAAAACACCCATTCATCTTCAGCTTCCCACGAATTTACTTAAAAAACACCCATTCATCTTCAACTTCCCACAAGTTTTTTGATCTTATTATTGTCACTACAAATCATTTAGCAATTTCATTATTCATATCATGCAGGGGCGGACGCAGGATCCCGGGTAAGGGGGGCGATACTATAGGCGAGTGTAAATTTTTAGGGGGGGAAAAAATTACACAACATACATAAATTAATGTTTTTTCCGGATCTAAGGGGGAGCGCTTGACCCCCCTCCCCTCCTCCTACATCCGCCCCTGATATCATGCATTGTTGCATGCTTATTACTTATCGTGTTATCACTTGTCACACACTTTAACTATGCACACTTGTATATATATTTAGTCTTTATATTCCGTATTTTATTAAAAGAGACATTAATCATTAGAGAATTATGAAAATATTATCTGATATTCTTATGGTTCTTGATTATGTTTTTTTCTTAGTGAGTTGTGAGCTCTCTACTTAACTTAGAGAGAGGAGACGTTGGTAACGACGGTTATGAGGATCATGTCAGAGACTTTTACTATGCTAGTAAGACTTTATCCTTTAGCATGTTTTCCTCGACATGAAAATTATGGTAAACGTAGAGATCCTTACGTTCAAACGTAGGGTTCTCTACGTTTAAACGTAAGGAAATGCAAAACACATAACCAGTGCAAAAGATCTTTCCCTACGTTTAAACGTAGGTAATTTACGTTTAAACGTAGATTTTTGAACGTTTAAACGTAAGTATATTCAAAAATAGTTTTTTAGATTTATCCACCCGTAAAAGTAATAAAACCTACGTTTGGACGTAGATAATATACGTTTGGACGTAGATTATCTACGTTTGGACGTAGTTTTTCTACGTTTAATTTGATTATCTACGTAGATTATAATTTGATTGAACATCAACGTCAATCTTTTTTATTTATTATGTTGTATAGTGTGTTTGAGATTATTGAAAGTGACATAATTGTTAGGATGTTAATGGCATAATTTTTAAAATAACTTAATTATATGGCATAATACAAATAATTTAATCATAATTTGTAAAAACAACTACACAATACGATGATGCTTAAATAAACTAAGGGTGATCGTTAAATAATATCACTAATGTTTAGTAATCATCACGTTAAACACGACGTGATTTTCTATACGTTGATCAATGACTTCAAAGCCGCATTCATCTCCCGCATTTAGGTCATTGTCCGTAATGAAATCATACGGCCCGCTTAAACGAACTTTCGGGGAGTTGACCATGAAAACAATTCTAGCAGCCATGATTCCCCCGTGGCAATTCTCGCCCACGGTCTTGTCTCGCAACATGTCGTTTGCTCTAGCAAATGCCTTTGGAATATTCTACAATTCACAAACAAAATTAAATACTTTTTTTTAAAAAAATAAAAATAAAAATAAAAAACAATATAGCAAGTAAAATTCTCACCACGTAATAACAAGCATGTGAAAAAACCCGGTTGCCGTTGTCGTCTCAAAATGGGGATTTGGGTTAACAACACACTCGCATCATCATCTTCTTCACTCTCGGACTCCCGAACACGGGGATTTTGGTTACTAGGACTGCATCATCTTCTTCATTCTCGGCCTCGAAAAAATTCTTCTCACAATAAGTGTGATCCAAAACAATAGTGTTGAAAGTGAAATTCCCCCTATGTTCAAACACAATAAACTCCCTCTCATTCAAGTAATGAGACGCCACATACTCCTCCCAACCTTCCCCAAAGAAACGAAGATTTTCATTGTTCGTGGCTCCAACCCTCACCTCCCATGTCCCTAATCGGCTTATTAGAACGGCCCTATCTAGGTTCCTCGGCGTGTCGTTCAGGCCTATTAACGTATGCTTTGGAGGTAGTGTCTATGAAAAAATAAACATATCATGTGTAAGAATAACATAATACAAGCGATATAAAATCGGTGTTAATTAATAATGACATACCGGACTTGTTGCGAAACCGGCACCAAGAACTTTAAAGAAACGATCATTATCCATTGCTTAAGTGTGGATTATAAATTGAAAGCGTGCTTGCTTTATTTGAGTATTTGAATCGGGAAGAAAAGAAGAACTTCAAAGATGAAAGGGTTAGAAAATTGTGATGAACCCGAAACGTAGGAGCAATAATTGGCATATAACACGGCCAAACGTATAAGAGCAATAAATTGCATTTAACACGGCCGTATAAGAGCAAAACCTACGTCCAAACGTAGATTTCCTACGTCCCAACGTAGGTTTACTTACGTTTACGCTAGACTAAAAAAGCATGTTTTTGAATTTCCTTACGTTTAAACGTAGGTTGTCTACGTTTTACCGTAGGTTTCCCTACGTTCAAACGTAAGTAATATTACGTTTAAACGTAAGTAACCTACGTTTAAACGCAGGGTATTTCAATAATTAGGAAGTTACAATAAACGTCTCTTTCTCTACGTTTAAACGTAGGTTGGAACGCATTTATCTACGTTTAGACGTAATTTTTGTACGTTTACTAAGCAATTATCTACGTTTGGAAGTGGTAGATGGCAATTATTGTTGCTTTGTAAGATACTTGTTCAATATACACCACATTAACGAGCTATTTTTCTCATTCCTTCAAACTCTTTCATGTTAATATAAATTTTCTCACGACTTCTTCATCTTTCAAATACATTTCTTCATCATTCAAGTGCTCAAATGGGTAAGTTTTTGCTATGTAATTTGTCTTAATTGAAGTGCTCAATGTGATTATGTTATACACCTACGAAATGTTTGTTTCTAGTAGGTCGTTTATGTAATTTTTATACATTTAAGTATTGTGTTATTGTTTAGGGTTTAATTAGTGTTATTGTTTAGGGTTTAATTACTAGGTGTAGTGTAAGTAATGATATGTATTTAACCGAAATGTGTGTTTTAAGTAGTGATTATGTTATTTATATTGTAGTAATGATATGTAATTATCGAAATGTGTGTTTTAAGTAGTGATTATGTTATTTATATTGTAGTAATGATATGTAATTATCGAAATGTGTGTTTTATGTAGTGATTATGTTTTATTTATATTGTAGTAATGATATGTATTTAACCGAAATGTGTGTTTTAAGTAGGTTGTTTATGATAGTGTGTTTGAGTCTTTGGTATTGTTCGATTGTAGTAAACTTTGGTATTGTTGATTTGGTATTATAGTTTTGAGAATTTGGGACATTTGTTGTTGGTAGTAATGGATATGTCCATATTGATGGTTTGATCGTCCATCGGGTGTGTCGTCTCCTACCCAAAATGGTATCGAAAATGGCTCTGTTGGTACAGAGACCATTGTCATTGGAAAAAGGATCACATTTACAATTAGAGTGAAAGTTGTTTTTTTTTTTTTTTTTTTTTTTTGAAATATGAAAGTTGTTTTTGAAGTTGATAATGATTGAGTTGATAATGACTTGAATTGTTTTTTTTTTTTTTTGTTTGTTTATAACAGATAATCGCAACACTATGATTGTTGTCTCGTTCAACGGAGAATTTACGTACGATCCTATCTATAACCGGTGGAATAATGTAAATGGATCGATGTTCTCGTTATTTGTCCCAAAGAGAATAGGATTGAATGCGTTATTGGATAAAATGCATTCGAGGCTTGGTATTGATCGGTCTGATTCAAAGCTCAACCTAAAAGCGTTGTTTACTTACGGTAGTGTGGGAAATATACCACCTGATGATATCTTAGACGACGAGACCTTAAATGGTTACATCGAAGCGGCCTATGAGAGTAAGAATGTAATTTTTTGTGTGAATGCTACACCAAGTGGAGGCAAACAATGAACCGATAAATGAGGAGGATGATGGCATTGATTTAAATGATGAGGATGATGGCATTGATTTAAATGAAGATTGCAATGCCCCGGATGATAACAATACTCCGGATTACAGTATTGGAAATTTCCCTTCTCCGGTACAAGAACTTGCCACATATCCAAATTTTAATCCGTTCGAGCAACAATATGGATGTAGTGGGTATGAAAACAATGTTGCTACACAAAGGCTTGGTGAAGCTTCGGACCAACCGTTTCGGTATGAACCAAGAAGACCAAGTCATAATCTGTCAAATCCATGTTTTCCTTAAATGACTTGTGGGGCGGAAACCCCATTATGTAGACCTTTTTTTTTAATGTATGGTGGCTTTCTGTTCGAGATATTTCTGTTATGGCTTTTGGTAGTTGTGAGGACTTACTATTTTGGGACTTAATGTTTGGAACTTGTGGATTGTGTTATAGTTACCTATTTGGGGTCTTGTTGTTGCTTGTTATGGTAATTATGGATTTTGGTGATTGTATGTAAAACCGTTTTTTTTTCATAAATAAAATAAAATAAATAATAATAATAATAATAATGCTCAAGACTTGGTCAAACGATAAAGTGTGAAAATTGTTTAAAAATATAGATAGATGATAAAGAGCTGGCGTCCAACCCTTTCCACTTACCGTGAGACTCGGTGGCCAATAGACATATACATATCACCATCCTACTTCCTATCAGTATAAAACTCTACTTCCTAGAAACCCCTTTCTTCCAATCTCTCAATTACACAAACTTTTCTCTTCACCACCATTAACAACGGCTGTGAACGGTAAGGAAAAGAGCCCGGCAACAAACGTAAAGAGGTATCCCTAATTTCTTCCATTTGTTTGATTTCCTTTCCGGTGATTTGCTCACAAATGTCCATCTCCCCCACCTATTTCATTTGTGTAGACATTGTTCTATGAAGCAATGCTCAAAATTTAAATTTGACTTCAACGTTAATGGCTTCCTTTATGAACAGATAAATCTATGGAAATGTTTGAATTTTTTTGTAAGTAATGTCTGTTTGGGGTTAGTCAATTCAAGTGGGAAAATATATAACCTGCGGCCCCTTCAAATTTTAAGTGGATGATAATGTTTTGATAGGTCCAAATCTTTTTGTAATTGATAAATACACACACACATACCATCTTGTTAGTCCGTTGATCTTTAAGGTAAATCATGTAATTTTGCAAGCTTGCTCTAGAAACAGGGGTGATGGGTTGGTGGTGTTGAAAGACCGTTGTTAGGCTTAAAAAGAAAAAGAAAAAAAAAAAAAATGGAACATTTGGAAGGTTGCGCGACATACATAAACGGGATGGGGAGTATATCAGAGGGAGTATCCATATGTCGGGACATATAAATATACAAAAGTGTGAAACGTACTTGGGGGTTCATGAATAAAGCCAATGAGAATTACCGATTTCGTTAAACACCTGCTGGGTTAGGCTGGAGAATGTCATGTCCTTACTGTATTGGTTATATACTACGAGGGAATATTGACAATAAATTAACTTTATTTAATATAGGTGTTGACCCGACGAGTTAACAACCGTGAGTGTTCGGTGTCGAGCTTGACGGTTACCCAGGTGAGTACTATGATCACAAATTGTTGAATTGATATGACCGCATATGTTAGTTCTAGTGATTGAGGTGACCTATCTATGCTTAATTTTCTGAATAATTGTTGACATAGTTTGAGTGGAATTGTATGTGTGACTATGTGGCCTACGTGTTATGTGCTTCCTCCACTGTCCTATCCTTGTAGTATGTGGTGATTATTTTGGACCCAGATGGGGCCTTATGATGAGATGATCTTATTGGCCTAGGTGAGGCCTTATTATTGTGTGTTTACTTTAGGTCCGGGTGGGACCATATTTGATTACTTGGTTCGGTGGGAACCTTATATTGGAGGTGACTTAGTTTCGGTGGGATAAGGACAATGGTGGGGTGTTTGTGTGTGCTAGTTGACTTATAGTGTGTACTTATGTATTGGGTTTGATGTGGGACATACTGTTCTTGTTGGTTGCTATATTACTAAGTAGTTGGATATATGACTTGTTGATTGTTTTACATGTTGGTAATATCATTGAGGTGGTTTGTAGTCGCCAGTACTCACTGAGCTTGTTCAAGCTCACCCCTTATTTTTTTAACACATTTCATGTAGATCAGTTTAGCGGGTAGAGTCCCTAGATACGTGTGTCGATCACCCGCGGCAGTGAATCTTCCTCAGCAGTGTTAAGACAACGTCTCAGCTTGGTGTCAAGAATTTTATTTTATCATGTTAGTACTCAGACTCATATATTTGTTGAAATAAATGCATCATGTGATGCACATTTATATTTATCTTGTTCATTCTTCAACAAACAAATTCTTTAACATTTTTTTTTGGGAACAAAAGTGACTTTTGATGGTTACAGTGGGTGTTTTGAATAATTGAAGAACCTTTGGAAATATTTTATTAAATTTATTTTCATTGCATTGCACCTCTGAGAACAGGAAAGTAATGACTCACCCCGGATAAGGGCCCGTCCGAGGGTGGGGTGTTACATTTTGGTATCAGAGCAAGGTTTTAGATTCTGTAGACAAAAAAAAAAAAAAGGTGCATACTTTTTTAAATCTAAGAGTGTTATGATTCTTTTGTCTTAGACTGCTGAGGAAATGCCGCCACGCACTCGAAGTAGTTCAACCACTAGAGGTCGAGGTCAAGTACGTACTCGAGGTCGGGGTCGAGGTCAACCACGACAATCTCCACCCCCTTTGTCATGTGTAGATACTTTACGAGTTTGGGATGAGGCGATTCCTCGTAGAAATCGTGTACCGGAAAATGTTGGGAATATAAATGAAACTGTTGTGGATCCCGTGCAAGGAAAGTCGGTTGAACAGTCAGATGAAATCGACCACGCTATTGGCATTCTGGCTAGGGCAGTTGAGCAAGGTCACGTAGAAAAGAGACAATTAGCTGGCGTGTTCGAGATTCCTACTGCTACCCCACACCACTCATTACAAACTCAACCCGATGCTTCAAAACTGCTAGAATATTTTCTTAAGCGAGAGCCTCCCAAATTTTACGGTACAGAAGGCCCTAAGGCAGCAATTGACTGGATCAGAGAAATTGAAAGGATTTTTGAGGCTATGGAGGTTAGTGAGGACCGCAAGGTTAAATTGGCAGCATTTAGACTCCATGGTGATGCGTTACATTGGTGGGATGGCAGGAAGATAGATTTACCACAACAGTTGACATGGGAGATGATGGTGAGTGAGATCAAAGAGAAATACTGTTCAGATGCTCGCCTGGACACGTTGGCGGCTGAATTGCAAAACCTTGAGCAAGGAACAATGACTGTACAGGAATATGAACGACGTTTTGTTGAGTTATCTCGAATGGTTCCCGATGTGATGCCCACTGAGAAGAGAAGATGTGCAGCATTTTTGAATGGGTTAGAGATGAAAATCCGTCATAGACTATCTATTTTTGGGAATACCAAGTTCTCTGAGTTGGTGGATAAGGCAATACAGATTGAGCGTGATGTAACCGAGTTCGATAGTTACAGGCGTCAAGCAAAACGAGGAAGATTTGATGGTGGAAGAGCTTATGGTCAAACGGGTAGGGGTGGTTCACAACACATGAGCTCTCATGGAAACTCTCCTCAGCCGTTCACTCAAACTGCAAGACGAGGTCTTGGAGGTGGGTCACATAGCGGGTATTCAGCATCAGTTGTTCACAGTACATCAGGTGAGGGCCAGAGATATAGAAGTACAGGTCAGAATAGAGGAGGGCGCAGCGGAAGTGACCTTCAATCTACGAAATGTTTCAAGTGCGGTCAATTTGGTCATATGGCAGCAGGATGCACAATTAGTGGAGTGGTGTGTCATAGATGTCATCAAGAGGGGCACATAGTTCGAGATTGCCCTCAAGCGTTTGTGGAACGCCCGGTTAGTAGTGTGAATGAAGCATCATCTTCGAGATTCTTTCCAAGTGCCAAACATGAAACGTCTTCATTCCAGGGGAGAGGAGCTCATAGAGGTCGAGGTGGACCTTTTGGAAACCGTGGGAACCAAACAGGCCGTGGACAAGGAGAAAGATCTGCTAGTCGGGGTCAAGTTCATGCTATCACCGAAACACAAGCTCAAGCTAGTCATGATGTGGTGACAGGTACTATTACTTTAATTGATAAAGATGCAAAGGTTTTATTTGATTCAGGGTCTACTCATTCCTTTATATCGACGTCTTTTTCCTTGCATTCTCTTACACCCAAAACAAAGCTACCCCATCCTATCGTAATAGACACGGCAACAGGGGAGGAGTTTATTATTCGTGATATCTATAAGGCTTGTTCCTTAAATTTTTGTGATCGCATTTTTGAGGCAAACTTACTACCCTTGGAGTTGGTAGATTTTGATATTATCTTAGGAATGGATTGGTTGAGTGCACACCATGCGCTGATAGACTGCAATCGTAAGGAAGTTGTTTTTAGGGAACCGGGTCTTCCACACTTTCGATTCTTTGGAGATCGCAAAACAGTTCCATCTAGCATTATTTCTGCTATGTCTGCTAGGAGATTCCTACAAAAAGGGTGTGCAGGTTTCTTGGCGTATATTGTGGATAAACAGAAAGACGAACCATGTCTGAATGATATTCCTATGGTGAAAGACTTCCCTGATGTTTTTCCTGAAGATTTACCCGGTCTACCGCCAGCTAGAGAATTAGAGTTTTCTATAGACGTTGTTCCAGGTACTGTGCCCATTTCCTTGACACCATACCGTATGTCTCCCGCTGAACTCAAGGAATTGTATACTCAACTTCAAGAATTGCTTGAAAAGAAGTTCATCCAACCTAGTACATCTCCTTGGGGTGCTCCGGTGTTATTCGTGAAGAAGAAGGATGGATCCTTCAGATTGTGCGTGGATTATAGACAATTAAATAAGGTGACAATCCGTAATCGATATCCTTTGCCCCGTATAGATGACTTATTTGATCAGTTGAAGGGTGCACGTGTATTCTCAAAAATCGACCTACGTTCAGGATACCACCAGCTTCGCATACGAGAGGAGGATGTGCCAAAAACAGCATTTCGTACTAGATATGGCCACTACGAATTTTTGGTGATGCCTTTTGGTTTGACGAATGCTCCTGCGGCATTCATGGATCTCATGAACCGAGTGTTCCGGCGTTACTTGGATAAATTTGTGGTGGTATTTATTGATGACATTCTCGTATACTCCCGGAATCAGGCTGAACATGAGGAGCATTTGAAGCTAGTGTTGGAAACATTAAGAAGGGAGAAGCTTTATGCCAAATTTTCTAAGTGTGAATTTTGGATGGATCGTGTTGTGTTCTTGGGTCATGTGATTTCTGGAGATGGAATTAGAGTTGACCCACAAAAGGTAGAGGCAGTTCTCAATTGGAAGCAACCCAACTCAATAACAGAGGTGCGTAGTTTCTTGGGTCTTGCGGGGTACTATAGAAGATTTATTAAGGACTTTTCCTTAATCGCTGCACCAATGACATGTCTCACTAGGAAGGACGCGAAATTTGAGTGGACTGATGAGTGCGAAAAAGCTTTCTATACTTTGAAGGAAAAGTTGACGACATCACCGGTTCTTACAATTCCAGATGGTGTTGATGGGTTTGTGATCTACAGTGATGCTTCTCACCAAGGTTTGGGTTGTGTCTTAATGCAACACGGAAAAGTCATAGCTTATGCCTCACGCCAATTGAAGAATCACGAACGTAATTACCCTACTCATGATCTCGAGCTAGCTGCTATTGTCTTTGCGTTAAAAATATGGAGACATTACCTTTATGGAGCTACTTGCGAGATTTTCACGGATCACAAGAGCCTAAAGTATTTTCAAACCCAGAAGGAGCTAAATTTGAGACAAAGGAGATGGATGGAATTGATTGCAGACTATGATTGCACAATAAATTATCATCCAGGAAAAGCGAATGTTGTTGCCGATGCTTTGAGCCGTAAAAGAGCTGGGAGGATTACTCATATGAGTGGGAAATACACAAAAGAGTTTGCAGAACTGGGAAAAATTGGAGTGCGCTTTGACATGAAGAAAGGTGGTCGTCTTCTGGCCTCTATACAAGTTCATTCCACCCTATTGGATCGAATTCGACAAGTTCAGGAAACCGACGAGACATCCCGAGCTATTAAACAAGAGATTCAAAATGGTGACTGTTACGAGTATTCTCTACGTGATGATGGCATGATTGTTATTGGGAAGCGTGTATATGTGCCAGATGATGAAGTATTAAAGAAGGAGATAATGAATGAAGCTCACAACAGTTCTTACACTATGCACCCAGGTAGTACAAAGATGTATCGAGATTTGTGGGATTTTTATTGGTGGCCGGGAATGAAGCGAGATGTTGCTGAGTATGTGTCTCGTTGTTTGACTTGCCAACAGATAAAAGCTGAGCATAGACATCCCGCAGGGTTGTTGCAACCACTTCCTATACCTGAGTGGAAATGGGAGAATATAGCTATGGATTTTGTCATGGGATTACCCCGTTCAAAAGCTGGTTATGATGCTATATGGGTAATCATAGATAGACTAACCAAGTCTGCGCATTTTCTTTCAATAAGATCCACGTATAGCCCAGAAAAGTTGGGAGAGTTATATGTGAAAGAAATAGTTCGTCTGCATGGTGTTCCTATTACCATTGTGTCAGATCGTGATGCAAGATTTACCTCAAGATTTTGGAAAGGTTTTCAAAATGCAGTGGGAACTAAGTTGAGCTTTAGTACTGCTTTTCATCCACAGACAGATGGACAGACCGAGAGGACTATACAGACATTAGAAGACATGTTGCGAGCATGCGTGATGAGTTTTGGTGGCAAGTGGGAGGAAAGCTTATCTCTGGTGGAATTTGCATATAATAATAGCTTCCAAGCAAGCATTGGGAGAGCACCTTTTGAGGTATTGTATGGGAGAAGATGTAGAACCCCGGTATGCTGGACAGAAGTGGGTGAAGCTAAACTTGCTAGTACTGAATTAGTTCAACAAACATCTGAACAAATCCCTATTATCCGAGAGCACCTTAGAGCTGCACAAAGTCGACAAAAGAGTTATGCGGACAATAGACGACGTATATTGGAATTTGATGTTGGAGATTTTGTGTTCTTAAGAGTATCACCTTGGAAAGGAGTTATGAGGTTTGGGCGTAAAGGAAAGTTGGCACCTAGATACATTGGACCTTATGAAATTGTTGAAAGAGTGGGAGCCGTCGCATATCGATTAGCACTACCGAGAGAGCTTAGTCGTATCCATGACGTATTTCATGTTTACGTGTTGCGTAAATATATTCCGGACCCAACTCATAAGTTACAAGATCAACAAGTGGAGTTGAAAAATGACCTTTCATATAAAGAACATCCGTTAAGAATTGTGGATTCTAAGGAGCAGACTTTACGAAGGAGGGTCATTCCTTTAGTGAAGGTAGTATGGAGAAATCATGGAGTTGAAGAAGCAACTTGGGAACGTGAGGAGGACATGCGAAAAGAATATCCTCATTTATTTGCCAGTCAAGGTGCGATTTCTAAGTTTATTTCAAGAGCATTCCTTTAGAGGGTTAGGAATGGCGTATAATCAAACTAGCTATTATCATAGTTATATTGGGGGAAGTATACAAATATATTAAGTGACCAAACCAATATGTCGACCATCGTGAAACCTAGCATGGATGGATCGTTCAGAAATTTCGAGGACGAAATTTTGTTTTAGAGGGTTAGGATGTAAAACCCGTTTTTTTTTCATAAATAAAATAAAATAAATAATAATAATAATAATAATGCTCAAGACTTGGTCAAACGATAAAGTGTGAAAATTGTTTAAAAATATAGATAGATGATAAAGAGCTGGCGTCCAACCCTTTCCACTTACCGTGAGACTCGGTGGCCAATAGACATATACATATCACCATCCTACTTCCTATCAGTATAAAACTCTACTTCCTAGAAACCCCTTTCTTCCAATCTCTCAATTACACAAACTTTTCTCTTCACCACCATTAACAACAAGTTTGTGAACGGTAAGGAAAAGAGCCCGGCAACAAACGTAAAGAGGTATCCCTAATTTCTTCCATTTGTTTGATTTCCTTTCCGGTGATTTGCTCACAAATGTCCATCTCCCCCACCTATTTCATTTGTGTAGACATTGTTCTATGAAGCAATGCTCAAAATTTAAATTTGACTTCAACGTTAATGGCTTCCTTTATGAACGGATAAATCTATGGAAATGTTTGAATTTTTTTGTAAGTAATGTCTGTTTGGGGTTAGTCAATTCAAGTGGGAAAATATATAACCTGCGGCCCCTTCAAATTTTAAGTGGATGATAATGTTTTGATAGGTCCAAATCTTTTTGTAATTGATAAATACACACACACATACCATCTTGTTAGTCCGTTGATCTTTAAGGTAAATCATGTAATTTTGCAAGCTTGCTCTAGAAACAGGGGTGATGGGTTGGTGGTGTTGAAAGACCGTTGTTAGGCTTAAAAAGAAAAAGAAAAAAAAAAAATGGAACATTTGGAAGGTTGCGCGACATACATAAACGGGATGGGGAGTATATCAGAGGGAGTATCCATATGTCAGGACATATAAATATACAAAAGTGTGAAACAGACTTGGGGGTTCATGAATAAAGCCAATGAGAATTACCGATTTCGTTAAACACCTGCTGGGTTAGGCTGGAGAATGTCATGTCCTTACTGTATTGGTTATATACTACGAGGGAATATTGACAATAAATTAACTTTATTTAATATAGGTGTTGACCCGACGAGTTAACAACCGTGAGTGTTCGGTGTCGAGCTTGACGGTTACCCAGGTGAGTACTATGATCACAAATTGTTGAATTGATATGACCGCATATGTTAGTTCTAGTGATTGAGGTGACCTATCTATGCTTAATTTTCTGAATAATTGTTGACATAGTTTGAGTGGAATTGTATGTGTGACTATGTGGCCTACGTGTTATGTGCTTCCTCCACTGTCCTATCCTTGTAGTATGTGGTGATTATTTTGGACCCAGATGGGGCCTTATGATGAGATGATCTTATTGGCCTAGGTGAGGCCTTATTATTGTGTGTTTACTTTAGGTCCAGGTGGGACCATATTTGATTACTTGGTTCAGGTGGAACCTTATATTGGAGGTGACTTAGTTTCGGTGGGATAAGGACAGTGGGGTGTTTGTGTGTGCTAGTTGACTTATAGTGTGTACTTATGTATTGGGTTTGATGTGGGACATACTGTTCTTGTTGGTTGCTATATTACTAAGTAGTTGGATATATGACTTGTTGATTGTTTTACATGTTGGTAATATCATTGAGGTGGTTTGTAGTCGCCAGTACTCACTGAGCTTGTTTAAGCTCACCCCTTATTTTTTTAACACATTTCAGGTAGATCAGTTTAGCGGGTAGAGTCCCTAGATACGTGTGTCGATCACCCGCGGCAGTGAATCTTCCTCAGCAGTGTTAAGACAACGTCTCAGCTTGGTGTCAAGAATTTTATTTTATCATGTTAGTACTCAGACTCATATATTTGTTGAAATAAATGCATCATGTGATGCACATTTATATTTATCTTGTTCATTCTTCAACAAACAAATTCTTTAACATTTTTTTTTGGGAACAAAAGTGACTTTTGATGGTTACAGTGGGTGTTTTGAATAATTGAAGAACCTTTGGAAATATTTTATTAAATTTATTTTCATTGCATTGCACCTCTGAGAACAGGAAAGTAATGACTCACCCCGGATAAGGGCCCGTCCGAGGGTGGGGTGTTACATTGTAGTAGAATCAAAATCAGTGAAGTTGTCTCAGTTGGCATGGTTGTTATGTTTAAGCGGTTATTTTGCCAATTGTGGACAAACCTCGTTATTCATCCCTTATGTTATGGGATTTTGTTATCTTTTCCTTGTTTTGTTTAAAATTTATTCGTCTCTTCTTGCATGCTTCCACGAAAAATCTAGATGATGTCACTATGATATAAAGCTAACGTGTGCAACTGTCACGGATTAATTGTGCACGTGTCAAGCGGTCATTGACTACTTAATCGCATGTAAGTCGCTACTACTAGCAAGAGGACAAGGTCAATTGCGGTATAGCAAACGAGCAAGAGTCGATCCCACAGGGACGTGAGTAAACTCCCAAACAAAAGCATTGATGCATGGCTAAGGAAACAAATAGTGTTCGTAGACAACAACAACAAAAAAAAAACCCCAACTCCCCCTCACCTCCCAACCAATCTACCTAGCTTGGTATTAACTTATCTACCATAACTAATGACTCCGTAATTTCCCACTGAATCAGATTCGTAATGCTTTATACCATTCAGCTACGGGAGTTACCCCTAATTTAGCCAATCTTCTAGTCGTTTAGACAGCCGGCCCTATGTGCAGTTAACCTACCTTAGTTTGTATTAACGTACATCACGCATTAAGAATTAAGGATGCCGGGATGAGCCGAAACCTCATCTAGGCAGCCACCGACAATGGCTGGTTGTACCTAAACAATCGATTAACTATGTCCTAACTAGCACTTCAACAGAGTTCCGTCATGATAATTTACGAAAACGAATACCAGACTGGCCAGATCTGACACACGTAAGTTAAACCTGAAAATTAGACGTAGTTGGCGCAAAACCCTTAGAATTGGGGTTTCTGAGTTGCTCGGTCGCGGCGGTACAGACCATCGCCACGGCTGGTGTGGCGAATCCTATGTTCCCCGTTACATTATTACGATTCCGATATTACTGGTAAATTATAGTGTGTTAGTCATGTAGATTAGTTAACAGCAAGTTAATTCATAGCTAAGTAATCATCTATCAAAAATATGAAAGAACGTTCAAAGCGTCATACGTTGATGGTGATGATTAACTTGAATAAATCAAGCTAGAGATTGCTTGGGGGAAGAGGAACAAAAGAACTTGCTCAAGAACTCAAAGAAAACCTTTATTTCATACAAGTTTTGAATAATGAACACACACACACACACACACACACACACACACACTCTCTCTCTCTCTCTCTCTCTCTCTCTCTCTCTCTCTCTCTCTCTATATATATATATATATATATATATATATATATATATATATATATATTGTGATACATCCTGCTACAGGCTTTATATAGCTTAGTAACCGACTCTACAAGCAACTAAAAGCCCTAGCCGACTCATGTGCAAGGTCAGCGCAGCACTCCCCGTCCAAGCCATAGCCCAATGGACCTCGTCGCGGCTGGGCCATGCTTCTTCGGTTCCAATAGATCTCTCGTCCTTGGCCTCTTTTCTCTAGCCCATGATTTTATCATAGTTTTGATCCGATTGCTCTTTTGCTCCCAAAAATGGCACCACTAAGTCATGCAAAACAAAGCACATCAATACCAATTCTAGGGGTAAATCATGTAAATGAAGAATCTTAAACTAAGAACTATTCACTATGTAATCGACTCATAAATCATGTAATTATCAAGTTGTTTCTTATTAATCAAGCATATTTTCAGGGCAAATGGGATATAAAATATAGTACCAAATCAACCGTCATCACTATTCTACCCCTAGGTTAGGTTGGGACGTTACAGTTTGTAAACAAAGGAATAAAATTCAAGTGAAGTTCTTATTAGCAGGGAAAAAAAGTTAATCAAAGATGATTTGACGTATGCATCGATTGCTACGGACACACCCAATTTGACACGATTAATGACACGTCTTACTTTTACACTATTTATTATGATGTATGATATATTGATTGATTTAGGTCACACCATGACCGATGATAGAAAAATAGATTTTTGTTGGTTGTTAATTTGGTGTAAAGTGGATCTTTAATAAAATAAAAGTAACAAGAAAATGTATGTACATACACCCCCACAAAAAACAAACGCCTATATAACACTCAAAGAAACAAAAAAGAGACTAAAGAAAAAGAAAAAAAAAAAAAAAAACCTTCTACCTATCCCAAGTTATCTTTAGTTCCCTCGCCTTATAACCGCTTGCGATGGAAGTACCATTGTCGGAGGACGTTGAGCACCCGTGTGATGTACCACCTGGTTATGGCAATACCAAACTCCTAAAATAATCTCGCTAAACAGTCAAACAGAAACCCCCACATATATATATATATATATATATATATATATATATATATATATATATATATATATATATATATCTTGTATCCACCCACAATCCCGAAAAGGGTGTAGTAACATCTCTCATTACTTTGACAGATCATACATTTATCATCATCCAAAACATGCATGTGCACAAGCCTATCCGCCGTTGATATGGCTTTCCGACGGATGAGCCATAGAAGTATATTATCTATTTGTGGTCCTTTAATGGCCCAAATAGTGTTTCAATTACATCTCCTCTTTCAGATACATATTAGCGATTTGCACATGGTAAGCACATGCCATGTCAAATTTCTCGGACGACGTAGCAAGCCACTCCACTATTCCTTCCTCGTTAGCTTTCAGAACTTCCTGTAGGCAGCCCGCAACCATGCAAATATTATGCCATAGAAAGGAACATGTCGGATTAATTTGGCTTGGCAAATGACCCCTGTACTTGGCCTTCAGCACCTTTACCCACAATATATCTTTATCAACTAAAGGCATGGGTGTTTAAATACAGTTGGCGTCGGGAGTGGAGTGTGGAGGTTCGATTCCCGTAAATGGACGACCTCTTTCCATATCATGGTAAAATTGTAAAAATGCAGCCCATGCTCTGAGCTGCTAGGTTCCCTGATTTACCTCTTCACTTATTCCGTGGGATAGGAGGTGTAACGCCCCCGCACCCGATTTAGTCATAAATGTCTCCACTCCGCCGTTCGTGGGATAGGAGGAATGACATGTCTCACACTTATATGGGGGTGAGCGTTCACTTACTTTACCGACGCGATTGGGGCAGGGTTTCCTTAGGTGCTTAACCGTTTTTATCTTTATCAACTAAAATTTGTCACACCAATTTACCAAGAAAATCAATATTCATATTGAGAAGTTGTCTCACTCTGAGGACCCCTGAAGGACTTTGGCATATATATATACAACATATCGCCAAGCCAGATAATGCATACTCCTTTATTATGTTAATTTGGTTGTCGTTGTAACATTTTCCAGTCTCTTTTTTAGACATGCAATGATGAGAATTTTGATAGAAATGCAATTACAAAATCTAACGCTTTTGCGTGATATAATAGATAGAATTGTCAATGTGAATAGGTAGCAAAGAGAAAATAAATGACAATGACCTATGTGGTTGCAAAAGTGCGCATTACATGAACGCTCCTTACCTGGCCCAACGTAGACCATGGAATAGCAATGTGACATTCGCGGCCCAGTAGACGTCCATTCAGTCGTGAAATGACTAAGTGACGCTTTCAACCAAATTAATTGAAAGTGAAAAGAACCCAACATATCTCTTTCCGTATCTTAAAAAAATATAATCACTCCATTTTTTCTCAAAATGAAAAATATAATCACTCAAATTGCTTATATTTAATAATCATAAGAGAGTGATAGAGGGCGATGGCCAGCCTTCCTCCCACTGATTAGTGCATTTATTCTTATTTTATTAATTAATTGGTTTAACAAACACGAAAAGTAAGTTTATCCGGTGGTTTCTGCACGCGGCCGGTTCTAAAGATGTATAGTTTGAATTCATTTGAGATATCTATTTTTTTGGTTAAACCCTAATAACAAGAGTCTTCACTCCTCTGTCTAACGCATGAGTGGAGATATTAATCAGGTAACCTAATAACTCAGAGTCATGAGCTTCCTATTATACCAAACAACTGAATAAATCGTCCATTTACGGGATTCGAAATTCCACACTCCAAGTCTAGCTTCTCTTTTAGATATCTAAGCTTAATGATTAATGGTTCATTTGGCTTTTTTTTTTTTTATGACCATATGCAATGAAATAGATTAACTTTTTTATTCATTTCTTTGTATGAGTAATTGAGTATGATCATAATATAATGAAATTTAATAACAAAAAAATGAATGGAAACCTTTCAAAAAAAAATGAATGAAATTATTCTTAATTGTTTTGTTTTTTTTATTACTTTTACTCTTTTCCATTCCTATACCACTACACCGTATAATCAACAAATAACTTCTATTAAACCTATGTGGATTTTTTATGCAATCAGAAATTGCCACATTGCCTGAGATTGAAGAATTTATGGGCACAAAAGTTTGCAACCACTAGGGTTGCTCTTACCAAGCACTTCTACCCTACCTATCACCTCACCCCTCACCCCTCACCCTCACCCTCCCTACTCTACCATGCATCTCCATTCTAGCCCAACATACCCTACCATCTCACCCTCACCCCATCCTACCAAGCACTTCTATCTCACATCTACATTATCCTACCTCACAACTCATCTTGATTGTCGTACACTCCCACATTATCCTGCCACCTTACCAATACTTCTTTTGCCACCTTATCCTACCTCACCATCCAACATCCACTATCCACCATCCACGTTACATTACGTGTCATATATTTCAAATTTGGTTCATTCAATTTTTTATGTGTCAAACGTAGTAATATATCTTTAAGTTTATTATATTTCAAGCAATAAAGCCATAGCTTGTTTGTTTGGACAAAATGAAATGAGAAATAATGAAATGGAAAAAAAATGGAATGGAATGGATGAAGCATTACATTACTGCATTTGACAAGTAAAACAACGAAATACAACAAATTCCATAACGATCGAGTGACATACTAGGTGGTGGTTGGTAGGGTGACGTAAAAGGTAAGGGTGACGTAACGTGAGATAGAGGTGAGGTATGGTGGGGTAAGATAGGTGGGGTGAAAGCCGGGTAGGGTCGGATAGGGTAGAGTAAATGTAGTGATCGATGAGGTAGATTGGGGTTATGTGAAGGTGGGGAGAGGTCGTGGGTGGCGTCTGGTAGTTTGAAAGGCGAGGTGAGGTGGGTGGAGTTGCATAGTACGGCGGGGTTTCAAGAAGGCATAAGGCAAGGGTTCATGGTGGGGTAGGGTGGAGGTATAGTAGGGTATGAGTGGGATAGGGTAGGGGTGAGGGTGGGTTTTAGGGTACGGTTCGAGGTAGGGATGAGTTAGTGAGGTAGAGTGGTGAAAGTGCGTGGGTTAAAAAGTGAACTTCTATTTTTTTTTTTTTTTTCCATTGAAGTTCTCCCCGGTGTAAAAGTGATCAACAATAAAAGATACCTGCTTCGTCTTGTAAAGTGAAAAATACAGGATCCGGACACTATTCACATCAATACTTCTTCAGCACAATTACACAATACAACATGTCAAATGCTACTTCACTTTAGGGAAATATCATACATATCAGAGGACTATGGATTTTCAGACGACTAAATTAAAATAAACGACAATATGTCATCACACAATGTTACGGTCTCAAAGAGGGAGACCCCTAAAACATGTTTTATTCTGACTGGAAATCTTGATAACCTAAATAGATCCTGCAGCTTGAGATTTGAGTTCAATTTTTCTGCAAGAGCTGCATCAGCGGCCAGAATATATCAAGTCGATGGAAGCTTCCTGAAGCCTGCATATTGATGGTTACTTATAAATCAGCATTCTTGAGGTTAATTAAATTTTCCCAATTATGTAATTACTTGAAGAAAAAAGTGCATTAACCCTAATCACACACAAAAATATTGCATTTAGATAATCACTAGATAAGTACCTCCACAATGAAGTGAGCCCATGTACAGTCATCTGTCCTTCTCTCCATCAAACCCTTCAAGATTGTCAAATCCAAACGATGGATGGCATCTGCTATTTCCAGGAAGCGACCATGGTCACTGCATAACATCTATTGAAATATCGTGTTAATATATTATCCTGAAAAGTCATAATATCTATCACGAAGACAACTGGAAAGAAAAAAAGAAAAAAAAAATTTTCTTTTGATTACACATGTAGTATCATTGCCCTTCAAGTTCTACACTCTTTCACATAGTTGAAGTGTTGAAGTGTGTATGGAGAAAATTGTGAAAGCCAATCAGTCATTTGCGTTCAGTAAACCCAACAAGTGCACATGGAAGTTGAGGATTGAAAAAAGACTTCAAGAACCACAGTTACCTCAATAAGCATGTGCCCAGGGTATTCTAAATCTTTCACGATTATAGGAAATTTTGATTGCTCGCCACCCAATTCAACAGCCCAGCTTGTTCCGTTTCGACCATTGCCCTTAGTCACAGGTGATTTGAGTGTCTTCTGTTCATATCAACAATAAATTTAGCACAAGAACTTTCCAAGGAAAAAAAAGTGCTTAGCACAATAGAGGTAAGTAAATTCGAGCATAGGTCCTCTACTATCAAATACGACTGCTTCGACGTTTGTATTAGAAATAGGAGAGATGCGCGTTAAAAAACTCGTTTTTAACATTGAAATATGATCAATGAAGAAGATCCCAGTTGGATGTATTTACCTTATCTTTTTCAAGGTGTTTTACTTTGTCAGCCTGATCTGTGACGCTTCTTAAGAATCGCATGTGCTTTATTGTTTTGTCTAGTAGACTGTCAATGCTACACTGTATTCACAAAATCAAAGTCGAGAAAAGCAATTCAATCAGCAAAACAAGTAACAAGTGATTAAACACTACATCTACCACAAGCTATCAACCAAAAACTAATAAAAAATCATAAGGCGATTCCTGAGATAACAAGGTCGGTTGCTCACTTTTGCACTACTGGGAACAAGTTCTCTCAACGATTTGATGCGGTCCTGAATCAGTTGTCGATCCCGTGGTCTAGCCTTTTGCTTATCACCAGTTCGTGACTTTTTGTTTGTGCCTCTAACCTTCAGCCTTTTTGGAGTACGCATGATGTCGTCTTTCCTCTCTCTCTGCAGTTTTTCCTCAAGCAATGCATTAATAACACAATTGAAAGATGATTCTGAAGGAGAAAACAACTTTGAATCTCTATCGCCACTGGATATGGATGTTACGCATGGAACTAGATCTTCACTCTTTGAGATATCATGTGCAATATCACAAGATCCTAAATTTCCTGAAGAAGCTTTCAATGATACTGCAGAAGAGGATCTGTTAAATGTACAGTCATTTGAAATGCTACTAGCATTGGCAAGCACAGCTTCCAAGAGATCTTCAACCTTGTGGCTTTCCTCAAAAATTTCACTGCAATCCCACGCCAATGGTTGACTACATTGGATACTACTATCGTTGTTGCAGACTGAGCTCCAACCAATATTTTCCCTTATGAAATCTGAACAAGATTCATCCAGATCTGCTTGCTCTGACACTACAGTCCCAAGCGCTTTGTTCAATTCACAATCACTTGGAAATTGCAAAAGAGTATTTCCACCTTCATAGGTTGATGAATAGTAACAATCAGTTATAACTGGTGGCTCCCATATACTGTTTGGAATAGCTCCCATAATCTCATTAACTGAATTTTTACTACACGTAGTCTCGTAATCAGTAAAATAAGAAAATATATCTATGCCCTCATCCACCATGTTCTGGTTTATATTTGATTCACCATGTTCTGGAAATGGATAACTGAGAAGCTCAGTAACGTCGAATTCACTGGCTGACTTCAAACAAGTTTTGCTCTCACCCACACAGCCACCGACTTTTCCCATCATCTCATCCACATTGCCAATATGTTTAATAGTTCTCTCTACGGCATTCTCAGATAACTTACTTATATATTCTGTGTGACGGGTCATATGTGCTGGTAATTGAACTGAGAATTTTCTCTCTGAGCTAAAAAGTGGGTCATACCCTGCGAGATGTTGATCAGCTTCAAATTTATTTTTGACACAAGTGACCAGTTCAGCATCTTCAGCTACCTGATTTCCAGTGAAAAACAATCCTACATGAGCTTTTAACAAACATAACAGCTGATGAAAGAAAACGTGGCCGATTAAGAAAGGAATCTTTCTTGTCAGACCGAAAGCATGTTGAAATCAATGCAACATGAGTTAACCACACAGCAAGGAAGTATTGTACAATGTGTTCATATTAATAAGTCATTGAAAAAAAGATTTAGATCAAAATGTCTATAAAGCACCGGTCAACCTTAAGACAGTCTTAAAGACCCATATACTATTGTTTACCGATATTGCATATGGCATACCTTATCCAGTGAACCAAGTTGTACGACTCCATAAGGGACCAATGGAACAAACAGTATAGTCTGCAGAAGTGTCAAAGATTCAACATTAGCTATATTTCACTAAATCGAACCAAATAAAGAAATCCCTGCATTCGTAGCTCACGATATAATATTTACCTTTATACCAGCAATGAACTGATGGAGCAACTCATCTGGACACTGTCAAATATTAAAGTCAGTTATTATTCCTTTTCAATCACTTAATAATATTTTCAACAGAATAAAACCACAAGCCGGTGCATGGAAGCATTCATCTTGGTGGAGTCAAGAGAAGGGTTGGGCCATTTGAGGTGCTGGATGCATTCTTACCTTAAATTTCTATAACAGGTTTACACGACTCATACCCATGATCTTTAATCAAATGGCGACAACTTTTACTACTGTTCCAAGCCTCCCTCTTGTTATATGCAACATAATATTACAAACAATAAGAGAATAACACACCTTGAAGTCATAGTTGAATCCATCACACATTATCCTTTCAGCATATATCCAGCGTGAAGTCTCTGTATGCGCCACTTCACCAACAACCCTGATATTAATATTGTATAAGTCACAAACAATACAATAGAGCACACTTGTAGAGGCTGATAGAAGTTTAGCTAGGAAATCTATACCACCATAGAGCACACTTATCTTTGCTTTCTACTTCTATTGGTTTTAGTGCATGCGCTTTCTGTTTTTTACCCATAAGGAAGGCCTTTTTTATTGGTGGGACTGGGGGTGGGCGTAGGGTGGAGGAAGAAGGTTGGTTAGTAATATATGTGATGATATTGTGCAATATCTATTCCCAACTTAGTCGCATTCGACTTTTTACCTCTCCCTAAGAAGAAAAATAATTAGAACAGGTCGTTGTATTACGGCTAGCATATCACTTGGATCAAAAATCAAACTCTAGCAATTGATGTTTTCAATGAATTCAAGTAGATTGATGTTTTCGCTTGAGTACTAAGCAGATACTTGTTTTAACTCTCTGAGATAAACAGAGACCAATTATTCTTTCACAAGATAAACTGCCCAGATACATAAAACAGTCAATAAGGAACGAAACATAGAAACACATCTACAGAACTATCTCCTTTGACTAGATCTATCCATTGCTTGTATCATCTAGCATCTGTATCATCTAGCATCAACTCAAGTCAGCCTACTTGATAATAATGTGAACATGGTACCTAACTTTCCATCAGATTGAACACAAAGCCGCCACATGTCATTCAATTTAGACGTATATAGGGTTCTAGGCAGCTAGAGGCTCGATAGGGTCATGTTCTTTGTTCCACATCATTTACATAGTTCATGGACAAAGGCTTTTTTCTAACTTTGCTGCTTTCATAGCGGACCTAAAAACAAAGCGGGTGAAATATATGATATACTTTAGCCGTCAGGGCAATAAAAGAGGTCCTCTATATTGTAAGTTAATATATGATATACTTTAGCTGTCAGGGCGATAAAAGAGGCCCTCTTTATTGTAAGTTAATATATGATACACTTTAGCCATCAGGGCGATAAAAGAGGCCCTCTTTATTCAAAGTTACAATCTACACCGTGGAAATGAAAGAGTCATCATATTGGTATCCTTATATCCAGTTATTGTATTTTCTATACCTTGTTTCCATGTTGTGAGATCTTGCCTTATATATATACAATCATGGAGACAGTAATAAAAGGTCACATGACTAGTATAAATGGCATTCTTTTTCTTAGTGAACGAGGACCAGAAGAAATCAGCAGAATATCAGAGCTAATTTGTTTTTATTGTACTATACCCGAAATTCATTGATCTCTGTAAATTCTCATATAAAGTGGTAAAAAACCATGTTAGTGCTTTCTTAACTATAGATCAAAGAAACCAAGCAAAAGTAGGGGTGCATTTCATTCCACCAAACAAACTGCCTAGTGAATTCCCATGATTAAAGATTCACGTTTATTAAAAACATCAATAATAATGGCAGCATATTCTACACCAATATAGTACAAAAGATGATCACTGATAATAAGTCAAAGCAGAAGAATTTACCCCTTTCCCACCAAATAATTGCTACTTGACATTTCATCTACCAATTCTGGTATCGGGGAATTAATCCAACTTCCGCTTTGAGTAATCTCTGAATAAGTTGAGAATAATCTATCAACGGGGCAATGGTGATCTACAAAGACAGCTTCCAAGTGTTCTCTTGGCTTTGAAATATCAAACACTCCATCATCCCATGCTAAAAGCCTAGAAGAGAACAGAAGAAAGACCAGGTAAAATTTGTGTAGCATGCAGGAAATTCAAGTTCATAATTCATAAGTTTAGAAACAAAATAAAAATATATATACATACAAATATGAATTACTTATGAATATGATAACATATAAAACTCACAATAAAAAAATTTAACTGAAATAACAATGAAAATAGCTTCTAAGTTACAAACAGCTTAGCAAAACACATCGAACTCACGGTTGGCCCTGATGCAGCTGAAGCTTCCATAGAACTGCATAGTCCCATCGAGAAGTGCAGCAAAGACTCTGCAGGAACTGCCTCAGAGAAGGCGACACCATCTACTATCTTTTCTGGAAATAAATACGTCCAGTATTGGAAAAGTAATATGCAAACCAAACCCTTCTGCTTCACTAACTACCTCGATAAGATCCTCTTCCTGCTTGGACTACCCATAAACCAGCTCGTCTTTTCATGAGAGGCTCCATAGAGGTCAACACCAAAAGTTCCATTATTTGTGCTTGCCTCAAAATTGAATAGATAATGGATGCTGCTAGCAACAGGAGTCAAACAGAGGAGAAAGTTAGCAGAAAAGAATATGATCTTCTATGTATAGTTCATCTATCCATCTCACATTATCAGGAAAGCGAACGGAAAAGCCTAAAGTCCAAATTCCCATTCATGGAGATCTATGGTTACCATTTAAGAAACAGCAAAAGGCTCAATTGATGAGAAAAGCACTTAAATTGCCAATCTGTCTACACATTCATTAAACAAGGACAAGTGAATCATCTAATTCGAAAGTTTATACCACTTAAATTTGAGATGACAACTTTCTATTGAGTCTTGACCATATGTGCAATCAAAAGCATTATCATTCCATTCCTTCCTTTTGGATCACAGCGCCATTAGTATTAAAATTGCGTAGAAGAGACATATATATTGAGAAAGTTAAATCTGAAAGACATTCGCAATGTATACAATTTTGGCAACAATTAAAAGAAGAATCATTGACGAGCTTTTTCTATGGTCAATTAGCTTTCTTTCATTTTCAGCACAAAGGAGTATTTTGCTTTCACTCGTAAATGAGAACCAGAGTCAAAAAAATTCGAGCATTAAGCCAACACAACACTAGTTGATAAAAAAATCTCATCAACTTTTTTTTTTTTTATAGCATGACAATATGAGAAACTATTCACTTGGACTTCAAGAAAATTTTGTCCCCGACAGAAAGTGATGTGTTTGCAAGGGTATATTCCTAAAATGAGCAGATCGAGAGTATAAACTGAAAAGAAAAAAAAAGTAAAAAAAAAAAAAAAGCAAAAGAAGAATCAAAATATACTCGGCAACTGCAATATAGGATATCCATAGCAAAATTACCGAGAAGAAGAAAAACGAGCTTTAAAGGATTGGAGAACTATAAAATTCAAACTCATTTGCCTCCATTTTAATCAAATATTTTCGCCTGCTTTGCAACTTGTACCACCACCACCTTCGCCGCAGCAGAACGCCGTAAATTTGATAAAATATGCTCGGAAACCGACGCACCTGAAGGACCTCGGCAACTGTTAGCTACTGCTTTTACTTTTTTTTTTTTTTTTTTTGAAGGCAATGTTATAGTACTTGCAGCGTCGGGAAGATCGTAGATATATAGTAGATATATATAAATACGCATAAGCACTATCATTAGGTTCGTCGTGGTGCGATGATCACTACTGGAGTAGGTTCTTATTTTATTTTATATAAAGAGAGAGGGGTCCATTTAAAAAAGGAAAGTTATGTGTGGCCCCAAAAGAGGAGTAAAATCCTGTATTTTAAAAAAGATAAAGGGGAAGGTGGTCCGTTGCTTGATGAGAAAGGTTAAATTTAGAAAAGTAAAACACCCCTTCACTTATGCCCTTCCGTCGGCATGTTTTTGTATGGTATGTCCATATGAATCGAAATGATATGAGGTGAATTAGAATCACACGGTTTATATGCTGGATATAAATTATTGTTCAGATTCACCTCCACATCACTTCATAGTATGTAGATATACCATACAAAAATTTCCTCTTTCATTAGTGATGTTTTTTTTTTCTCTTTTAGTTGTGTGATTTTGTGCTTAAACCCTAACGATGAGATCCCCACAACAATTGTCATGAAATTCAAAATAAACGGCGTTGTCAAAAACAAATTGTTGAACAGAAAGTAAATTAGTAAGAAAGGAAAGGGAGACAAGAATATGAGAAACAAGATAAGAGTGAGTGGGTGTAGTAATGTGAGAAGAACCAATATGGGTGATAGGCAAATCTGTACCATCACCAATGTTTATACGATCGGAACCATCATAGGGCTCAGACTGCAGGTTGAGATTTCTGAAGTTGTTTTTCATGTGGTGTGTAGCATCAGTGTCCGGAATCCAATCATGAGAGGAAGGCAAAGCAGGAACGGTTAAGCTTGGAACGATTGCGGGGCTGGTGGCAGAGGGGAGCGGGGAGGTGGCAGAGCTTCATCACATCGGTAATAGCAGGCTTGGGCTGAATGACCCTACTTGGAACATATTTGACAGACCACATGAGGGTCGGTTTGACCGAAGAAGTTGCGGCCGGAACCACGACCATGAGAGGAGCTAGAACGCCCCAGCCACGATTTTGTCCAGGGTGTCCATAGACGCAGCCCCGATAAGAATTCGATGAATGAGTGCCGGAGCTCAGGTTGGCTGCCGGATTTCCTGATGAAGAGGCGAAAGAGGACGGAGGAGGATTATGAGCGTGATGTTGAACCCGACTGCCCAACCATCTAGCGAAGAACAGGACCTCCTTCAAAGGAGTGTCAAACGGCCCAAACGCAGAGCTGTGGAGGAGGAAGCTCCTCAAAACCCAACGGAGAATGTCTGGTCACGCCGCAGCGGCGTCGACGTTATGCAAAACTACCCCTTTTTGGGATGATGTCTATCAGGGAGATGACGAACCCGAAGAAGACCTCAAGGAATTTCACAGGTACTTTATCAAATACTCCCAGACTCATGCCGACGTACCACTGCCGAATCAGAAACGCGGGAAGTCACGGTTGAAAAATTGAGGCAACTTTGGCATCATTGGCGTCGAGCTCTGATAATTAAAATGTTGGGACGCCGAGTAAATTTCAAAACTCTTCACAGTAGACTAGTTGATATGTGGTCCATGGGAAAACAGTTAGAAATCACGGACCTGGAAGGGGACTATTACTTGGTGCGCTTCACGGATAAAGAAGATTATGATCGGGCATTGTGGGATGGCCCATGGTTAATCCAAAACCACTACGTCGCGGTATCGAAATGGAGACCTTTGTTCCATCCGTCGAAAGAGGAGATTCATACTACCACGGTATGGGTTCGATTCCCGGGGGTTCCGGTTGAGTACTTTGATGATGATATATTACAGGAGCTTGGTAACTGTTTGGGAAAAGCCTGCAAAGTTGATGAGACTTCATTGTGTGAAACCCGGAAAAAATATGCTAGAGTGTGTGTTGAAGTTGATCTCAAACAACCCCTTACCACATCCATAATGCTCAATGAACTCAACTACAAGATCGAGTACGAAGGCATGCATTTAGTTTGCTTTGATTGCGGCATGTACGGGCATAAGACAGAGCTATGCCCGAGTAACGACATGGTTAGAGAACAATCAAATGCGGAAAACAATAAGCCGGCCAAAAATGGCCCAACGGCGGAAAATCCCTTTGGTCCTTGGATGCTGGCTACTAATCGAAGAAGGCGCCCCCCCACAGAATAATAACCAAGCTGCTAATTCAAGAGAGAGAGGTAATAACCAAGACATTCTCCCTCCAATTCGGCTGGGAAAGAGTTGAACCGAGCTCCAGGTAGAGCTCAATCGGGCTCTCGTTTTGCAGTGTTGATTGATGAAAATGAAGTGATAGAAAGTGCACCCGTGGAAACGCTGCAACATCAGCTACAGAACATTCCTATGGGATCACAAACTCCAACAATCCGTCCAGCAAATAGAGGCGAATCTTCGGGTAACTCTCGGGGTAGAGGTAGGGGTGGTATCTCAGTTGGCTCAAGCCGAGTACGGGTTCAATCAAGTGCCATGCGACCAGTTGAAAATCAAGTCATCTTATTGCAACGAGATACACCACGAACACCTTTAACGCAGATTCCAAACAACCAATTAAATGCTGCACCATCCGAAGCGCAACATCCGATCAGTGGGGTCTTTGATCCTAAACAGGGTGACCCGACGATTACTGCATTGGGCCGGCAAGAACCTTTATCCATGGAGCAAATAACCCCCATTGAAGGTTATGTCAAAGCAAATCCTCCGGATGCAAACCATCGTGAGGACTCCGTAATGCTGAATGTCGAGATGGATAATCATATGCATGACACTGCTCCTAGGCAGGAAGGTACGCCTCATACCCGACATTTATAATGAGAGTCATTGCATGGAACTGTCGAGGAGCGGGCTCCTCAACGTTTTTTAGACATTTAAAGGATATGCTGTCTGAACTCCAACCGGATATCTTGCTTCTTTCTGAAACTAGAGTCCCAAGTCTTAAGGGTAATCGTATTTTGCGCCGATTCCACTTTACCAATTTAGTAGCGGTTGAAGCTAACGGATTCAGTGGTGGTCTGTGGTGTTTTTGGAATAATTCTTTTATACAGTTGCGGATGTTGTGCGCTACTAAACAGAGCTTAGTGATGGCGGCAATGAATAATGTTCACGTTCGTTGGATTTTGATTTTTATTTATGCCTCACCCACGCCTTCTCTGTGTGAGGAACTTTGGAATTTTCTGAACAGTGCTAGTCAATTTATTACGGTACCGTGGTGTATTATTGTTGACTTCAACCAAGTTATTCATGCTGAGGACAAGAGAATAGGTAATCCGGTCCGGGGCACTGATGTTGATAAGATGAGAAACTTCCTCGACTTTTGTGGCCTCACGGGAATTCCCTTCCAAGGCCCTCGCTTTACATGGTCTAGCTCGATTCATAACGCTCACGCTATCGAACAACGACTAGACCAGGTCTTCTGCTCCGGCTCTTGGCACACTCTGTTTCCGGCCTCACTTGTGTTGCATTTGCCTCGGGTACACTCTGACCATCATCCAATAATGTTGATGGACTAGCTAGGAATCGGCCCTTTCGGTTTCAGGCTTGTTGGGTTGAACACAAAGGCTTTCCAGATTTTATGCGGTAACATTGGGATTCCTCTCATACTGATATGGCTTCAAAAATTAAAAAATTTACGATAGATGTATCTAACTGGAACCGGCAAGTATTTGGAAACATTTTTTATCGAAAACGGCGATGCAAATGCGAGACTAGCGGGCATCCAAAGTGCCCTTACTTATGCTCCCTCCTCTTTTTTTTATCTCGTTTGGCTAAAACGTTATTGGTGGAATACAATGAGATCCTCAAACAGGAGGAAATTTATTGGTATCAAAAGTCGAAGTTGAAGTGGTTGTCTGATGGGGAACGGAATACACACTTTTTTCATATGACCGCGGTTCGTCGACGAGCGAGAAATAGAATCGACTATCTTAAAGATGCGCATGGAAATTGGATAGCTGATGCAGATGAACTCAAAAAAATTGTTCGTCAGTCTATGTTGATTTATACACGGAGGAACCGAGTCACCCCCTCTCTCACCGTATATAGTATTACCAAGGTTTTCCCATGCTGATCATCGAGTTCTGAATCGCCCTGTGGTCGAAGCCGAGGTTAGAGCCGCTATTTTTGAAATGGGAGCGTATAAATCTCCGGGACCAGACGGTCTGCCTCTCTTATTTTTTCAGAGAAATTAGGAGGTGGTAGGTGAGTCAGTGGTGAATTTTGTATTGCAAGCCTTCCATAATAAAAGTTTCCCACCGAGCATGAATCGCATTTTTGTCTCCCTCAAACCAAAAGTTACACCGCCAGAGTGGATCAATAAGTTGAGACCCTTTGCTGTTAAGATCGTAACGAAAGTGATAGCGGACCGGTTTAAACTCTTGATTGGCAACATTATCCCGACCAGTCAGAGTGCTTTCATCCCTGGCAGGCAGACAATGGATAATGTGATTGTAGTCCAGGAGGCGCTTCACACGATGCACAAGAAAAAGGGTAAGAAAGGCTTTATGATTGTTAAGGTGGATCTAGAAAAAGCCTACGATAGGGTGAATTGGGACTTTCTCTGTCATGTGCTGCGGGCCACAGGATTTTCGGAGGACTTGATTACGTTGATCCGATTTTGCCTATCCTCGATATCCTTGTCCATACTCTGGAATGGTATGCCTCTTGATGATTTCCAACCTAAACGAGGTATCATGCAAGGGGACCCTCTCTCTCCTTATCTGTTTGTGCTGATCATGCAAGTGTTGAGCACGTTTATCGAAGCAGCGGTACAAGATGGGAGATGGAGACCATTCTGCATATCTAGACGTGGGCCGAAAATATCCCATTTATTTTTTGCGGACGATCTACTACTTTTCACGGAGGCTTCAGTGAGACAAGCTGAGGTATTGGAGCAGGTTCTGTCCTTGTTCTGTTCAGTGTCGGGGCAGAAGGTTAGCGTCTGCAAATCTAAATTTTACGTCTCCCTGAATGTGTGTAATGCAGTGGCCTCAGACATCGCGGATAAATTGGGTATGACACGCACGTTTGATCTGGGTAAGTACCTGGGAGTCCCTCTCTATGCCAAGACAAGAAAAGCAAACTGTGGCTTCATCCTCGATAAAGTACGAGCTAAGTTTCAAATCTGGAAAGCAAAGATTCTGTCGCGTGCGGGACGAAATATTCTTATCCAATCTGCTCTCACAACTATTACCTACTACTTTATGCAGACAACTCGGCTCCCCTACGTGATCATTGATGAAGTGGAGAAGGTGGCTCGAAACTTCTTCTGGGCAGGGGATGAGAAAGAGCGTAGCATGCACTATGTTGCTTGGGTGGATATCTGTAAACCAAAGTCGTGTGGCGGTTTGGGGATTCGACGACTTCGGAATATGAACATAGCCCTCTTAGCAAAACTAGCTTGGCAATTGTTAGTGGGAAAAGATTGTCTTTGGGTGAAGGTGTTGCAATCCAAATATGGAAGCCCCCTATCTCAGTCCAAACTGATCTTCTCGCTTTTGTGGCGGAGTATTTGTATGGCGACAGATTGCTTCCGTGATGTTCTTCAAAGTAGTGCGGACGAAAGAATGGAATGGCTCGCCACAACCTCGGGGAAGTTTGATGTGGCTAGTGCCTACCATGTGCAACTCAATGATCTGTGCTCGAAGGAGGAGGAAAAGCAATGGAAGTCAATATGGACAATTAAAGGGCCACAACGAGGTAACATGCTTCTTTGGCTTCTACGACGTGAGTCACTGCCGACGGCAAGCTTGCTGACAAACCGGCACGTGTCAATGGAGGATAGTTGTCCGAATTGCTTGAATTTTGAGGAAACGTTACTACATGCCTTTAGGGACTATGGGTGGATTAAGGCCACGTGGAAAAGCTTAATTGCTGCTACTCATCAACAACGATTTTTTGGAGTCGAAATTGGGTAGACTTATGTTTAAAGGAGGATCTCTCGGGAAAGGGGGACTTAATCTCATGGAAATTCCTCTTCAGGGAGGTCATCTTAGGTACGTGGTATTGACGGAATCAGAAAAGTCATTGTACGGGGTCGCATCGCCCCCCGAAGGAAGTTTTCATTAAACAAGCAATTCAGAAGGTGAGAGAATTGCGAATAGCTTTCCCCCACCTGTTCGTACACGTTACTATTACTAAGCTTTACGTCAAAAGTAAAATTTCTGTATAGGCGTAGTTGTTTGTTTTATTTTTGTTTACAACGAACTTGTGATATACATCTTATTTGGTGATGAATATAAAAAAAGATCCGGTTTCCAAAAAAAATAAAAATAAATAACAACTAATTATTCTTTTATAATATCCGCAATATTCTTCTTTCTTAAAATCCCAAGATGATGTTTCGACTTTTTCTTTAAATTCCAAGATGATGTTTCGACTATAGGAAAAGTTGCGAGTAGTTTTTTTTTTTTTTTTTTTTTTTTTTTTGGAGGGTTAAAAGTTGCGAGTAGTTAACATACACTTTTCAATAGAAGCAGATTAAAAACACGTATGTAAAGTTTTCAAATAAAAATAAATAAATAAAAAAATTAATGACGCTTTGTCTCGTTGACTTGAAACCAATTGAAGATTCTACGCAACTCAGAACCTATCCGAATACAGGGTCGTTCTCTCAGTAGGAATTTCTACAGTAGGAATCTAACTTCGTGCGAGGATCTGGGCCACCACATACGATTCACGAGGTGGAATACACAGTGTTCCGTGTGTGGAAATTATATGATTCAGATGCTGCCACGTAGACAGTTTTATAATATGGAGTCCCTAGAATAGAATTTTCCTAGAATACAAACACGTATGGGACTTAATCCCATCGGAGGCGCCATCCAGTTGTTGATTGTTAGATGTATACTGCCTCACAATTAACAACTTTAGTACTTGCATTTCAATTATTAACCTTACTATTGACTTACACTTGTAGCATGTCAAGATAATAACTAATTCTCTTAAGTCAACCACTTGTTTCATTATTAATTTTGTATTATACTACGTCCGTCTAAAATATAAATCCGTTTGGAATTTTTTATACAGATTAAGAAAGTTGGTTAAATTGGTTATGTATAATTAATTTTGATAAAAAAAAAACTAAAATGACCTTTGACCGCTATTAATGCGAAGTAATAAAATATGAGTGAGTATATAATAAATAATGGGTAAAAAAAGAAAAATATAATAAATGATTTATTGGTTATCTAAATGAAATTATATTTTCGGACAAAACTAAAATCTAAACGGATTTATATTTTAGGACGGATGCAGTATATTTTAATAATGGTAATACTTTTCTTTAAATGTAGTACTAATTAGAGTTTTGATCTCAAATGTGGAAACCCGAGCTAGGAACCTCAGGCTAGCTTGAGATTTTGATTAGTTTGATGCTTTATCTCCTTTTGTAATCTGGGAACTTTTCACTTGTTGATTTGAAGTAAAAATCGTATTTTAAAATAAAAATAAAAATGTAGTACTAATTACATGAATGAGACCGGATTTGGAGCCTCTTCGAATCCCCTACAGTAATATTCCATATCTTTTTTTTTTATTTTTTTTATTTTTAGTATTCCATATCTTCACATAAGGGTAATTTTGTCTTTTCATACATTTTTAGCTTTTTCATATTTGTTCTGGCCCCTTTTAATTTGATTTTTTAATATAGGTTCATTGAACTATGGAAATCCTACACGATAATTTCATTACATAATTTGACAAATAGTACTACTATATGCTTAAGGACGGTGATTTAGACACCGGATTCATCCCCTGATTAAAGCACCGAATATCCCAGCAGCCATATAACTTTCTAAAAATAAAAAAATATACAAAACATATAGACCGCAAATTAACAGGTTTTGGGAGATGGGCGGGGATAAAGTCGGGGACTTTATTATTTTCCCATACTTAAATTCATGAATTCCCTTTGTCAAGCGCTTGTCTCCCCTCCTCTTCGGCAGTCAATTCCTTTGTCTTTTGAAGAAGGATTGAAAATTCACATAAATTCGGGTATTGCTCGATAATTCCTATGATTCACGTCAAATCGATCAATAGACCATGGACATCATCATCAGCAGGGCTGACCCTAGGCATATTTATCGGACGAAGCCCTTTTAGTTCGAAGCATACATTTTTTTGTTAATTAAAAAAAATGATACCATATATAAACATGTTTATTTCATTGATGAAATGTCATATTTCTCCTCATGTTCCTCATAGTCAACAATGACAATTGATTCATTACTATTCAGCTTGCCTTCTACATCACCCACCCAATTTTCAATATGAATATATTCATTCGAGTCTTGTTATCATAAAAAGTTGTATTTAGCTACATCGTCCATTACATTAAAGAATCCACAGACATCTGTTTTCTTTAGTATGATTTTTTTTTATTTCTTGAAATAGTTTATGCACCCAAAACATATTTTAAATGAATAACGTGTGTTATGTATCGCCAAAACTCTAGGGAAATGAAAAAAAAAAAAACTATCATATATTGGCATTCTAATTTTTAATCATATAGGATGCCGATAAATAATCCTATAAACAATTGTCTAACATACATCACACTATTTATGTATTACATCCAAATCAACATTTTGAAAGTTGATCGACTTTCAGATTGACGAGAACGATTATTGACTGCCAAATTATTGATTCCTTGTGAGGCACGGTAAATGTGATGTATCGGTGAAATCAATTATAACAATTTTAAAAACATTGAACTGAACAATTTTACCTTATATAATTTTTATTTTTAAAAAAGCAATTTCGATTCCTCAATATGATGTCACAAGACGTGCATTTGAATTATTATTACAAACTTTGTCATCCTTATTTTGATCTGAAGAAGAGGCAGCAGCTGAAAATCTAGACGAAAAGTTACGTAAGTAGTTATCTTCTTCCTCTTAATCATTTCCCTCGTTGAAATTCATAGCATGGTTGTTTGGACCGGATTTTTTAGACAATGGCTGATATATAATCAATTTAATCAAATTTCTTAAATTGTGTGAAAAATCCAAATGAACAAAATATAATTTAATTTGAATTTTTCACACGGTTAAAAAAATTGTTAAATTGGTTATATATCAGCCATTGTCTAAATGAAAAAGTCTAAAATAACATTTAAACGAGATGTAAAAAGAAGAAAAATATTATACATGATTTTTTTTTTTCTTTTCAGATACGAAAGGAGGGGGTGGGGGGATTCGAACCCAGGTCTCCACCACCGGAGCCCGGGTCTTTACCACTAGGGTAATGGGCCTTGCCCAAATATTATACATGATTGATTGATATTTTAAATAGACTTATATTATGAGACAAAAAAAATTGAATGGATTATATTTTGAGGCGGATCGAGGTAGCATGTAATGTCTGTATATTGTATTTTTTAAAGATGTACGTATATTGTTTAGTTATCATAAAAAACTTTGTATTATAAAAATATTGTTCGGTGATCAATCAATTTTTTTTTATATTAAATTTAACAACTTTATTTTTTTTAAACTTTAGTTTGATTTTATTCGTGAGCGTATTTGGAAAAAGCTTTCTCTAGTTGGAAGGATAAACTCTTGTCCCCTGCTGGTAAAGAGGTAAAGATCAAATCAAGCTTGCAGGCCATCCCTACTTTTATCATGCAATGCTTTAAAGTCCCGGTCACGATGGTCCGTGAGTGGGAGCGTTATATCCGTGGCTTTTTCTGGGGGGACACGGAGGAGCGTAGGAAGGTGCACTGGCGGAGTTGGGAGGTGTGTTGTTTGCCAAAGACTATGGGTGGTTTGGGATTCCGGAATCTTGAGTATTTCAACCTGGCTTTATTGGCTAAGCAGGCGTGGCGTCTCCTTTCCTTTCCCACGGCCCAAGTAAGTCGGGTTCTTAATGCGAAATATCATCCGGGGGCGACTATTGTGGCGGCAGGTCTGGGGAGGCGTCCATCATTCCTTTGGAGAAGTCTCTTGGAGGGACGGGACTTACTTATGTTAGGGACGCGATGGCGGATTGGTGATGGGAGCTCAGTGTATGTTTTCCATGATGCGTGGGTCTCACTACCGCCTTCCTTTCGAATTGCCCATACCTCACACCCATTGCCGACGGATTGTAAGGTAAGTGATCTGATGCTACCTGGTCAGCGACAGTGGAATATGCCTCTGCTTATGCAAGTTTTTCAGTCTTGGGAGGTAGATGCGATTGTTCAGACTCCGATAGCGGGTAGCTCTCATACTGATCGCCAGATCTGGCACTATGACCGCAAAGGTCGGTATACGGTGAAATCAGGTTATTTTCTTGCGTTGAGCTTCAGAGAGGGGATGCACTCCGCGTCATGTTCCATAGGGGCTGATAGTATTTGGCGGGAGGTTTGGAGGGTGGCAGTAGCTCCGCTAGTTCAGCATTTTATCTGGCGTTGTTTATAAGAGTGTTTGCCGATCGGTGAGAATCTTCACAAGCGTCATCTTGGTGATGGTCGGTGTTTGGCATGTGGAAAGGAAAGAGAGACGATGTATCATGTTCTATTCGGTTGTGATTATGCTCGGGCGATATGGAGAGCATCACCATTTAGCGATTGTCGGCCCCACCAGGCATCATGCTTCAGGGAGTACTTTGCCATGCTTTTGGAACGATATACCGCGATGAGAGGTTTCCACTATTTCGCGCCTCCTTTGGAACATGTGGAAGGCTAGGTGTAGTCTTGTGTATGACGATGCCCCTATCTACGTCTCGCGTGCGCTCTTCATCGCAGCGGGGCGTTGGAGTATCGCCAGGCGTTGGCTGTCTTAGCATCGACAGGCGTTGGGTCTTCTTATCCCGAGACTTGGAGCCCCCATCCTGAAGCCTTTTGGAAGTGTAATGCGGATGCTTCGGTTGCGTGTGAAGGTTCGGGGGTCGGCCTGATCTTTTGAGATAGTGTGGGAACTATTGTGGCCGCCTTTTCCTTTCATTTTGACCCGGGAGACGGGCCGGAACTTCTGGAAATGCGGGCGATCTTATTGGCTATGGAGGAAGCTGCGCAAATGGGTCTCACCTCGGTTATCTTTGAGAGCGATTTTCTTTCTTGTGTTCAGGATCTTTCCCGCCCTTCGGAGGACTTTTCGGTTTTAGGTTGTCTAGCGACAGACTGTTTAGCTTTATTGTCTTCTTTTCACTCCTGTCGGTTCTCTTTTGTCAAGCGCGCAGGTAATGTGCCTGCGCACCTTCTAGCTAGGTATGGTGTGACTTTGCTTGGTCGAGTGGTTTGGGATACTACCCCACCGAACGATGTAATCTCTGCTTCGTTGGCAGATTTGCCTTAATAAAATTGTTTGGTTTTTTTCAAAAAAAAAAAAATTTAACAACTTTAATAATTACTTTCAAGTGAATAACACACAAATTGAATTTTTTAAAACTATGTTGCAATTGAGTCTTATTAAACTCTGACAACCTTGCAACAAGATTTTTCATGCCTTCTTTGAATTACTCTAAATCATGCTTAAACTCGAACATGTATAATTTAAAAATTTTATATGCTTAACTCGTTTCATACAAATTCGGTTCGATTCGTTTCAATTCACGTAATTGTAGATTCTGTTAATGTTTTCCTTTTGTTTTTCCCCTTTTATCCCTTAAAAAAAATACTTGATTTCATCCTATATTGATAAGTACACTGTAGGTTTTCCACTTATCTTTGTGGGATTGTGGTTCATTGATCGCTTGATGCTTTGACTTGAAAGCTGATTATTCAATTGAACTGAAGAAAGCAGTTCAACTATTGAACAATATTCGAATTAAAATAATTAGAAAGTTCATTATTGCAAGTGTTCAATATTGAACCCCCACTATTCGTGAACGTCCAGGGAATTCTTATCGAAGAGTTACTTAAGTGCACTTACGGTAAACATTATAAATTCTTTCAAATTGTGACGCCCCGTTCCCGGATCCGAGTCCTTATCCGGAAATGAACGCCCGGCATGTATAATATTAAATATAATCCAATATTATACATAAGCCTTTACGTCATATATCATAAACACAATGCGGAAACGAAACGACTCGGGAAAAAAATAAATTCCAAAGACCAACAAAACCAGATTCAATCTTTACTAAAATCCAAAATGGAAATTGAAATGTCTTACATCAATTCCAAAACAAAAGAAGCCGAACGATCTAGTCTTACAACAAAGGCCACTAAACGAGCCAAACAAAAACATTATTCAATCTGAAATAACAACATAGTTTGTATCAAACTTGAAATAAAAGAAAGTTTCCAAAAGAACAACTTCATATAAAACATCTTTGTATCAAGACCTCAAACATCTTCATCATACTCCTCGTCTCCATAAACCTGTTCATCTTCTCAATAAAACATTTAACGGGTAAGTACATATGTACTTAGTAACGAGTAGAAGCTATTGAAATCATGCGTTTTATAAAGAAAGCAAGTAACCATCATCTTATTAATAAACCGTTTAAACATGATCTTACATCTAACTATCACGTTATATTCATAGTATAACATGAGGTCCCTAGGGTTACTAGCTTAGCTTATCTATGTTACGACATGTTTGCGAGGGCACTACACTTAGTGAGATATGCACTAAGACAAAAGTTGCAACCCTATAGAGATAAATCTCAGCGGTCCCGAGACAATCAATCACTTTAACTCGGCTAGCACTAAGCCGTCCGGTGAATGACTATTTCGTTCGTGAGGTTGTCCGGCGGTATGATCACTACTTTAATCGGCTTTGTCTAGAATCCGGCGGTGACCATTACCACTTTATCGGCCAACCAACACATTGCCGATGTTGTCTTGTGCCTATTCAAGCTCTCATGATGCTTAATCTTTTATCTAGTCAATTACGTTTATTAAGCGATTAACTGGCCACCTAGTTTCATTCAGTACAAAAGCTCCCTACCCCCTCTTCTTAGACTTCTAGACTCAATCTAGCAATTACACAGACAATGATGATCCCTAGTTCATCAAAGCACAAGGTCAATCCTAAGTTTCCGACGGTCCCAAGTTTCATCCATAAGAAGTCCACTTGCAGTGCGGAACTAAACGCATCGAAACCTATTTATGGCTTTGTAATGTTTATGAATATTTATTAAGGTTGTTTAGATCATAATAGGAAGACCCCAAACCATACTTTAGTATACCACCACACTACAAACAAATTAATTAAACATTTAGCTATTTTATTTTATTTTTTCCCCTACCGGCTATGCACATCACCTGTATCTTTTTTCTTTCCACCCATTCTTTCAAAGAAAGGGAACTACGCACTACAATTACCATATTATCAATTTTAAGCATAATAATATATATATATATATATGTAACCACTACCTTTACATATATTTTTTTTGTTTACTATTCGAACCTATCTGCATCTTTCTTTTTTTTTTCTTAAACTATCGACAGCAACTGGGGAAAGAATAAATACATAAAATCCTTTTGTTTTTTTTTCTTTTTCATCAGCTGGGGCCTTTTTCATTCTTTTGACTGTCAAGCTGCTAACCATACGGGAAGGGAAAAACATATGTGCATTGTAAAATAAAAAAAAAACATCAGCCGGGACCATTTTATTTCACAACGTTTGACGAACCGTACGAAAGAAAAGCAGACACACATACATATTATATGACAAGAACTTATATCCACGAACGAAAATAAACCAAAAAAAATACGGCTACAATAACATGATTAAATACGGTTTAACACCCTTTTACTTCACGTTAATCATTATAAAACGTCAACCATTCAATATGAAAACCCCGTTACCTTAATTGCGAGCAACAACGATCCAAAACGTCAACAAAGACCTAGCCTTCGATTCACCCTATACATTGATCAAACCAATGATCAAACTACGATTCCAAACACCAAAAACACAGCTCTTAACACTGATATCCAAGTCTAAGGCCAGAAAATCTAAGAGAGGTTAAAACCTTACCTTCACCAAACGGTTCGTTATTGGTATCGAAACGATCCTCTATTTCCGTAGAGCGTTTTTCTCTTGATGCGTCCGCACAATCGAGCAACGATTAAGCTTCGATTATCGAAAGTCTCTCCTCCCTCTATTCTTTCTCAAACTTGCGCCCCCTTTCTCCAAAGAAACGGTTCCTCTCTTTTTTTTTGATGATTATGGGAGGTTAACTCCCATAAAACCCTTTAATTCTTTTTTTTTTCTTTTTTTTTTTTTAAATTCCAAATTAAAAATATAATATTCCGATTTTTCATTAAAAGACTGAAATGCCCTTTTTTTCGAAATTCAGGATATTACATTCCTCCCCCCTTAAGAGGAGTTTCGTCCTCGAAACTTGAACGTACCTGGAAGATCGATAAACTCTGGGAACTCAGCTGTCAACATATCTTCTTCTTCCCATGTCGCTTCACTTGGTGAATGATTGCTCCATTGCACCAAGACCAAAGGGATTATCCTTCTCTTGACTACCTTCTCTTTCCTATCCGAATCTTAATCGGCTTCTCAACGTAGGCTAGATTATCTTGAAGTAATTCCGGATCAAACCGAGATTCCACATCCGTAGAAGATAGACACTTCTTAAGCATGGATACATGGAAGACATTATGTACCACTAGACATCGATTCCGGTAACCGAAGTCTATATGCTAACTTTCCAATCCTTTCAATGATGTCAAAAGGCCCCACATACCTCGGACTCGCTTTCCCTTTCGCCCAAACCTCTTAACACCCTTCATCGGAGAAGCTCGTAGATACACTCGTCCCCAACCGCAAACTCTAACGGTCTTCTTCGATGTACGCCCAACTCTTCTCGTCGGTCTTGAGCGGCTTTAAGATTCTTCCGTATCGGCTCAACTTTCTCTTTAGCTTTGCGTAACTAACTCTCGGCCTGTCAATCGCTTTTCCCCAACTTCGTCCCAATAAAGTGGAGTCCGGCATTTCCTACCGTACAAGGCTTCAAACGGTGGCATCCCCAAACTAGCATGATAACCGTTGTTATAAGCGAACTACGCCACCGAGAGGAAATCATCCCATGATCCCCCTACTTCAAGAACGCAAGCTCTAAGCATGTCCTCGAGAGTCCGGATTGTCCTCTCGGACCGACCGTCCGTCCGCGGGTGGAAGGCGACTCAAGTCCGTCTTTGTTCCAAAAGCCTTTTGCAACCCTTTCCGAAGTGACTTATAAATCTGCTATCCCCGTCGGACACGATAGATAAGGGCACACCATGAAGTCTCACTATATTATCCAAATATAGTCCGGGTGAACTTCTTAATAGGCATGTCAACCTTGCATGGCAAGAAATGGGCTGATTTCGTGAGCCCGTCAACAATCACCCAAATCATGTCATGGCCACTCTTCGTACGCGGTAAACCGGTGATGAAATCCATCGTGATGTTCTCCCATTTCCATTCCGGTACTTCCAAAGGCTTCAACAAACCACCCGGCCTTCTATGTTCTCGCTTTAACTCTCTCGGCATGTATCACACTTTGCCACGAACTCGCGATATTCAACTTCATGCCAGGCCACCAATACCTTTCTTTGAGGTCTCGGTACATCTTGGTAGATCCCGGATGAACCGCAAAAGCAATCTTATGGGCTTCATCCATTACTTGCTTGCCTTAGTCCATCAACATCAGGCACACACAAACGATTACCATACCAAAGATGTCCACTCTTATCCAACTGATAGCCCACTGTAGGTTTCTCTCGAGCTACGCGCTTCAAATCAACTAACACTGGGTCTTCATCTTGCTTTGCTCGGATATCATCCAACAACTCTGACCTTGCCATCAATGGCGCAAAACACTGAGCTTCACCTTCCCGTTCAACCACTTGAATCTGTAAACTGTCTAACTGATGGATCACTTCTTGCAAGGTAGTGATAGCATTAACCGGTCTCCGGCTAAGTGCATCCGCTACAACATTCGCTTTACCCGGATGGTATTGAATGTCCAAGTCATAGTCTTTCACAAATTCCAACCATCTTCTTTGCCTCATATTCAAATTCTCTTGAGTGAAAAAGAACTTAAGGCTCTTGTGATCCGTGAATATTCTTGCCTTAACTCCATAAAGGTAGTGCCTCCACTTGTTTCAAAGCAAAAACCACCGCTTGCCAACTCCAAGTCATGTGTAGGATAGTTCTTCTCATGAACCTTTAACTCGCCTAGATGCATAAGCTATTACCTTCCCCGCTTGCATCGAACACATCCCAAACCTTGACTCGAAGCATCCGTATACACGTCATAGTTATCAAAAACCTCGGCAAGGCCAACACAAGTCTTTGCAGTCAACTTATCCTTCAACGTCTGAAAAGCTTCCTCACACTCCTTTGTCCACTCAAACTTGATGTTTTTCTGAGTAAGTCTAGTGAGAGGAGTCGCTATCTTCGAGAAATCTTGTACAAACTTCCTGTAGTAACTCGCTAAACCCGTAAAACTTCTTATCTCTCGTCATCCGTAGTGGGTCTAGGCCACTTAGAAACGGCTTCTATCTTCGCGGGATCAACTTGAATTCCATCTCCGTAAATTACATGGCCAAGAAAACTAACTTGTTTTAACCAAAATTCACACTTTGAAAACTTGGCATACAATTTCTTTTCCTTTAAAGTCTGTAAAACAATCCTCAGATGCTCCTCATGCTCCTTCTCATCCTTAGAATATATCAAGATATCATCTATGAATACTACCACAAATTTATCAAGATAAGGCATGAAGACTCTTTGCATTAAATCCATGAACGCTGATGGAGCATTAGTGAGTCCAAAAGGCATGACAAGAAACTCATAATGTCCATACCTCGTACTAAACGCTGTCTTCGGTCTATCTGAAACCTTGATCTTCAACTGGTGATAACCTGACCTAAGGTCAATCTTAGAAAACACCTTTTTTCCTTGCAACTGGTTAAACAAGTCATCAATCCTAGGCAAAGGATACTTATTCTTGATTGTCAGGTTATTTAAGGCTCTGTAGTCGATGCACATCCTCAAACTACCATCCTTCTTCTTCACAAACAAAACCGGTGCTCCCCAAGGCGATGTACTTGGCTGAATCACATTCCTTTCTAACATGTCCTTAAGCCGTACTTTTAACTCTTTTAATTCAAATTTGGTGCCATCCTATAAGGTGCCTTGGCCGTAGGTCTTGCTCCCGGGATTAATCGTATCTCAAACTCTATGTCCCCGTCGGCATATTTCCTGGCAACTCATCCGGAAAAACTTCGGGGAAATCCTTAACTATAGGAGTTTCTTCTAACTTAGGAGTATGCTTCTCTCGTGTCCATAGCATAAAGAACATACCCTTCACAACCCTTCTGCAAAGCCTTCATGGCTCTAACCGCTGATATTATCGGATGCCTCTTCTTACTTGGCTTATAAACGTTACCCTGAAAGGTCTTATCTGACCTACCTGGAACTCTGAAGACCACTTTCTTACCTCTACAATCCACATGAACAAAATTCTTGGATAGCCAATCCATCCCCAGAATTACATCAAAGTCTGTGAAGTCCAAAACTGTCAAGTCTGATTTACACCTATAAGTTCCAACTCTAACGTCGACTTGAGGTAAAACTTGTGCAACTTTAGTAACTCTTCCCAAAGGTGTAGTGATACTTAGAGGTTTCTCCAACTCTTGAAGTGGTAGACTCAACTTCCTAGCTATCTTAGAAGACACAAAAGTACCTGAGGCTCCAGTATCAAACAAGGCTGACACTGCTAAGCTATCTATGATTATGGTACCTAGCAAGTGGATCAATTTAAGTATAATAAATAACATCATATGCGTCCATATAATATTAAGTATTCATAATAAACACCAACACTTAAAATGTACCTGTAACAACAAGATCATCAGGCTCTTCTGGTTCCACATCAATAGCAAAGACACGAGTAGGTCTGCTAGAAGATCCACGGTTTGTATTCTGATTCCCTCTGTTATCTGCTGGGTTCCGCTGAGATAAGTTCTTAGGACAGTTCCTGGAGAAGTGCCCCGTTTCTCCACAACTAAAACAACCGTTACCTCCGACTTTGCACTCTCCCTCGCATGCGCCTTGTTGCATTTAGAACATACTTGCGGGTGGACCACTTTTCGATTAACCGCGCCGGTGCCGCGGTCTTCTTAAAGTTCGCTGCGGTGCCCCACGATTATTACTGCGAAAAGATCCAAACGGCCTCTTATTCCCAACTACAACAGTAGCTTTCTTCCTAAAAGTCTCAACCTCCAAAGCCTTGTTCATAAGCTCAGCCATATTCCTGGCTGTAAAACCCAACATACCTGACTGTATTTCATAAGCCAACCCATCCTTGTATAGTGCCATTTTCCTCTCTTCAACCTTCATCAGCTCGGGATAAAACCTTCCCAACTCATTAAACTTGTTGGTATACTGAGATACCGTCAGCTGTGTACCTTGCTTATGCTTTAAGAACTGGCTAGCCTTGTCTGCCTGTACTGTTATTGGGAAATACTCGTTGTAAAACATAACTTTAAAGCCTTCCCAATCTGTTATCTTTCCATTACTACTCTGAATGGCGTCGATCCAAGCTTCAGCTTGCCCCAAGAGAAAACTGACTGCCAACTGGGCCATCTCAGATTCAGGAACATGTATATTCCTGCAGGCCTTTTCGAAACTCCTTATCCATTCTTCGGCTTTTGAATGTTCCACATTCCCGAAGAAGTCCTGAACCCTGTTCCTTCTCAGTCTGGTGTACCAATCCACTGGTGGTGCTTGCTCAACTGCTGGTCTAACTGGCGAAGATTGAGGGTACACTGGAGGGTATCCATAGGGTATCTCTTGCTGGTGAGGTTGTTGGTAAGGGGGTGGTGGATATGCTTGCTGAGGTGGAAATCCTGAGTGACCAGCCCCATACTGATGAAACTTGTTTGTGGTCGAAACCGCCGTTGTGGCTGAAACTGCTGGTAAGCATAACCCGGTGCCACAAAAGTATTAGCTCCGCTCGGCGGTGGAGGAAGAACGCGTAGGCTGTGGTGTGTAGTCATAAACCGGTGGCGGATAAAAAGCTGATGCAGGTGGACGGCTATAGATCGGTTGTGATCGCCGTGCTACGGATGGAGGAGGGTATACCGTAACAGTGAGTCACATGTATCGTGGGTATCTCCCCAACCACCGTCACATACAACGGTGTATCATAACCAGGCGCAGTTGCCTGCTCAAACTGGGAACGTCCCGTTTGTTGAACACGTCCCACTGTAGCTGACTCCGGACCTGTAGTATTAGTATTCACCCCTGAAACCTCTGGCTGACTAACTGTAGGTCCTCTGCCTCTGCCTCTACCTCTGCCCCTTCCTGCAGACGGATTCCTTGAACTCCCTTCACCATTATTATTAGCACCCGAACCTCTGCGTGTAGTCACCATTCGTAGAAGAGAGAGAACTTACAGATTACTAAGGCTCTAAACACTTATCTCAAGAAAGTCAAGTCCTAAGCGAAAAAGAAACATTGGCTCTGATACCAACTGTGACGCCCCGTTCCCGGATCCGAGTCCTTATCCGGAAATGAACGCCCGGCATGTATAATATTAAATATAATCCAATATTATACATAAGCCTTACGTCATATATCATAAACACAATGCGGAAACGAAACGACTCGGGGAAAAAAATAAATTCCAAAGACCAACAAAACCAGATTCAATGCTGCACTAAAATCCAAAATGGAAATTGAAATGTCTTACATCAATTCCAAAACAAAAGAAGCCGAACGATCTAGTCTTACAACAAAGGCCACTAAACGAGCCAAACAAAAACATTATTCAATCTGAAATAACAACATAGTTTGTATCAAACTTGAAATAAAAGAAAGTTTCCAAAAGAACAACTTCATATAAAACATCTTTGTATCAAGACCTCAAACATCTTCATCATACTCCTCGTCTCCATAAACCTGTTCATCTTCTCAATAAAACATTTAACGGGTAAGTACATATGTACTTAGTAACGAGTAGAAGCTATTGAAATCATGCGTTTTATAAAGAAAGCAAGTAACCATCATCTTATTAATAAACCGTTTAAACATGATCTTACATCTAACTATCACGTTATATTCATAGTATAACATGAGGTCCCTAGGGTTACTAGCTTAGCTTATCTATGTTAGAGCATGTTTGCGAGGGCACTACACTTAGTGAGATATGCACTAAGACAAAAGTTGCAACCCTATAGAGAGATAAATCTCTAGCGGTCCCGAGACAATCAATCACTTTAATCCGGCTAGCACTAGAAGGCGTCCGGTGAATGACTATTTCGTTCGTGAGGTTGTCCGGCGGTATGATCACTACTTTAATCGGCTTTGTCTAGAATCCGGCGGTGACCATTACCACTTTATCTCGGCCAACCAACACATTGCCGATGTTGTACTTGTGCCTATTCAAGCTCTCATGATGCTTAATCTTTTATCTAGTCAATTACGTTTATTAAGCGATTAACTCGGCCACCTAGTTTCATTCAAGGTACAAAAGCTCCCTACCCCTCTTCTTAGACTTCTAGACTCAATCTAGCAATTACACGGACAATGATGATCCCTAGTTCATCAAAGCACAAGGTCAATCCTAAGTTTCCGACGGTCCCAAGTTTCATCCATAAGAAGTCCACTTGGTGCGTAACTAAACGCATCGAAACCTATTTATGGCTTTGTAATGTTTATGAATATTTATTAAGGTTGTTTAGATCATAATAGGAAGACCCCAAACCATACTTTAGTATACCACCACACTACAAACAAATTAATTAAACATTTAGCTATTTTATTTTATTTTTTCCCCTACAGGCTATGCACATCACCTGTATCTTTTTTCTTTCCACCCATTCTTTCAAAGAAAGGGAACTACGCACTACAATTACCATATTATCAATTTTAAGCATAATAATATATATATATATATATGTAACCACTACCTTTACATATATTTTTTTTGTTTACTATTCGAACCTATCTGCATCTCTTTTTTTTTTTTTCTTAAACTATCGACAAGAACTGGGGAAAGAATAAATACATAAAATCCTTTTGTTTTTTTTTCTTTTTCATCAGCTGGGGCCTTTTTCATTCTTTTGACTGTCAAGCTGCTAACCATACGGGAAGGGAAAAACATATGTGCATTGTAAAAAAAAAAAAAAACATCAGCCGGGACCATTTTATTTCACAACGTTTGACGAACCGTACGCAGAAAGAAAAGCAGACACACATACATATTATATGACAAGAACTTATATCCACGAACGAAATAAACCAAAAAAAATACGGCTACAATAACATGATTAAATACGGTTTAACACCCTTTTACTTCACGTTAATCATTATAAAACGTCAACCATTCAATATGAAAACCCCGTTACCTTAATTGCGAGCAACAACGATCCAAAACGTCAACAAAGACCTAGCCTTCGATTCACCCTATACATTGATCAAACCAATGATCAAACTACGATTCCAAACACCAAAAACACAGCTCTTAACACTGATATCCAAGTCTAAGGCCGTAAAATCTAAGAGAGGTTAAAACCTTACCTTCACCAAACGGTTCGTTATTGGTATCGAAACGATCCTCTATTTCCGTAGAGCGTTTTTCTCTTGATGCGTCGCACAATCGAGCAACGATTAAGCTTCGATTATCGAAAGTCTCTCCTCCCTCTATTCTTTCTCAAACTTGCGCCCCCTTTCTCCAAAGAAACGGTTCCTCTCTTTTTTTTGATGATTATGGGAGGTTAACTCCCATAAAACCCTTTAATTCTTTTTTTTTTCTTTTTTTTTTTTTTAAATTCCAAATTAAAAATATAATATTCTGATTTTTCATTAAAAGACTGAAATGCCCTTTTTTTCGAAATTCAGGATATTACACAAATAATATTTTAAAAATTTCCACCTTCGTATTTAAAGTATTGACGGTATGGAAAAAGGTATATGGTTGGAAGGATAAGCTTCTTTCTCCTGCAGGAAAGGAAGTTATGATCAAGTCAAGTCTTCAAGCCATACCTACTTTTATTATGCAGTGTTTTAAGGTTCCCTCCACGCTGGTAAAGGAGATCAAGAAATATATCCGCGGGTTTTTTTGGGGGGATTCAGAGGCTAAACGGAAAGTGCATTGGCGTAATTGGGATACCTGCTGCCTGCCCAAGAATCTAGGGGGCCTGGGTTTTCGCAATCTGGAGTGTTTTAATTTGGCTTTGCTCGCTAAGCAATCGTGGCGTTTACTCACTTGCCCCACCCGCTCTAGCAAGTTGAGTTCTTAATGCAAAGTACCATCCGGGTACAACTATCATGGCAGCAGGGATTGGGAAGTAGACCTTCATTCATGTGGCGCAATTTGTTGGACGGTCGGGATATGTTAATGCAGGGATTACGATGGCGTGTGGGTGATGGAAGCTTCATTTATGTCTTTCATGATGCTTGGGTTTCTAGACCTCCGTTCTTTCGGCTTGTTCATTCATCCCATTCTTTACCCACGGATAGTAAGGTGCATGATTTGCTTTTGCCCGGAACTAGACAGTGTAATATGCCGCTTTTATGAACGAATTTCAGGCTTGGGAAGTGGATGCTATCTTGCACACTCCAATAGCAGGCGCTTCGCACCCTGATAAGTTGATTTGACATTACGATCGGCACGGCAGGTATACAGTGAAGTCAGGGTATTTCCTTGCATTGAGCTTGTATGGAGGGTTGCCGGATGCGGTGCATGCATCTTCCTCTTCCGGTCCGGACAGGGTCTGGCGAGATGTTTGGAAAGTCACAGTGCCGCCACGTGTTCAACATTTCTTATGGCGATGTTTGCAGGATTGTTTGCCAATTGGGGAACAGTTTGCTAAGCGGAATCTGGGCTCTGGTCTTTGTTTGGCATGTGGCAGGGAGATGGAATCTCTCCGACATGTGCTTTTTGATTGTGATTATGCTAGGGAAATCTGGGCAGCTTCACCGTTCGGCAGCCAGCGGATTCAGCACGGATCGAACTTTAAGGAGTTTTTTGGAGCACTGATAGCGCGTTACACCACAGAGGAGGTATCTACTTTCTGCCTACTACTTTGGAATTTATGGAAAGCCCGGTGTTGTGCGGTCTTTGATGATGCGCCTATCTATATCTCCCGTGTGGTCTCTATGTCCTTAGCCGGGGCAGTGGAGTTTCGTCAGGCCATGGGCTCGGTACAGGTGGATGTCGAGGGGGCCGCCCACCCGATTATCTGGAGTGCGCCTCCTGAGGGTAGCTGGAAATGTAACACCGATGCTTCTGTCACGGACTCGGGTTCTGGAGTGCGTCTAATCTTTAGGGATGCGCTTGGTGCGATCATTGCGGCTTACTCGTTCCACTTTGACCCCGGTATCAGTCCGGAGACTTTGGAGATGCAGGCGATCCTTTTGGCTATGGAAGAGGCTATTCGACTGCGACTTCTTACAATCATCTTTGAGTCTGATTGTTTACCCTGCATTCAGACGCTACAGCGACCGTCGGATGATTTGTCTGTCTTTAGCTGCTTAGCGCGGGATTGTATTACACTTTTGCCTTCCTTTGTTTCGACGTCTTTTAGGTTTGTTAAGCGTAGTGGAAATTTCCCTGCGCATTTATTGGCTAGACATAGGTTAGGTCACTCTGCTTGTATTGCTTGGGGCACTTCCCCTCCTCATGATGTAATTTCTGTCGTTATTGCAGATTTAGCATAATAAAATATTTGGTTTCCTCAAAAAAAAGTATTGACGGTAAACATTGTAATTCTTTTTAGAAATGTATTTAGAGATCTAAACATTCAGATTCAGAAAAAATCATACTGCAAGAGATAGTTAGTTATTACTATAAAATACATATTCTGTTTAGCTTTTGATCGTTGATCGTTTCCACAGACTCTTCAAGGGAAAAGCGATCATCTCAAGGCGAGGAAGCTTTTGATACCGACAATCCCTAAATTTGTTAACGTAAGTTTTCCCCTCATCGTTCTTGGTGATTAGGGTTTAATCACCATTGTTAAGGTTGAGTTTTTCTGAGTTAATTTTAGTAGTGATCAGTTTTGGTTCGAATCGTTGTAGGTTCGGAGTTCTAAAGTTTAACCTTTTCAAGGTTTTGGTAGCGTGGATCGTAGTAGCTCGCAATTTAAGGTAACGTGGTGTTCTTATCGTATGGTTAAGGTGTTGTAAAGTTATAGAGCAATTTGTATGTTTATTTTCATTGTTTATGATCTGTTTAAGTTGGAGTTTGAGGAGGAATTGGGTTGGAGATCGTATTTTTGATAGTTGCAGATTTCTGGGAAAAACCCAGGCAAACGAGCGTTTGCACAAGGGCAAACGAGCGTTTGCACAAGGGCAAACGGGCGTTTGCGACCGTTGCAACTCAAACGAACGTTTGGGGCTTATAGACGGGCGTTTGAGTGTTTGACATTTGATACAGGATGTGCCATTTTTCACGAACGGGCATTTGGGGAGTAGTAAACGTTCGTTCAAGGCAAACGTGCGTTTACAGGGTGTCGAACATGCGTTTGATCTGTTTATTCCGTTTTTACTGTTTTGTCGTGTCAGCTTGGTTTTAGGCTTTATAATTATATCCTTACTGCTTAAACCTATGTGACAAAGCCTTGAAATTGCTTTTGACGCGTTTAGTTCCGGCACCATATGAATTCCCTAAAAAGATGAAGTGTGGGACCGTCGAAAGCTTTGGACCTGCCTTGTGCTTCGATAAGCTAGGTTTTATCGATGTCTGTGTATGTGCTAGGTTTTGCTAGAGTCTAGTGGTCTTAAGAAGAGGGAGTACACTGATAGGTGAGACTTTTATGTGAATCAACTTAGGTGGCTAGTTAAACATCTAATCAAACGTATGTGTTAGATTAATAATCTTAAACATCATGCAATGCTTGGTAAGGCATAGTACAATATCGCGACGTGTCCTCTGACTAGACAAAGTAGATTGTACCCACGCCGGTCAATCGATTGGCTAGATAAAGCGTCTTGTGCACTCTGCCGGTCATCACACCATCGGGACTTAGATATTCCCGGGGCTATTGGAGCGTGTCTCTAAGTAGGTTGCACCCAGTTGTCCTAGTACATCCTATTACTAGGCGTAGTGCCCTTGTTATTCATGATGTAACCAACTTGAGCTAAGCTAGATAACTTTGGAACCTCATGTTATGCTATGAACATAATATGATAGTTAGCTAGGGCTAATAATGGAATGAATTAATAAAAGACGACGTTGCTTTTATTTCTTTATGAGACCGACGTTATACGATCTTCTACGCGTTACTAAGTACTTATGTACTTACCCCGTTACTTTATGTTTGTCTTTCTCTTTCCTCAAAGAAGATGAACAAGTTGTTAATGATGATGAGTTCTTCAACGATGACGTGTGAGATGGAGCTCTTGAAGACTTAGTTTCTTTTAGTTTTGTTTTTTCAATAAAGTTGTTGATTCAAGTTCAAACAATGTTGTATTTCTTTTGGATTAGTTTCGTTTGAGTTCTTTTGGATTTGATTGTGGGATGATTTAGTTTTCTTTATTGGATTTAGTTTCGCAGCATTGAAAACCGTGTGTTCGATCTTTTGTTTCCCGAGTTGTTTTATCTTCCACGTCGCTTTAGTTTTGATGTATAACGTAAGACTTACATATATTATTGAATTTATTTGATAATATCTGAGCCGAACGCTCTTTTCGGATAAGGATTCGATGCTCGGGAACGGGGCGTTACATTGAAACCGTAAATTGATAATCTATTGAGAGAAGCATATGTACAGCTTAAATGAGAATGTATTGATGCAAGATCTCCTGTAATGCTTAATATACGTAACCGTTGACATATTTAAATGAACTCATAAATACATTTTGATATCTTAAAGCATATGTACTGATGTACAGCTTCATTGATTGAATTTTTTTTAATAAAAAATTGAAATATGTCCATCACCGTTGATCTCCATATGCGTTCAAGGAGAGAAACACAGTCGGAGCAGGCAATGCCTGGGGAAAGTTTTTCCTGGCAGCATACGGCTTGCCAGTTTCTTTTGAATACCTATCCCTATAATTAATACTTTTTTTTCAGAATATATCACATATAATGAATAATAAATTAATCAAAGGTTATATATATATATATATATATATATATATATATATATATATATATATATATATATATATATACATAGCCAAAATTGCTTATCATTACACTTTAATAAACCTCATTGGTATCCATATCCATATGAAAACTTTTTTGGTCTGTTTTTGGAAGCAACCACCATTCGATTTTTATATTTCATGTGATATTGTTATTTATAATGCCAAAAGTCAAATGAAGTTAATGAACTACTGTGTTATCGACACATACAATTCATCTTCTCATTGTGTTCGATAAATATATATACTAATAGCATGAGAATCGACAGTTTTGCGTGTAGTTTTATCTATAAGTAATAAAACAGACAAAACACGCATAAGTATGTCGTCATGAGAATCGACAGTTTTACGTGTAGTTTTATCTATAAGTAATAAAACTGACAAAACACGCATAAGTATATCGTCATGTCATAGTATAATTAAGAAAGAACATAAATTATTCCCTGGATATGGTCTAGTGGTGAGCGGATGAGGTGGTGTAGTGCACTTGCTATATCTAAAGTCGGAGGGTGGGGGTTCGAGTCCCGTAAAGGGCCGGCTCTTTCGCTAAGAGATATCTAATACAAAGCCTCATTTCCCTGAGCTTCTAGGTCCCATGATTAACCTCTCATCGCATTCATGTGGGATCGGGGGCGAGGGGGTCCTCACGGTTAGGGTTTAACCGTTTTTTTTAAGAAAGAACATAAATTGTTGAGAATCATTAAACAGAAACTTTATCTTGACAAGAAAAAAAAAAAAAAAGCACACCTTTATTCAAAAGGGGAAGTTATTGGGTGCACCCGCCCATGTGGCAAAATACACACCATTTGTCTTTAAACATGATTCAAACTGTGTGGTCCAAATTTCTTTACTTATCGAATAAATGAATGTGGATATACCACCCAATAACTCCCCATTCAAAAGAACCAAACAAACTTAACCACCAGCTTAACACCAAAATCTAACCTAAGCATGCATGTTCCTAATAAGCATCTACATGTTCAATATATTCTTGTACATGACCTCATACAAAAATAAAGAAGTAAACACTAGCTAAATGTTTATAGAAGTAGAGGATAAAAAAAATGAATTATATCCACTTACTTTTTTTAAAGGTCGCACTATGAGGCGGTAGTGTATTTATCCTTAGACCAAAGTTTTCATAACATCATAATACGAATCAAGTGGCGATTGATAAATATCGATCCTTGTATTTATTGTAATTACACATTCATTTTGCGAACGATAACTGGAACTATGTCATGGTACATATAATATAAATTAGTTTCATTTTCCTTACCGGGCTTCATAGCTCATTTTATATTGAATCTTAACATATGAAATACTTTCACCCAAGGAGGTCCGAGTGAATCGATCTGTTGAAGAGTCGAGGCCAATCCTACACTTACTCCTATCAATGCTATGCCACCACCAATTGCACTCCAAGCTGTAGAGGTCAATCATGTATGTCTGTTCCTGTAGCTCCTACCTATTCATGGTGTTGTGGTGTCTACACCTACTTCATCACCTTCCATGATCAACGTGTGGTATTTGTGATTAGGAACGACGAGCTTATGGACGTCATGGATGTTTAAGTGTTGTTATGTCTTGTTGTACTCTATTGTACTATGATGACCTATGTAGTACACAACTTGCATGTAGTGTTGTGTAACCTTGTTTTGTAAACCTAATTACTTCGATGTAATCATATGGCTGTTGTGTTTGGGTGTTGCTTAGTATACCGTGTTTTTTACATCTTTTTATCTTCCGCATTTTACCCTTATTATACGCCGTATGAGTCTTCGTGATTATAGACTTGTATAAAAAATATACTTCTCGGATCATGGCCGAACGGTTCGATCCAGTGTTACAGGGGTTTTGGGTCGGGTCCTTACACAAGTAATAGTGAACATCAGAAAGAAAAAAATAGTGAAGTTTACCGTGATTTGACGGCGGAAGTGGGTTGATATGGGTGTAAAATAATAAAGGAGAATGGACAAACACTTTATTTTTTATTTTTTATAAAAGGATGTATGATTTTTTTGGAGATTTTTATTTTTTTTTTTGAAACATATTTTTGGAGGTTTAAAATTAAGAAATATGTATGTTCGAATGTTGATAATGGAAGAGGGCGATAAAGTGAGTAACGCCATAATATGAAGAAAAATGTTAAATTGGTCTATTTAATTTTATTTTTTTTTGTGTTTGTGTTTCCTGATTTTTTTTTGTTGTTGTGTTTGTGTGTGTGTTTTTTATATTGAACTGTTTTACGTGCATGAATTAATCGATTTTATTATTCTCTTGAGTGCTTAATCGATTTTATTTTCTTAGACCAAGAATTACACGATTATTAAAAAGTGAATCAACATACGTGATTTAATTAAAATCGATTTTAAACATTGATGTTTGGTTTATCCAAAAAAAAAAAAAAAAAAACATTGATGTTCGGTAGCTAGATATGATTTTGCAGTATGTTTGTTTGCATTTAAAAGACAATTAAATATAATTTTTAACAACCAAAGAGGACAATCTCGTCACTCATTAATCTTGAGTGGCACACTTCATTCGAAAGTTTTATAATGCGAGTTGACTAAAAGAAGCATATACATTGAATCAATATCATAAGAGTCTCTTTCATTCAAGAGATATAATAGTATATATTGATTAATTTCTATATTTGTTTATTAGTAGTTTATATTATCATGGTCAGCCCAGTTGTTAAGTTGCTTTCGGCAAACCTTTTGAACTTCTCAAGTGTTCTTATAGGTGTAACTAAAACAGAACCGTTTTTTTACAGGTAACCGACCAAACCGATTTCGGTTCAATTTAGGTGGTTAACTGAAAAACCGATATAAACGGTTCAAATTAGTCAGTTAATTGAAAACCGAAATTAAACTATTAAAACCAAATTTTTTTGTTTGGTTCGATTCGGTTAACCAAAAATCCGAAATAAACGGTTCAAATTGGTCGGTTAACCGAAAAACTGAAATTACACTATTAAAAATGTCAATCCAATCCAAAAACTACAGGAAAAAAACACTTAAAACAAGACACATAATTCACACTACCTTAGTCCTTAGATTATTGACTTTAATTTAAACAAATCGTTCTAAATCATTAAAAAGGAAAGAATTATGTTAAAAAAATTGTTCCACACCCAAATTAAACTTCAAATTATATAACTTTATTTAAAATGCATTTTACTATAAATCACACAATATGAATTACATCTGCATGATCCTTGAGTTTAAAAGGATCACTGCTCCTAACATTTTGCAATCCAGTAGGATTATTTTTTGGCAAAATGTATTCATTCGTACTTGCAATATTTATAGCATATGTATGTATGATAGATAAAATTCATAAGAAAATGTATAATGATAAATAAAAATATACAATTAATAATTTTTCTGTTCGGTTACAACGTACTTCAAAGAGTTCGGTAATATTGGTTCAGATATGGTTCGGTTATAACGGTCCGGATAACGGTTCGGATAATAGTTTATAACGGTTCGGTTTTCGGTTCTATTTTTTATTCGGTTTGGTTTTCGGTTCGGATATGGTTAATTTATGTCACTAACCGTAACCGAACCGAAATTTTCAGTTTCTTCACAATGCGAACCGAAACCAAACCGTGGGTGATCATTATCCGAACCGAACCAAAATACTACAGTTCGGTTCGGTTTTCCGATTATCTATATCCGTGTACACCTCTAGTTCTTAGAAATTTAGAATACGTGTCGGAGATTTATCAGACTTTTTTTTTTTTTTATCTTTTAAAGGCATGTTTATAAATCATTAAATAAAATAATATATTCGTCCGAAAATATAAGTCACTACATCTTGTTGTTTGTCTAAGAATATAAGTCATTTTGAATTATCAAGTACTACATCCATCCCAACATGTAATTCTCTTTAGCTTTTTGAATTTCTCTCATAATATAAGTCCATTTAAAATACCGATTGAGCTTTTATTACATTTTTCTTCCATTTACCCCTAATTTATTATACATTCACATACTTTTTAACTAGTATATTAATGAGAGTCAAAGTTTATTTTAAATTTTTACAATTAAAATTAATGACACTTAATCACTTTCTTAATCCGTGTGAAAATTTCAAACGAATTTATATTTTGGGATGGATAGTGTGTCGTTAACCCACCAAAATTATTTCCCTTCACCTTACAACTAGTATAGGGCGAGAATGAGTCGATCCCACGAGGAACACTTGATTATTTCTTTTCAGAATAGTGATAAAAACAAGTTGTGTAGGATGACTTTAAAAATAAGTATAAATTCACAAAGTATGCATAATGAAATACTGGCGGAAAAATTAAAAGCAGAATACAACAAATAAGTAAGGAAAAATCAAATGGAGACGAATCCAGCTAAAGCCAATGTTTCCTCCCTAAATCAACACAATTGATCATTGATGCAGAAATGACTCATTTAATGCTTGATAACTTTGGTTATAGCTAACCGCAACCGCGAATTAGCCAGTTTTTCCTACAACTGATAACTAGGACAACCGCCACTAATTATACCCTAAGGAATCACACTCCTAACGACCGCTAGAAGTTGTTGAACCGATAGCATTAACTAGCAGAAAAACCCAATTTCTAGGTATTAAGCCAACCGGTCTAATTTTAACCATAAAACACTTAATTCTCACAACAGTGATTCCTACGGGAGGCGATCCGGCAGAAATTTATCGTTTACCACTTTTAATTTCACCTAAACAACCGTCTTGGTGTAAATTATGGCAATGAACTAGACAATTAACCTAAAAACCCTGCAGTGGAAATTAGATTGATTTTCTAATTCTGAATCGATTATAGCAGAGAATAAAACGATACCAACAATTAAACGAGGATAAATATCAATTTGATCTCACAATTGCTAGATTCAGGGATTCACAATACTTTAACCGGAAAAAAGGGATTAGCTACTCATCATAATCATGAAAAAGACAAGAAATAATAAAGAGTACCTTAATCAATTGCAGAAAAGAAAAACGAATTCAATTGTTGATGAATAAAAATCCTAGGACAAAAGATGTAAAAGTCAACAATGGCTCTGCTCCAAGTCGCATGCGCTGAAGAAAAATACGTCGACTCCAAAATTCTGAATTCTACGTAATGGCCTTATTCCTTATTTAATTGTCTAATTTTCAATATCCAATCAGAAATAAGGAATAATCCTAATAAAAAATAATAAAATAATAAAGTAGGGTCCATCCATAAAATCAGAATATGTAAAAAAGAGTGTTTAATGATGTTGCAATGAACCAGAAATTCGCAGCCAGCTCGATTCGTTTCTGCCCAACACACTGCCTAATGGTAGGATCCTACCGTTCCAGCTTTTAGCATTCCAGCATTGTTTTCTTTTTCAACTCGAACGCTTCACATCCACTTTGTCTAAATAGCTCCAAATGACTCCAAAATGCCTCAAAACATCCAAAATCATGTCTCCATCATATTAAACCTGAAATACACAAAAAACAACCACCCAAGCGAGATCTTTTCACAAAAAACGCCCTAAAATTGCACCATATATGTAGTCAAATATGAACCTATCAATGGATGTAGTTATTATTACTCTTGTGTTTATCTTATCCTTAATTTATTAATTATCCAACTAATTTTCATAATTTTATAACTAATACAATAATGATACTCATAGGATATTTTATCGCATTCAACGACTTTTTAATATTTGTGAAAACACGTAAAATGTTTATAATTTGGGACGGAGATTGTAGACCATAGTATAAAAATTGGGGGAAGGGGCCAGAAGGACAAAAAAAAAAAAAATCATAAATGGGGATAGAAAGACGTTACTACATTTTATGTGATTAAAAAGGTCATATTCATAATAATTGGACAAAAATACATTTTTACACATTAAACACGTAGTAACGCTAGATAAAGTGTAGTAACAGCCAAAAAAACAAGTAGTAACAGCAAAGAAACAAGTAGTAACAACCCATAAAATGTAGTAACATCCAATGAAAAAGTAGTAACAACCAATAAACAAGTAGTAACAGCCAAAAAAAAAGTAGTAACATCCCATAAAATATAGTAACGGCCAATAAACAAGTAAATAGATAAAATACATAAAAAAATGTAGTAACGTTCTTTGTAAAAAAAAATATAAAAAAAACTACAGCCTGCTTCTCTGACAACCATGGCCGCCGTTAACTCCTTCGCCGGTGCAGATGGCCCCAGCCCGACTGCCTGGTAAACATCCCTTTTTATCCGAAGTCCTCAACCCAAAAAAATACAGACTGGCAGCGGCGTCGATATCATCAGCGGAGGTGTTGATTTTCTGGCATCGGATGCCATGTTTTCCGGACGTGTGCAATTGTTGCTGCTGACTTTAACCGTTGCTTTTCCGGCATCGGATGCCATGTTTTCCGGCCGTGTACAATTGTTGCTGTTGTCTGCAATTACAAAGATTTCGCACAGGTCAGAGGGGAGACGGACCCAAATCTGACACAAGCTGCGGCAGGGTTTAAGTCTACAATAGCGGCAGGGTTGGATTAGCGGGAGGTGGTGGTTGGACGGAAGTTGCAGATGCGGCGGAGCTATCAAAAAAACCCAAAATCGGCGCATATGAGGGCAAAAGTGAATAAATCGGCGCATATCATCCCATTATTTAATGAAAAATACTTAAAAGGGTATTTTGGGAAGTTTGTATAGGTTTTGTCCTGATTAAATTTTAGTTATTTGAATCCTGATATTTTTATTAATGTGTCATTCTTGGCAAAACCTATATAAAAATTAGCGTATGAATCTATATGTATATATAATTTTTTTTCTCTACTAGCTATTTTAGTTTTTAGCAGGTCGGCTATCTAATATGGCTATAGGTTGCAACGCTCTTTTGTACCAATGAGTTATTATTACTTTTTCTTGGGTTTCAAGATTTTATGGAATAAGATAATTTTATTTATGTCAAATTAATTATAGATTGTTGAGGAAAAGGACATGTATAAAAACTTAACAGGGAATCAGGAGACTGATGCGTTTGGATTTCTTGAATTGAATTAAATATAATATTTTTCATTCCATTCAATCATTCTGACGTGTTTGTATGCTAACAAATGGAATTAATTTTCATTCAACTGAAATGTATTTTGATCATTTTTATTCCATCAGAAATTGAATGGAATATATGGAATTGTTAGATGAAATGAAATTTAAAACATAACCTATTAATAAAAAACCAATCACCGTCCACCCAACACCCATTACCCACCTCCCGCACCACTTGCCTATCCCACCGAAATCGACCATCGTCACCTTCCATCGCACCCATGCCGTTATCTACGTATCATTACCATTGTCACAACTAATCACCATCCTCTATCACAACCCAACCCGCCACCATCCACCCACCACGACCACCACTTACCGTTACCAACCATTTCACCACTACCCCTTACCACCACCCGCACCTTTACCACCATCTTTCCCATTTTTACACATATCCTACCCCACCAGCACCCCTGCCACTATCTTCCACCACAACCAATTCCATCACCCCTGATATTTACTCGTCTGCCACCACCCACAACACACCACCATCGTCACTCCAAACAATGGTATGATTCATTGATGGGTTCAATAACAGGGCCATTGTTTCAAAAAAAAAAAAAAATAAATAAATAAGTAAATAAGAGGGCCTCAATACAAACCTACTCGTAGCAACCTAAAGAGCAAGTGGGCCTTGCTCAAAAGTATCGTGGTCCACTTTAGATATACCAATTAGCAATTATTCATAAGATATTAAAGTATATGTTGGTCGGAGTGGAAAGAACTCCGGTCGCTTAAGCAAAAAGTTTCGGGTTCGAGCGATTGTGGATGCATGCAAGCCTTGTTGGGAGATGTCTTTATCTTTGATGTCCGACAGTATATCAAAAGATTAGTTTAGACAATTGTCTGGGATACCCTACGAAAGTAAAATGTTGTAAAAACTACTGAAATAAAGGTTCACTAATTCAAGATAAAAGTTAAACAGAGACAATGGAGATAAAAGTTAAACAGTTACAAAATATTATAAGAATAGGAATATCTAATTTCATTTCTCGAATTTTAGCTACTTCCTTTCAGGCTTTCAATTGCTTTTTATTAGGCAATATAGTACAACCTCGATATATGAATAGTTGATAAATGAAAAATATCGTTAAATGAATAATTTTTTTGATACCGACTTAGGCAAAGAAACTTAAAATAACGTTCGATAAATGAACAACCTCGCTAATTAAACGAATATTTTTTTTCGATCCTGAGGGCAATTATTTATCGAGGTTATATTGTAACTAGAATATATACCGATATTTGATTGATACTATAAATATTCTTAGAATCTTTAGCATTAACCATTGATTAGTTCGATACTTCATTGGTGTATATTTATTGGCTATATCTTTTATAGAACTCGATTTTTACCCCATATGTTTGAAAAAACGAATGCTAACCCACGCCAGGAGAACAGCTCATATAGATAATTATCCCTTTTTTTTCCTCCGGTTATTTTTTTAACGTATTCTTTTCTCCACTTATTATGTTTTTTAAGTTTCTTTTTCTCCAGTAAATTTTTTAGGCAAAAACATGTTACAAAAAGGTTTTGAACCTATGACTTCTAACACTTTAATCCATAAAAGTTACCACTATGCTATTTGTTTTGCTTTTAAGTTAGATACTTTAAATATATATAGAACATAATACAGTGATATATTCTAAATTTTGTATTTACAAAGTATGATATTTTCCTTTAAAAAAAAATAATAACGAGGTTTGTTAATTACAAATATTTCTCAACCTTAACGACTTTAAAGATATTTCAAAAAACAAATAAAGACATTCACTCATTTTTAACCATCATCGAACACTATAACATCTCCTAAAAAATAATATAAGAAATTAATTAGACATCATATTGATGGTTTAATATTTTAACTAACTCAATAAGCATCGTACACATCAAATTTGATGTAAGATTATTTATATTCAACCGTAAACAATATATACACATAAATACACCAAATTGAAATTCAATCACTTATGACCAAATATTAAACCCTATAATAAAATTAAATGAATATCAAAATCATGTACAATTACTTATATTCATCATCGAACATCATGATTGACTATGATAACTATTATATTGATATTCATTCAGTTATAATTATCGTAAAATATTGAACTAAAAAAAATAATTATCGTAAATATTATAATAAATATAAATGAATATTATTTATCGTTCATCAACTTATAACCATTAGTAAACACTTGAATTAATTCAAATAAATATCAATTTGTTGTTCAAACGTCAAATTGATCTTCATGATCATTATTAAAAAACCATAATAAACTTAAACAAACATCAATTTGATGTTAAGTGTCGTGTAATCATAATCAAACACCATTAACCCCAACTGATTGATTTCCTTTGATTGCATCAGAGGTGTGCAATCGATCAGTGTCAAAATTAACTAACGAGAGAATCGAATATCTACTTACTATTAATGAATAGGGAGTGAACTCTATCTTTGTGACTTAAATTTCCGGCCACCGATCCCTGAGTGGTGCAAAAATGGTCGGGATTGAGGAAAGCATCAATTAGCCAATCATACCACCAAATCAAACGTCACTCCTGGCAAGTCATAAGTCTATAATCACATCAAGATTAAAATTCAATTCATAAATGGTCATCTAACGATTCAATTAGAATCTCTCGTTACGAACTTAGTACAAGATCATCATATCGAATCGGTCCAGTCATACGTGAACCCTTTCACGTATAAGTGCAGCCACTAAGGTGTTCAACACCGACAACCCATATCAGGCTGTTACACTCTAAGTGTTCTGGGGCACTAATGGTAAATTGATAGTGAGATCCCAAAGTCAATCAATTATGATTCTAATCAATTTAACACGGACTAATTATTTACAAATACAATCTTACTTATACAACTTTTGTTCATCTACATCATAATTTGGCTTAAGCAATATAGCATTATTTATTAATATTACATATAAATTGTGACTAAATCGTTAGTGAACCGCACTAAACTACCATAATAAGAATTCACTCTGACATCCATTTTTTAAACCATGAACTAACGATACATCAACTATCTCTACATGAATAATGGTGGTGCTTTTATATATATATATATATATATATATATATATATATATATATATATATATATATATATATATATATATATATATATATATGTGCGTGTTATTTAAAGTAGGGGGATTGAGGGAAAATGACAAAAATATTTACAAAATAAATAAATAGGACATACTCTTTTTTTTAGTTGCAAAAAGGACAAAAAAATTTGACACGGACAAAATTAACCCTGCATAATCGCGCGCTTCAGGTTTGAAGGTAAAAATGTATATGAAAGTTGGCGTTGAGCGCTGATGCTTCTGTTCTTTTTTTTTTTCTAATTTTTTTTTTCAAACATTCGTAACTATTGATTTAGAACTCCGATCATCGAAATTTTTTCACCAAAATTCATATTTTTTTTTGCTCTTCAATTTGAGCCCAAACACGATACCCTTCCGAAGTATATTTTGAAAGACGAAAAAATATTTATATTAACCGGAAAGTTTTTTTATAAACGACCGTAAATTTTGATTTAGAACACCGATCATCAAAATTGTTTCATCAAAGTTCATACCTTTTTTTTATCTTCATTTTGAGACCGTGTTCGATACCCTTTCGACGTAGTATTTGAAAGCTGAATTTTATCGAAGCGTTTACACCAACACATGTTGTTGTGTTGCTGTGTTACACAGTAACACAGTAACACAGTTTATTAACATCCAAAATATCACCATTAGAATTGCGTAATACAACAATCTATCAAAAAATACTTCATATCCTAATGAAACAATCTATCAAAGCATTATGGAGATGCAACTCCGGGGGAATCAAGAGAATAAAAGCCTAGTACTATTAGATGTAATAAAAAAGCCTATCAATGAAACTAAAACATTCTTCAAGTTCTTGAAGACAAAAGCAGTCTATTTTACCATCTATGGACATTCATCATTCAAACCCGCACCACATCAAACTCCATGAAAGATGTATGAAGCAGAAAATGCATCAAATGGCATCGGCTCAACCTCATCAATAGAGAATCTAGGCTCCTCGAATTTTCTAAAGACAAAAAAACACAAACATAACCATTTGAATCGACAACCTTCAACCACCTAGGCCAAAACCACACCACGACAAATAGCGGAATGCAAAGAAAGATTAAAACCAAATAAAGACATCATATGCCTGCAATAACACAACCAATTCTATTTTCCTCTTCAACTTCTCAAAATAATTTTCAGTACTAATAACCACATAAAACAAATATCCATTGCATTTATTATCCATTAATGACTGAAATATCATCTTTAGTATGCTTTCCAATGTAAGGGAGGGGGTTTGAATCATACTACTATCGATTCTTTTTTGAAAAAAAAAAACATTGCAACATTGTATCTTTAAAGGTATTTTTGAAAAAAGTAGAAGAAGGCAACAACATAAAGTCAACAAAAGTATTTCAAGTTTTTCAACTCTTAAACACTTTATTTTTTGATTCAAAATCTAATTTTCATCCTTAAATTTGGCTTATATATGGCTGAAAATGACACAAGAATAACTGATAACAAGAATACACAAGAATAAAGATAAGATATACAAGATAAAGAATACAAAGAACACGGTAACACGAACACAGTAACATAGTAACACAGTAACAAAGTAACACTAGTCTATTAGAAAGCTTAATGATATGAACCAAATAAAAAACACGATCAATCTTCTTTAAAACATCATATATGCATCCTTAAACCAAACCTTAAACGGTGGGATCACCAATATGATCAACCACAACACACCTACCATTATTTCTGTTCTCAACAGAACTATTAGTTTCATCTCCATGGTTATCAAAAGAGTTGACAATGGTAGCTTCAATATCTACCATGGCAGTTTCAATACTTGCCTTGGGATTCCTCTCAACCCCAGTTGCCAGAGGAACAGTCCCAGACTCAATACGTGAATTATTAGACTCAATACGCACATTTCCAGAATTTTCAAAACTTGAAATGCTAGGAACAATAGCATTAACAGAAGTAGATACCTTCGAATTAGTCGAATTTGCAACAATGGCTGCCAAAGTTTGAATAACAGAGTACCGAGACCATCAGGTGCCTTCTGTAGGGAGGATATGCCAAAAACATCAGCTAGCAGCAACCTTGATGACCCTCAATCATCCAAAGCTTCATAGTACAACTTTAGCAGCATTAGCAATAGGTTATACTTGTGATATCACCCGGAGCAATGAAATGTTAGGAACAACATTTGGTATAACTGAAAAAACACAACAAAAAAAAAACAACGTGGTTAGAGAGTTTTATGAAGTATTTCTGTATTTAAGCATGCTGTAAATTGTAAACCACGATTTAAGGCACTCATTCATGGTGCATAATCCTAACAAGTCTTCTAAAAACAACAACCTGTTTCTTCAACCAATGTCAAGCCTATAAATATTGCCATAGCATCTTATCAAAGCACTTCTTCTTGGTGTGTTAAACGTCACCAAATGAAGGTCTCGAACTGTCCAATATTCAGCCCAAATATGTCTCTATGTCAGCTTCAAAATTTGCTCAAGAACATCATCAATTCACAGCTTCAAAACAACACAAAGGTTTTCCATTTTAAGCCTCAGTTCTTGTTCATTTCCATCACATATTATGGATCAGTTTGCAGTGGATTTTCAACCCAAAAATCTGCTCCAGTTTTCATCATAACTGTAACTCAGATGCGTTGTTTCAGCTCATGGATCAGTTTGCTTGAGTTCTAAGAGCTCCTGACTATAGGTCTTAACCTAATAGTCCAGCTTAAACCTTCAATTTTGTAGGTCCTGTTTCAGATTCTCAAGCTTACTTAGAAGCTCTTGCCTTGAAGCATTTAGTTCCGCAAGATTCGGAGTAGCAGGGGTTGGATAATTCTCTTTATGCTCAGAAAGAGGGACAGAAGAAGGAACAAAAAGAGCGGAATCGGAGCTTAATAAGCCTACTATAATCATCCTTTTTTAGAAGTAATGGGCATACTTCAGCAAACCAACATAGCAGCAGAGCCGCAACAGATCATCACCAACCATCAGCAAAATATGTTAACTGAAAATGCCTGCTCTTGTTTAAAAAAAGAAATTTGCCTGCTCTTAAACAGCAAGTAGCATAGCACAAAATAAAACAGACCAGCAAGGCCGAAGAAGAAGGAGAAAAAATGACATTATCCAATTACAGACAAGAAATTCAAAGGTCGATTTGATAGCAAATTAAACAACTAAAACTTGCATTAGTAATTAGTTGCACCCAATTGAGCAAATTCCTCCAGAATTGTATTACAAAGGAACAATGCAGAAAACTATAAGCCGAGAACAAAATTATACCTAGGTCAAATAACAAGTTTCTCTTACCCATTCTATGGATTTTTGTTCATCCGTGAGATCCAAGATCTATAACCTTGTAAAAGAATTATCCGTATTACTTACACAAGAAACGCAAATCGGAAGAGTCTCAAAATCACGGCCAAAACTTCTATTGCCATGGATTTGATGGAAATGGAAAAGTGAGTCTCACGAGCAGGAAGAGTCTCAAAATCATTAAGGGTATTTTAGTCAGAATAAAATAATTTTGTCCTTATTGCAACTAAAATGAGTGGATTAAAATATACAGGACGGAAAGTGGACTAAAACCTAATATTTCCTTTAAAGTACTGTATATATATTATATATAGTACATAATATCATAGAATCATAACCGGACCAAACCGGCGGTCGAACCGATGAACATACATGAAACTGGGCCGATTCATGCATTGGACCGATAAAGGAAGCTAGCCGCTTAGGACCGGAAAACTCGCAGGTCAAACCATCAACCTGCCGATTGAACCGTTAAACCGTGACCCGGGCGGGTATTTATCAAACCGTGTTTTTTTAGAATAAATCGATGAGTTTTAAACAAAATTAATCTTTTATTATGAAATTGCCATGTTTGATGTTGGATATTTTGAAATTGATTACGAATGTCATATTTAATTTTTATTTATGTGTTAAATATAAGATTGTTATTTTTAATTATATTTACCTATCAATTGAACCAATAATCCATCGATTGAATGAGTAAGTCGAGAATATTACACATTCTACAAAAAAATAGTCCACGGGCTTTAGGAAAAAAAGAATTTAAAAAAAAAAACTCCTCTGTTGTTATGGATGCTTGCGCTTTGGATATTTTGAATTAAAAATCTTTTTCGTCAAAAAAAGAAAATTCAGATGTAAAAAAGGTATTATGGGTAGAAGAATAATAGAAAATTAAAAGAAGAGTATGTAGATAAAAAAACGAAAATAGAGAAAAACATAATAGGAACCGAAATTATGAGTTTATTAACTGTAAATCTCAGTTACAAGAGTTTTACTTCTACTACTTGTTTTTATAGTATCAACCTAGGATACTTGAAATGAGATAAACATTTAAAATAAATAAGAGATAAACATTTTAAATAAAGGATAACACACTGTTTTGAACATTATTCGAGTATTTGGCCTTTATCACTTGTTTAACCATATCCGAGATAAGCACTTCTAGTTGATCACCATTTGACTTTGAACCGGACAACCTATGAGTCAACTTAATCACCACTCCTTATTTCTCCAAAATACCCTTATTACTCCTGCATATCCCCACGTCCATTTTTGGACAGTTTGACTTCTGTGTCGGAATCTTCTTCAAGAGAATGTTGAGGATCTCCATATTCACCATGTTTAATACCCTCCTTCAAACTTGGCTGGGGCAAGAGGCCAAGTTTGGGTGAACAGAAGAGGAGAGTGGCCTTTGTCATAGGTTTGATGAAGATATCGGCGATCTGAGCTGTAGTGGGGACATGCTTGGTGACGATTTGACCACGGACCACCTGTTCGCGGACGAAGTGGTAATCAAGCTCGATGTGCTTACTACGGGCATGAAAAACCGGATTGACGAAGAGATAGAGTGCACTGAGATTATCACAGTAGATGATGGGCGGGTGTCGGAGTGGTAGCCGGAGATCCGCCATTATGAAGGTTAACCAGGTTAGTTCGGCGGCGGTGTGAGCCATGGATCTGTATTCCGCTTCGGTGCTTGATCTGGAGACGGTGTGTTGTTTTTTGGCACACCAAGACACCAATTTTTTTCCAAGAAATGTGCAGTAACCAGTGGTGGAACGGCGAGTGAGAGGGCACCCAGCCCAATCGGCATCAGAGTAGGCGGATAGTTGCAGAGAGGACTTCGAAGTGAGATGAATGCCCTGGGCTATCGTTCCTTTAACAAACCGAAGAATGCGGCGGACCCAGATCAGATGATGAGCAGCTGGATTTTGTAAGAATTGAGATGCAAAGTTGACACTGTAGGATAGATCTGGGCGAGTGAGAGTTAGGTATTGGAGAGCCCCCACCAAGCTTCTATACAATTTTGGATCTGCAAGTGCTACTGGATCATTGGGGTGCTTTATTTTTGAGTCAAGTGGTGTTGAAATGGGTTTGCAGTCCAGCATCTGGGCTCGTTCAAGGATGGTGTGAGCATAGTGAGTCTGGGAGAGATGAAGGCCATCCAGAGTGTGATGTACCTGTACGCCAAGGAAGTGGTGCATTGGACCAAGGTCTTTCATGGCAAACTCCTTGCTGAGGACGGAGATGAATGAGTTGACAAGAGCTGCACTGGACCCTGTTAATAGCATATCGTCCACATACAAGAGAAGGACTAAAACTTGGCCATTAGTATGACAGATGAATAATGATGGATCAGACAGACTACACTTGAAGCCATAATGCAAAAGAAAGGTACTAAATCTATCGAACCAGGCCCTTGGGGCCTGTTTTAATCCGTAGAGTGCCCTTTGTAGTTTGCAAACATGTGTAGGATAATTGGGGTCGATCATACCAGGAGGTTGATCCATTTATAAATCTTCTGTGACATAGCCATGTAGGAATGCATTTTTAACGTCTATTTGTTTGATGGGCCAGTGGAAATGTAGGGCAACACACCGTATGAGCCTGATAGTACCAGGCTTGATGACTGGGGAGAAAGTTTCCAGGTAGTCAATTCCATCGATTTGATGGTAGCCTTTGGCCACAAGTCGGGCTTTAATTCTGTCTAAGGTGCCATCAGCCTTAAGTTTTGCCTTGAAAACTGTCTCGGATTTTATCAATGGAAAATAACAAGTAATAAATTTATAAATCCGGTATTCCCCAAGTGTAGGGATCGTAGTATAGCGATTAATACCGGAGTCGATCACAGGGAATTGAGGTATCTAGTTCATATTAATTCTTCTAACTCTAAACAAAAAAACAAAAACAGAAAGATAAACTGGACAGAGGATTGTCAGTCCAAAGCCAGGAAAGATAATTGCGAAAACGAAATCTAAACTATAAACTAGGAAACAAAAACAACTATAAAAACGATGATCATGGTGATTAAACAATCGAACAAGTTGTTATCCACCGATCCCGCAACCCTCAATTTCCTTTCTTAAGTTATCTTGTGATGATTTAATTAAAGATGTGGTCCACCTAACGGAGATATGAATTCCTACTCTCGTAGATAATTCGCCTATCAATCTCTCATCTCTCGAAATATAAGATTGACGCTATCAAAACAAGGTGTAAGATCTCTCAATCTAGCAACCTAGATATTCAACCTATCAACTCTTGTTATGTCAAGATTAAAAATCCCATCTTTCCTATGGTGATCTAAGGTTTACACCGACTCTCATCATACGGTAAACATCAATAAGCAATACATCTCTCGATATCGATTGCATAAACAATAAGCATATAGAAAAGATAACAACTTTAATCAAAAATCACAAAAAAAACTTAAGATTGAAAAGAAAGAACCTGATGAAACGGATTTAAATAACTTGAACAAATCGTCTAGCCTCCAAATCATCCAGCACAAAGAAAAGCAAAACGGAATAAAACGGAAAAGAAACGACCACCCTCGGCCGGCCAAGCACCAAGGCTCAGCTAGCCGAGGTTACTTGGCTTGTAACTAGGGTTTTCTCAATGCGGCTGTGTAATAATATATGTCCTAGGGTTGAAAATAGCGCTGGTATTTATAGAAAATAAAGTCGGCTGCTCTAAGTCGGTTATCTGGACGCCCGTTTAGTCTGGTGAACGCCCGTCCAGGAATCTGCTGAACTCTCTGAATCGATTTTTATCTCTTGGACGCTCGTTCAAAAGGTCTGGACGCCAGTTCACTAGAAACTTGACTTCTCTGAATCGAAAATCTCAGCCTGGACGCCCGTTTACTTTGATGGACGCCCGTCCAACCTGGACGGGACTTGGACGAACGTTCAGCTTGCTCAAAAATCGATCTTCTCATCTTTATCTTCAATCGATTTCATCTTTATCTCTTCTCCTCTTCATTAATCCGATTGTTAACCTCTTTTAATCCTCTTCTTGGTCGAAATTGTGTATCTACAATACATCAAACACATTGCAAAATGTAGTATCTTCCAAATCAATATAAAATCATCAATTTTACACATAAATCATACAATTTTGCAACTAACCCATTAAAAACATCACTTGCTCAATACTTCAATATAAAGCTCGATTTCTATGAAAAACATCCAGATATGGGGGAAATTGACATAAAATATATCCTTATAAAACGTATAAAATCACCCTTAACAAAAACCCATCTGGACCCTATTACATTCATTTGGGGTGTTCTAGGGACTAGAGTCCAGGTATTGTTGATGGTGAGAGCATCTAGTTCTTCAAGCATTGCAGCTTTCCAGCCTGGATTCTTGAGAGCTGATTTGGTGGTAGTTGGTTCTGTGGGTATATGGTGATAGGATATTTGTAGGGCATACCTGGGATTGGGTTTAAAGATCCCAAGTTGACCCCTGGTGACTATGGTGTTAGGTTGAGGCTCTACAGGTTGGTGTGGTGAGGGTGCAGCAGGTAGGTCTGATTGTGACTCAAGAGCAAAAGTGTCTGGTGATTGGGATGTTGGTTCAGTGTGGGATAGTTCAGAAAGTGGTGAATGTGGTGTTGTGGGGGCTGAAACAGGTGAGTGAGGTGCTGATTGTGTGTCTGAGGTGGTAGGTGATTGAGTATTGGAGTTAGTGGAGTGTAGAGGAGATGAGGGTTATGGAGGTAGGTCTGGTGTGTGTGTAGCTGGTTCTGGAGGTAGATCTGGTGTGTGTGTGTGTAGTTGGTGTGTCATGCATGTCAGTGTAAGGAGGTGAGTGCTCAGAAGGTGTGGCAGGATGTGTGGTAGTGTGTGTGTGGTCTGGTGTAGGAGAAGCCCAGGACTGAAACACATCTGCAATGTATGAGTCCTTAAGGGGTGAGTTTTTGAGGTGTTCTTTATAGGGCATGAGATTCTCATCAAAGGTTACATGTCTAGAGATAAAGGTCTTCCTAGTTTGAGGGTGGTAGCACTTATAACCTTTGTGTTGGTTACTATATCCTATAAAGACACATGGTAAGGTTTTAGGGTCAAACTTGTTCTTTTTGGTGTCCCAGGTGTAGGGGTAGCATCTGGACCCAAACACTCTGAGAGCGGTGTAGTCTGGTGGTGTTTTGTGCAAGGTCTGATAGGGTGTGTTAAACTGTAGGGCAGAATTGGGCAGTCTATTCATTACATAGACTGCTGTGGCAAATGCTTCTGGCCATAAGTACAGTGGTGTTCTGCTGTGAAAGAGCATGGTTAGGCCAAGCTCTCTAATGGTTCTGTGTGTTGAGTTATGAGCCCCGGTTGCGTGTAAGTTTGATTAATTTCCAACAATACCCTTTAATGTGTGATTTTGTAAATTATCCCTGTCAACTAACGGCCATGAAGTTAAAGCTTACGTCATATGGCATCTCTGTTAATTTTCTTTTTTTTGCAGGCCTAAATTAGACCTATAATTGTTTGGTTAATTATTAATTTAATTTATAAAATTAATTAAATTAGTTTTATAAATTAATTATTTAATTAAGTAAACTAATTATATGTTTGATATATTTCTTTCTTCCGGCCCTAATTTATCCGGCCCCGATCTGTCTGGCCCTTTTTTTTGTCCGGCCCAATTTCTCACTTCATATCTAAACAAATCCCTAACCCTATTACCCCTTTCTTCACTTCCACTTTCCAGAAATTAGCCTCTCTTTTTGAATTCAATGAAGATCGATCTCCCATACCCACCCCATTGAATGCTACCCCGATTTTCTGCAAACCCGCTCCTCTTCTCCCGTCTCTTTCAGCCTTTGGAAGATTTGGTCCGATTCGATGCTTTATGGCAAATCAGTGGAAGCATTTATCCTCTGATTCACACGAAGAAACACGGGGATTTTACTGTGAAGGCTTCAAATCATCGAATAGGTCGTATCTCTCCTTTAATGTTAATATCTTATCACTTATTGCTGATTCGATTCAGAATCAGTCTTGATCTTATGCCTAAATGTTTTTTTGCAGAAAGTGCGAGTGTGAAAGGTGCTATCTTTGGATGGGTATCTTTCAGCATGTGCTTAAATCAAAGCTATTGATCTTCGATTCTCTGAAATCTCCCTTGATCTCATTGGCAGTCAATCTCGAATCAAGGTCGTATCTTTTCACTTAATAGTTAATATCGTCTCTGTTTTATTTTCTGATTCGATCTTGATATTGCCTTGACCTTTCCTTTTGTGTTGTTTTTGCAGCATATGAATTCAAGAAACACGTATTAAACGTGTAAGCTGTTTTCATAGTCGTTTAAGGATGAACCTGTCCCTTTTCCAGTACAAGATTCAGAGGTGGATTGATGTGTTGCCTTTTTGAACAAGAACCGGTGGTTCTCTCCCCTCTCGTTTTAGCCCCGGTTTGGTGAATCTCAACCCAAACCGCTCGTGTAAATTGGCTTGAACCTTACACCGTGGGCTAGTATGATTTGACCTAGGGTTCTATTCACCCGATGATGGTCCGGTTTGAGTCAATATGTTGAGGGCCTCGGTCCAAGTGATGCCCAAAACATGTCCCCCCCATCCTCTCTAGATTAAACCGAGTCTTTTGGTTCAAGGTTGTCAAAATGTTTAAACCAAACCGATTTTCAAAACTTTTTTTTAACCCTATATATATAGACCTCTCACCTCCTTAGGTTTTAAGTATCGCTTTACAACTTAAGCAATACCACATTTTCTCCTTTTCAAAAAGTTTTCTAAGTCTCTTTTGTAAGAAGAAGTCTGTGGTCTGGATTCCCTATCACTTGCCTGAAGTGATAGTGAATCGGTTGGAATCTTGCTGGAGTGTGTATAGCTTGAGGATTGGCAAAGCTATACACAGGACTCAGGATCAACTTCTCTTTTGTCTGCATTGTGTCTTTTTGAAAGAGGTAAATCAATTCGTAAAACACCCTTTAAACTTTGCTTTTGTTTAAACCGTTTTGTGGTCTCGCTTGTTTGATTTGAAGCACCCCTATGATAAGATCATTGACTTTGAAGGACCTCAGTCTGAAGATTGCCTAAGTGAGGATTTGGCAATTCGGACATTGACTTCAAGCCATCTCCTCGATCTTGTGTCATTCATGATTCATATCAAGTCTTGCGATATCTGCTTTTCCTGTGTGTCTCAATTAGCTATACTTGAGTAGTATTTAAATTGAGTTTGTCAAATTCACGAACCCGAATAAGTCGGTTTTTAGATCGAAATTGATACTTGAAAGCTTGAACTAGCAAAAAGGCCCGAGAGGATTTCGGCTCGTAGCTCATATTTCGATGTCATTCGACCTTGTGTATTTCTATTGTTCGGATTGAGTGTTTGTCCATTGCCGTAAAGTCTCGTACAAGTCTTGTCACGACTCATCTTGCCGCACATCGAATATCGTATCCGTACTTTGTGTAAGTGCACACACCCTTGAGAATAAGGCATTACGATCGATACTCGACTCCTTGCAAGTTTGAATCGTGCATCACTTGGCTCTGTCTAGTCTTTCTTCCCCCATATCTCGCCGGGAATTTTCGGTGTGTATATCCTTGTGATTTACACCCCGAAATTCGCCCTCTACCGTGCTTATTTGCCGAATCTGTCTTTACCCGTAAATCGTTTGAGAAATCTGAACTTTCAATTGAACACCCTGTAATAGGTTTTTATTTTGAGATTTTACCTTGGCCACAGTTTGGACCTGCTGATCATTTGTGATCAGTTCCAATACTGACCTTGACAAACTCGATCGAGGTGCAACTCTAATCCGACCCTCGCCCGCGTCGAAACCGATTGATCGGCCTAGTCCGGTCCCTTCTTGTTGTGCTCACTGAAACCTCTGTAAATCAAGCTGTATTTAAGTGCTGATAAACTTCAAAGTTATTTGTGTTTATCATCACTAAAGTACATCTGATCTTTTCGCCTCCGAGCAAAGGCTCCCTTGATTGATCCAAGAATTAATTTTTCATCAGTTTTTGTATCCTGTTGAACTCAATTAGATCAGTCTCAACTGTAACTCATTTTCAATCACTGATTCGTTTTTTTTTTGTAAATCCTTCAAACCTGTTTATAAAATTACCACACTCTATTCAACCCCCCTTCTAGAGTGATTTTGCGCAATATCGATCCAACAATTGGTATCAGAGCTTCGTCACCTAGTGAACATAACACGATATCTCTTGGTGTGATCTATAGTGCCTTTCTATTTCTTTGATTTACCTTGGTCTGTTGCTCACTTTGCTTTGCATTTTTAGTTACCAAGTAAATCATCTCAACCGTGTGCTTAAGTGTTGTTCTTCACACACTCACATCATATTTAAAAAATTTTGCATTGTAATTCATTCATATTTTTGCATTACATACTTGTTGCATATCATTGTACTGCATTGTAATGGCTTCCCTAAATAACTCTATGAACCCGAGGGAGGGCTTATCCTTGGTAAGGCCTCCGTACTTTGACGGTTCCGGATTTATTCAGTGGAAACGCTCGATGATGACTCATGTGCAACAAACGGACTATCAACTGTGGATTATCATAAACAAAGGTCCGTTTGTTCCCACAAAAGACATCACCGAAGCCGGAGTCACTACAAAGGTTAATAAGACTGAGGACGAATTTAACGAAGAGGACTGTAGAAAAATGTCCTTAAACGCTAAAGCCGTCGCCATTCTTATCAACTCTTTAAGTCCCTCCGAGAACCGAGTTGTTGCCGCATGCGAGACTGCCAAAGAAATTTGGGAGGCTCTTATCAAACGTCATGAGGGCACCAGTAAGGTTAAGAAGTCTAAAATAAGTCAACTTAATCATGCATATGAGTCTTTTCAAGCAAAACCGAGTGAATCTATTATTGACATGGATAATAGATTCACGGACATAGTCAATGCACTTAGCGCCCTTGGTAAAGACATCTCTATGGAGGACCAAAACTATAAGATACTTCGCTCCCTCCCTCCTATATGGGAACCTAAGGCTACGGCCATAGAGGAAGCGAAGGATCTCTCGGTCCTCACTAAAGATGAACTTATCGGTATGCTCTTAGTATACGAACAACATCTGAATGCACCCAAGCAAAAGTATCGTGAGATGTCTGTTCCGGCACTGAAAGCTCATGAAGAACCTGAATCTGAAAATGAGCAAGCGGATGATGAAAGTGAAGATGACGAAGAAACCGCTATGATGGTTCGTAAGTTCAGAAGATTCTTGAAAAATGAACGAAGAGGAAAATCATCCGGGAATGCTAAGTCCCAAAACAAAAGTGGCTGGAAGCAAGATATGACTTGTTTCGAATGCAACCAGAAAGGTCACATTGCCAACGAGTGCCCTAATAAGAAAGGAGGAAAGCCCAAGCCTACATCCGGTCAAAAGAGCAAAATACTCAAAAAGCCAAAGGCAAGAAAAATGGCAAGGCAATGGCGGCTACTTGGGATGCAAGCGACGAATCAGACAATGACAATAAGTCTGAAACATCTGAAAAGGCAAACTTGTGCTTTATGGGTTTTTCACAACCCACGAACTCAAGTGACAGTGAGGTATCCGACACTTCCCTAACTAAGGAAGAACTGCATACACTTAATGAACAATTAACTAGGGAGAACCTCACACTTAAGGGTAAAAACGAAACACTAAATAAGTTTAAGGTACAACAAGACGACGACTTTGTCACCTTAACCAATGAACTAAGTAAATTGAAGCTTAAGCACCAAACGACCGAGATTGAGAATGAATCTTTGAAGATAAAGGTTGCGGCGTTTAAGCAAGTCATCTCAAGACTTGAAGATTAAATTACTCAGCTCAAAACGCAACCCTCAACTTCTCAGCCTACAAAGGGTAAGGATGTTTGTGTGGAAGGATCATCCGACACACAAAACTCACCCGCCTCAACCAAAGTCTTGGAGCCTAGGCCAATTGGCTTAGCACACACCACGACCGCACAACCCATCAAAAAGAAAAGAAGAAAAAGAAAGAAAAAGGCACACACCTCACCTAAGAACGCTCCATCAACATCCGCACACACATCACAAACGTTCTTCCCCCATACTCATGCATACGCTTATGATCGAAGAGGTTCAAGAGCCCCGCTCAACGAACCACTTCACTCATAACAACTATGCTCCACCCGCTTTTACCCAACTACACACTACGATCCACGCATACACCAAGGCACACACCTATACACACAGATTCCCCGCTTTGACCCATTTTTGGCCCAGATGCTATTCTGGCAAGATCAGGTCAATCGAATGCAATCGACCACATACCAACCCGACCCACGTCACTGCGAACAGCCCGAGTCCTCCCGGACAAAGAAGGCTGCTAGCAAACCAAGGGTTAAGAAGGTATGGGTTCGAAAGGACTCGATCAAGCCTGATTCTAACCCCCAAGGACCCAAGAACTAAGGGTACCTATACAAAATCTTTGTATTGCAGGCATGTCTTAAAGCTAAACTATACAGAAGCAATACAAAGTGGTGCTTGGATAGTGGATGCTCTCGACATATGACTGGCAACTCCGCAATCATCCGGGATTACAAAGCTATATCAAATGGAGGGTCGGTCACATTCGGAGACAACTCAAAAGGCAAGATCCTTGGCAAAGGATCCGTTGGTAACCCAAATTGTTTTATTATTCATAATGTCTTATTAGTCAAGCATTTAGAGTATATATCTACTAAGCATATCACGGTTAAGTGACTCAGGCCTTAAAATTGTGTTTGATGAGGATAGTTGCACGATATCTGATAAATTAGGGAATGTTGTCCTAACTGGTCTTCGTGAGCATAATCTCTACACGATCGAACTGGACAACCTCACTAATTGCCCGATAACGTGCCTCGTATCTAAACATGATGACACAAATCTATGGCACCGTCGCTTAGGTCATGTTGGTATTACCACTATTGAGAAACTATGCAAACGTAATCTCATACGAGGTATACCAACATTAGATCCGGATGAGTTTGACACTTGTGAGCCGTGTATACATGGCAAGCAAGCTAGAACTTCATTCAGATCCAAACACGAAGTGTCTTCCACTCGCATCCTAGAATTGTTGCACATTGACTTGTTTGGTCCTAGTAGAGTAGTAAGTCTCAGTGGAAAGTCTTATGTGCTCGTCGTCGTTGATGACTATTCCAGATATACATGGACTCTGTTTTTGACTCACAAGAGTGATAGTGCTCAGGCATTCTCTACTCTCGTGAAGCAACTACAGAATACCTTTGATATATCTGTTGTAGCTGTCAGGAGTGACAGAGGTGGTGAATTCGTGGATACTAGTCTCATAGAATTCTGTGAGTACCTTGGTATTCGTCACGAATTCTCTGCTCCTCGAACTCCACAACAAAATGGCGTCGTTGAGCGTAAGAACCGAACACTGCAAGAATCTGCTCGAACCATGCTAAATGAGTTCAAGGTGCCTCGATTTCTGTGGGCTGAGGCTGTTGCTTGTGCATGTTATGTTGTTAATCGAGTGTCTATTAGACACAGATTGCACAAGACACCCTACGAAGTCCTAAGAAATCGGCCTCCGAAAGTTAACTACTTTCACGTTTTTGGATGCAAGTGTTTCGTGTTGAATGATAAGGGAAATTTGGATAAGTTTGCATCTAAGTCCATCGAATGCATATTCGTTGGTTATTCCGAGACCTCACGGGCTTATAGATGCTACGATCCAGTTTTCTCGACGCATTCTCGAGTCCATACACGTTTCATTTCATGAGTTTGTTTCCTTGACTAACATGTGCTCTAGTGTGAAAGATAAGCAAATAAGTGTAGAGCGAGTTGGACTTGGAGGATGAGCTCGAACTACTTCCACCCGCACAAAAATGAAACATCCCCCGGAACGGAAGTAGCACAAGAAGTAGTTGTTGAACCAACAAGCACCCGTTGTGGATGACATCTTAGCAAATGATGCTCCCAACGAAGAAAACGTGCAAGAGGAGAATGGTGGTGCTCCACAACACAGATGGGAAAGCTATCACACCCCGGACTTAATCATTGGTGATCCCACTGCTGGTGTTAGCACCCGAAGGTCCACTTTCTATCCCTCATCTTTGCATGCATTTGTTTCTAACATCGAACCTAATAAAGTTGATGAAGCCCTCTTAGATAATGAGTGGGTTATAGCTATGCAAGAAGAGCTTCATCAATTTGAAAGGCAAGATGTTTGGGAACTTGTTCCCCTACCTAAGGGTAAAACCTCGGTAGGCACACGATGGGTCTTTAGGAACAAGTTAGATGAAAACGGTAAAGTCGTTCGGAATAAGGCTCGGCTGGTGGCCCAGGGTTATACCCAACAGGAAGGCATCGATTAAAATGAGACCTTCGCCCCGCTTGCTTCGGCCGGAAGCCATTCGACTCTTAATTGCGTTTGCATCTGGCTTAGGAATAAAGCTCCATCAAATGGACGTCAAAAGTGCCTTCTTAAACGGACTTATCGATAAAGAAGTGTATGTTCGACAGCCCCCGGGCTTTGAGGATACACTCCATCCCGATTATGTCTTCCGTCTCAAGAAAGCACTTTACGGACTCAAACAAGCGCCTAGAGCATGGTACGATAAGTTGTCATCAGTGCTTTTAGCTAATGGCTTCGTTAGGGGTAGGGTGGATAACACCTTATTCATAAAGAAGTCCGGCTCTGACATCCTGGTTGCCCAGGTCTATGTCGATGACATTATCTTCGGTTCCACCAACCCCGCTCTATGCACTGAGTTTGAGACTTTGATGTCTTCTCAGTTTGAGATGTCAGCCATGGGAGAGTTAAGTTTCTTCCTCGGCTTACAGATCAAGCAAACACAGTCCGGCACACACATAAGTCAAACTAAGTATATCGAGATATGTTCACCAAGTTTAAGTTTGACACGTTGAAACCTCGCTACGACTCCTATGAGCTCGTCACCAAACTTACACTTGATGAAGATGGTGAGCCGTTTGACTCTCACTTATATCGATCTATGATCGGTTCTCTGCTATATCTAACCGCATCGAGACCCGACATACAGTTTGCTGTAGGACTATGTGCACGTTTTCAATCTAACCCTAAGATATCGCATTACAAAGCTGTAAAGCAAGTTTTCCGATATCTCAGGCACACACCCACATTGAGTCTCTGGTACTCTCGAGACTCATCACTTACACTTATCGCTTACAGCGATGCCGACTATGGTGGCTGTCGTATTGAACGGAAGAGTACAAGTGGTACTTGTCAATTACTTGGGGACCGTCTCATCTCTTGGTTTTCTAAGAAGCAACCTAGTGTTGCCCTTAGCACTACTGAGGCTGAGTACGTAGCCTTGAGCAATTGCTGTGCTCAACTCCTCTGGATCAAACAACAGCTAGCAGACTTCGGCATGTCTGTAGATTGTGTTCCGGTTTATTGCGACAGTACCAATGCAATAGACCTTGCACACAATCCTGTATTGCACTCCCGAGCCAAACACATAGACATTCGTTATCATTTTATACGTGATCACGTGCAAAATGGAACGATATCTATTGAGTTTGTGCCAACTGCGCATCAGGTAGCTGACATTTTCACGAAGCCTTTACCCCAGGCCTCGTTCGAAAAGTTGCGTAGTGACCTACATATGGTACCGTTATGATCCCTTTTGCTTAGTTTTCAAACTAAGGGGGAGAAAGTACGTATGTAGGGGGAGCTGTAATCAAGGGGGAGCGTACGAGGTATTTTGAAAATTAATCAAAAGGGGGAGATTGTTGAGTTATGAGCCCCGGTTGCATGTAAGTTTGATTAATTTCCAACAATACCCTTTAATGTGTGATTTTGTAAAATATCCCTGTCAACTAACGGCCATGAAGTTAAAGCTTACATCATATGGCATCTCTGTTAATTTTCCTTTTGCAGGCCTAAATTAGACCTATAATTGTTTGGTTAATTATTAATTTAATTTATAAGATTAATTAAATTAGTTTTATAAATTAATTATTTAATTAAGTAAACTAATTATATGTTTGATATATATTATATTTTTTCTTCTGGCCCTAATTTATCCGGCCCCGATCAATCTGGCCCATTTTTTTGTTTCTTGTCCGGCCCAATTTCTTCACTTCATATCTAAACAAAAATCCCTAACTGCTACCCGATTTTCTGCAAACCCGCTCCTCTTCTCCCATCTCTTTCAGCCTTTGGAAGATTTGGTCCGATTCGATGCTTTATGGCAAATCAGTGGAAGCATTTATCCTCTGATTCACTCGAAGAAACACGGGGATTTTACTGTGAAGGCTTCAAATCATCGAAAAGGTCGTATCTCTCCTTTAATGTTAATATCTTATCACTTATTGCTGATTCGATTCAGAATCTATCTTGATTTTATGCCTAAATGTTTTTGCAGAAAGTGCGAGTGTGAAAGGTGCTATCTTTGGATGGGTATCTTTCAGCATGTGCTTAAATCAAAGCTATTGATCTTCGATTCTCGAATCAAGGTCGTAAATAGTTAATATCGTCTCTTGATCTCATATTGGCATGGTCAATCCGGTGGTTCTCTCGTCTTAGCCCCGGTTTGGTGAATCTCAACCCAAACCGCTCGGGTAAATTGGCTTGAACCTACACTGTGGGCTAGTACATTTGACCTAGGGTTCTTTAACCCAATGATGGTCTGGTTTGAGTCATATGCTGAGGGCCTTGGTCCAGTGATGCCCAAAACATGTCCCCCCCATCCAGTCTAGATTAAACCGAGTCTTTTTGGTTCAAGGTTGTCAAAATGTTTAAACCAAACTGTTTTTCAAAACTTTTTTTTAACCCTATATATAGACCTCTCACCCCTTAGGTTTTAAGTATCAGTTTTACAACTTAAGCAAATACTACATTTTCTCCTTTTCAAAAATCCATTTTTGCAAGAAGAAGTTTGTGGTCTGGATTCCCTATCACTTGCCTGAAGTGATAGTGAATCAGTTGGAATCTTGCTGGAGTGTGTATAGCTTGAGGACTGGCAAAGCTATACACAGGACACAGGATCAACTTCTCTGTTTGTCTGCATTGTGTCTTTTTAAAAGAGGTAAATCAATTCAGAAAACACCCTTTAAACTTTGCTTTTGTTTAAACTGTTTTGTGGTCTGCTTGTTTGATTTGAAGCACCCCTATGATAAGATCATTGACTTTGAAGGACCTAAGTCTGAAGATTGCCTAAGTGAGGATCTGGCGATTCAGACATTGACTTCAAGCCATCTCTGATCTTGTGTCGTTCAGGAATTCATATCAAGTCTTGCAGTATCCCTGTTCTTGTTGTGTGTCTCAATTAGCCATACTTGAGTAGTATCTGTAATTGAGTTTGTCAAATTCTGAACCTGAATAAGTCGGTTTCTGAGATCAGAAATTGATACTTGAAAGCTTGAACTAGCAAAAAGGCCCTGAGAGGATTTCGGCCTGTAGCTCATATTTCAGTATCATTCTGACCTTGTGTATTTCTATTGTTCAGATTGAGTGTTTGTCCATTGCTGTAAAGTCTGTACAAGTCTTGTCACAGTACTCATCTTGCTGCACATCAGAATATCAGGATCTGTACTTTGTGTAAGTGCACACAGCCTTGAGAATAAGGCATTACAGACTGATACTCTGACTCCTTGCAAGTTTGAATCTGTGCATCACTTGGCTCTGTCTAGTCTTTCTTCCCCCATATCTGCTGGGAATTTTCAGTGTGTATATCCTTGTGATTTACACCCTGAAATTCGGCCCCTCTACTGTGCTTATTTGCTGAATCTGTGCTGCCTGTAAATCGTTTGAGAAATCTGAACTTTCAATTGAACACCCTGTAATAGGTTTTTATTTTGAGATTTTACCTTGGCCACAGTTTGGACCTGCTGATCATTTGTGATCAGTTCCAATACTGACCTTGACAGTCGGATTAGAGGTGCAACTCTAATCGACCCTCGCCCGCGTCGAAACCGATTGATCGCCTAGTCCGGTCCCTTCTTGTTGTGCTCACTGAAACCTCTGTAAATCAAGCTGTATTTAAGTGCTGATAAACTTCAAAGTTATTTGTGTTTATCATCACTAAAGTACATCTGATCTTTTTCAGTCTGAGCAGTGCCCTTGACTGATCCAAGAATTAATTTTTCATCAGTTTTTGTATCCTGTTGAACTCAATTAGATCAGTCTCAACTGTAACTCATTTTCAATCACTGATTCGTTTTTTTTTTGTAAATCCTTCAAACCTGTTTAAATAACTCAGTTTGATATTTTATTTTTGAGATTTTATTTGAGGTTGTTTTGTTGTGAAATAAATTTGCTATAACATCAGTCTATATATATTTGCTTTATTCATATCTAGTGTATTAGTCTTAACTAGTTTGCTAAATATTTGATCTGATCTCTTGACACTTCCTGCATTTGCATCCGTACTTGTTTTTAATTGGTTTGCACATTATCACATTGAGTAAACAGTACTTATTTAGTTGATTGAATATTTAATAATTGTTAAAGTTCAAGTGCACATCTTTTTGGTTCAACATCAAGTAGTCAGGTTGTTTAAAGTCTGTTTGATAACTTACTTTGATCCACTTAATCACATCATTTGATCACTAAGATAACATAACACAAGCGAATAATTAATTAAGTTATCTTCCGCAACTTGTTAATTAGTACTTGTGTTGTTCATCGAAAAAGAATTTTAAAATCACCCACACTCTATTCAACCCCCCCTTCTAGAGTGTTTATTGCGCCATTATCGATCCAACACTGTGTCTCCTCTCTACTGCACCTGTTTGTTCTGGTGTGTGGGGGCAAGAGATGTAGTGTAGCATTCCTTTACTTATAAATTGTTCTTTTAGAGGATTATTTAGAAACTCCCCACCCTCATCTGAATGAAAGATTTTTATCTGCTTATTAAACTGACATTTAACATAAGCTTCAAAGGCAATATAAGTATTAAAGAAGTCAGACTTGTGTTTCAGAGGGACCAACCATGTATATTTAGAGAAGTCATCAACAAAGCAAGCATAATAGTAAAATTTCCCTAAAGAAGCAATAGGGGCAGGGCCCCATAAATCACAGTGTACCAAATCAAAAATATCTTTGCTTTTATGTTCAGAGTCATAGAAAGGAAATTTATTTAACTTCCGTAGTTGACAACTTTCACAAATATGATCTGGTTTTATTTTTCCTAGCACTTGAATCAGTCATATATTCTTCAACCTTTGGACTGTTGAGTACTGAGAATGCCCTAGTCTTTGGTGCCAAGTCTCTAGTGTACCAGCTTTGAACCTGTTGGAGTACAAAGCTGTGGGTTCACTAGACCAGGTGTATAAATCACCTGCTCTGCTCCCTATCATTAGTGTTGTTCCTGTGCCCTTTTCCTTCACATTAAAACCAGTGTTAGTGAATTCACAGCTCACAGGGTGTTGATCTGTGAGCTGTCCTACTAACAGTAGGTTTTTTTTTCAAATCTGGGACCAATAATACATCATGGAGAGGAACTGCTTTGTTGGTTTTATTGGAGCGCACCTTCCCAATTCCATGAATGGGAAGGTGTGTTCCATTTCCAACAATTACAGAATCTGATCCATTATAATGTGTAAGTTCAGATAGCATACCTGAGTTGTGAGTCATATGGTTGGATGCTCCAGTATCCATGGTCCATTCAGTGTCAGCAATAGAGTTGTCTAGTGTGAGGGCAGCAAGGTCTTGTGGTAGTGAGTTCATGCTCTGATCAGTCTTTTTTTGGCACCCACCAGCAAATCTTAGCAATGTGTCCTGGCACTCCACAATACTGGCAAGTCTCATTCTTGTATAGTTCTCTTTCTGCATTTGTCATTTTCCTTTGACCTTCTGGTGGTGGCCTCCTGGTTTGTCCCTTGGATTCTGGCTTGTTCTTTTGTGCTTGAAATCCTCTGCCATATGAGGCAAATCTGGAGCTGTTGTCAGTGTCCATCCTGTTTCCTTGATTCTGGTGTGTTTGTCCATAGAAAGCCACTTGTGACATAGATGTCTGACTTTCTGTATCCTGTTGTGTGTTAAACCAGGTTCTTCTCTGGTCAAAGTTTTGAATTTGAAATACGTGATATGTAGGCCTAGGAGGTTTAAGCATAGTTGTTGTGAAGGTCTCATATTTGGGACCAAGACTTGGGAGTAAGTAATAGACTTTATCTGAATCTGGCAGTGGTTTCCTTATGGCTGCCAGGTTGTCACACAGGCCTTTAAAGGTTCTGATGTGTTCATTAACTGAGACTCCATCCTGTTTTCTCAGATATGCGACTTGTTGCTTCAGGTTGAATTCCCTTTCTTGGGAATCTTGGGCATAAGCATCTCTGAGGGCTTCCCAAACACCCTTTGCAGTGTCAAGGCCAATTACCAGACTGAGGGATTCCTCAGACAGGGATCCTATGATCCATCCACGCAGTAATCTGTCTTCCTTCCTCAACTTGAGGAATTCTGGTGTGAGAGTTTGTGTTGTGGTTGTTTGAGTGCTTGGATTTTCTGTTGTGGTGCTTTGTGTTTCGGTTGTGGTATATTTTGTTGGAGCTGGTGTTTCATCAGTCAGATGTCCCACCAGATCTTGGCTTTCTGCCAAGGCAAGGGCTTGCTCACGCCATAGAGGATAGTTTTGTGAGGTAAGCTTCAAGGAGATGAAGCTACCAACATTTAGGGATAGGGTTGCCATGGCTGAGCAGCTTCTGTCTCTGATACCAAAACGAAAATAGAGAAAAAATAATAGGAACCGAAATTATGAGTTTATTAACTGTAAATCTCAGTTATAAGAGTTTTACTTCTACTACTTGTTTTTATAGTATCAACCTAGGATACTTGAAAGGAGATAAACATTTAAAATAAATAAGAGATAAACATTTTAAATAAATGATAACACACTGTGTTAAGGGTGATATTATACGATTTATTCCGTTATATTTTATAATGATTTCCTCCATATTTGTATAATTTGCATAGAAAATGAGCGTTTAATTGGTTTATTGAGCAAGTGATGTTTTTAATGGGTTAGTTGCAAAATTGTATGATTTATGTGTAAAATTGATGGTTTTATATTGATTTGGAAGATACTACATTTTGCAATGTGTTTGATGTATTGTAGATACACAATTTCGACCAAGAAGAGGATTAAAAGAGGTTAACAATCGGATTAATGAAGAGGAGAAGAGATAAAGATGAAGAAATCAAGTTGTTGATCCAGCTGAACTGGCGTCCAAGTCCCGTCCAGGATGGACGGGCGTCTGATCATCCAAAAGAGCATCCATGAAGGTGACTTGATTCAGGATAGACGGATATTTTCATGGACGAGCGTCTAGAATAGTGAACGGGCGTCCAAGGGAGGAAGTTGATTCAGAGAGTTTGGACGCTGAAATGGACGGGCGTCTGAAGCAAGTCCAAGGCACCTCGGACGGGCGTCCAACAAGACGGACGGGCGTCCTTAAGCCGACACGCACGCCCGCCTCGCTTTTCTATAAATATCGCCGCGTATTTCAACCCTAATCATACATTATTGAGACCTATTGATACACAATCATTGGAGAAAACCCTAGGCGGCCTCGCCCCCTTGGGGGAGGTCAAGGGCCGCGATTTTTCTTGTTTTTATATTAATTTTTCTATTTCCTGTTTGTCGCCATGCCGATGCTGAAGCTCTGCAACATGAACAGCCTGTGAGATCGTTTATTTCAGCTTTCTTTTATTTCTTTTCCTTTGAATAATTTTATGAATGATTTCAATTTAAAGCTTGTTTCTTTTCCATGATTATATGTTTATGCAACGTATATCGAGAGATTATTGTTATTGATGTTTACTTTATGACGAGAGTCGGTGTAAACGCTAGATCACCATAGGAAAGAATAGATCTTTTTAACCTAAAAATACGAGAGTTGATAGGTTAGAATATCTAGATTGTTAGATCTAATAAATCTTGCACCTTGGTTTGAAAACGTTAATCTTTAAGATCGAGAGATAAAAGATTGATAGGCGAATTATCTACGAGAGTAGGAATTCATACTTTTGAGAGGTGAATCACATCTTTGATTAAATCTTCATAAGATAATCTAGGCAGGAAATTTTAAGGGTTGCGGGATGGTGGATCATGGTTTGTTCTATGTTGATTTGCTTCTCCATTATCATGTTCGTTAGTTTTATTGTTTTCCTAGTTATAGTTTTATTTACTTTTGTTCGCAACGATGTTTTCCCGGGCTTTGGACTGACAATCCTCTGTCCAGTTTATCTTTCTGTTTTTGTTTTTGTTTAGAGTTAGAAGAATTAATATGAACTAGATACCTCGATTCCATGTGATCGACTCCGGTATTAATCGCTATACTACGATCCCTACACTTGGGGAATACCGGATTTATAAATTTTATTACTTGTTGTTTTCATTAGATAAATCCGTGACACACTGTTTTGAACATTATTCGAGTATTTGGCCTTTATCACTTGTTTAACCATATCCGAGATAAGCACATCTAGTTGATCACCATTTGACTTTGAACCGGACAACCTATGAGCAGGGGCGGACTTATAGAGGGGCAAGGGGGGCTCGTGCCCCCCCCTTAAATTTTCCGAGAAATTACTAAAATAGCCTTCCTACTCGGTAATATGTTGCAATTGATGTAATATATATTATATGTTCCTTACAAAGCGCAATCTGTGTATCTGGTGTAGTGGTCCAGTGTTGATAGTGAAGGCGGAAGGTTGTGAGTTTGAATCCTCCTTCCTCCCTATTTTTGGGAAGCATTTTTATTTTTTATTTTACTCAAAGTTTACTATATTAAATTCCAAATTCCTCATTTTTTTACTCAAAATTTCAACACTTTTTTTCCCAAGTTTACTATATTAAACTTCAGATTTTTAATTTTTTTTACTCAAAGTTTCAACACTTATTTTCTCAAGATTTCTGAACATTTTAAAAAGATAATTGATATGACAATCCGAAAATTTGTAAACTTATTTACTTTGTTAATCTTTAGATTGTTTTTTTTATCGTCAATTATTAATATGAAAAACAATATAGTCAATGTCTTTTTATAATATAAACCCACAACAACTTTCACATTTGTATATTACTCAAAAAAACTATCACATCTGTATAAACCTACAACAAAATTTCTTATATGTATCTACGGAAAAAATAATTAAACACTTTTTCCACGACAATTAATTTTTAGAATTCCGCCCCCCCTAAACTATAATCCTGGCTCCGCCCCTGCCTATGAGTCAACTTAATCACCACTCCTTATTTCTCCAAAATACCCTTATTAGTCATGCATATCCCCACGTCCATTTTTGGATAGTTTGACTTCTGTGTCGGAATCTTCTTCAAGAGAATGTTGAGGATGTTGAGCATCTCCAGATTCACCATGTTTAACAAAAAAAAGTTTTAGTAAAATCATTTAAGGAAGAAAAGTTTGAGATAGTCTTATTTAATCCAACACCCCGTCCATCAGCAGCTAATCCCTTTCTCTCCAAACATTTACAATTGCCCTAAATTCCTCCATTCTTATTTCTTCTTCCGTAAGCCAACAACTTTCTTCCACAATGACTGAATCTAACAACTACTTTTTTGTATTGGCTACCCTTCACTCATCTGTGCAAGCACCAGCCAAATTAACTAGCTCCAATTATCTCGCATGGAGCTAGGCTTCAATTTCAATTTCACCCTTCACCTCAATTTCACAGTTTACCGGTTGGCGTCAATGTTTTTGGGTTTTTTGACGGCACCATGCCGGCACCATCACCTTACTAATCTTGAGAACGACTTCAAAAAAACCCAATTAAGTTTTCCGTCCTGCGTATTCTGATTTTTTTTATGGTATCAAAGCCAGGGATGAGGGTTCGAGTGTCTTAATATTGATAAACCCTCGTCCGATCCTTCTTCCGCTGTTAAACAATTCCTGTCGCCAATCAATCCAAATTTTCTTTTCCCAATCCTTTCCGCTATCCCACCAGAAATTCTTTTCCTTTTCGGCTATCACCCAGAGATTCTTTGTCTTTGCAACTTTTTTTTTTTATGTAAAAAAAAAAAAAAAAAAAAAAAAAACCTTTTGAACTCATATTCTTGCCGAAATCTTACACATGCATTTCAATTTTTTTTTATGCATTCACGTATTTCCGATCGATTTGTTTGAGTTTAGTTTGTTATGCTCATACTAGTTATATTAATAAAATTATCTTGAATACAATATCTATGCTTTTCTTTTGGCATCCATTTTATCGGGTTATTTAGATTCAAGAATGAAAACAGATCCCTCCGTTGCAATGGTAAAGCAAGGTTGCAGTCATCAGAGAAACTTGAAAAGATTTTTCGGATTTTTCGACAAAAAAAAATAGCCATAGGCTAAAAACCAAGAGCCAGGAGCCAAAAGAGCCGAAGCCAGGAGCCAAAAGCCGTGGGAGTCAAAAAAAAAAAAAAAAAAAACCGTATCATCTTCTTCGTTGACATGCAAACGTTGCCTCCAACCCGGCAACGTTTGAGGGAGGGTAATAGAAGATAAAATCATCATCAGATAAATATTGGAGATCAAAGAAAGATAATGTTGTTATCTCAAGATAAAATTTGTTTAAATATTTGTGTTTTATTTTATTCAAATAAATTAGTTAGTATTATCTTATATATTTATCTTAGTATTTGTCTCATATATAAAGGAGGAACCATTGTATCAATTTTAATCAATTCAAAAAACAAAAATTTAAGTTTTCCGTCCTAAGTATTCTGATTTTCTTCACATATTAAACAGCTTAATTAAGCATGCTACATGACTAAGGGTTCTCAATGTTAAAGTATCCCACATTGGGAACTTGTGATAGTGTAACCCATCATATTAAGAGATGGACTTCCCTCACCTCACAACCTAGGTTTTGGGGATGAGACCCTTCTCTTATATGGGTTTGGGCCTAGATTTCTACATGGTATCAGAGACACCCCATTATTGTGCAAGTGTTGGGCCTCTTTGTTGGCTTTGAGAGTGCTCAGCCCACACTTGAGGGGGCGTGTTAAAGTATCCCACATTGGGAACTTGTGATAGTGTAACCCATCATATTAAGAGATGGACTTCCCTCACCTCACAACCTAGGTTTTGGGGATGAGGCTCCTCCTCTTATATGGGTTTGGGCCTAGATTTCTACACTCAATGTATTTCTGAATATAAATATGTTCATTCTGTCAAAACCAAGATGGCCTCTCTCGGTAGGGGTGTACATAGTCCAATCCTGTCGGTTTTTTTACAAATTTTCGAACCGAACTGTTTGGATGGTTTTGAAATTATCAGAACTAAATTGGACTGAACTCACCGATGAAACCGACCCAACAATCCAGTCCGGTTTGGTTTGGTTTCGGTTTTTACACTATGTTTTAGTTTTATCTAAGAAAATATTTGTTTTTGTTCAATTCCATGTAAATGAGGACTTTAAATCAACAACATTGATGCACATTCAAAGTAATTAATACACAAATACACCAAACAACCAAACACAACAAATAATAACTCGCAATAACTCGCCCAAATCAAAATGATAAGTTGATAATTTTTTAGCTTTCTTCCTTTGATTTCAAAGATCTCACACCGTAGCACGAATTGATTCTAACGAAAATGGAAAAGATATTAACGTTGATTGACAAGGGAGGTTGGTGGTGGTTCATGTTGGAAGTAACGCCCGAAAGACAATTTATGTAATTAATAAATGTTTATTCTCATCTTATTACTTGTTTCGTGCTTGTAAGTAATACACAACTGAAAACCCTAAGTCGTATCATATGTAGCCTTATAACTTAGTGTGTGACGCACGCGAGGATTAAGTTTATGGTGATACACTTGAAATGTTAGTCCGTGGTGAACTTAATCAAAGTATGGGGTCTATTGATTAAACCACCATTAATGTGCCTAGAACACTTTATGGTGTGACCGTCTTATCCGGACCGTCGACATTGGTTGTCTAAGTGGGGCATTTATATATGATGAGAGTCATATAGGACTGGACCAATTTAATCTGAGTTTCTCATATAATTCCGTGATTGAGAAATCTTATTAAATCACAAGATGATCATATATGGATTAACCTTAATCCTGAAGTGATTACAGACTCCTACTTGTTTCAGGATAGGGTTTGATGTGTTCGTTAAGGATAGCTAAGAGGCGCGGTCCGAATCACTTTCACGTTGGCACTATTCTGGAATGAGTGAGAAATGTGTGTCTCACAGATATGGAATCCATTCCTTCCTGCGGGAAGTAGAAAGACAATCCCCTTATTTGTTGATCCTAGAAACTGATCGATCCCGGGAGTTCGTATTGGTTATGAACTAATTGATCACTAGTGGGTTAATGGTAAATAAGGATAAGATGTATTGAAGAAGGTTTACGGAAATAATCCCGCTTCATTACGGATAGTCTATGGAGGGTTAGTTTATATGTAATGATTATATCAATGGACACTTATCGACTCGACTCGACGTTTTGAGAATAAGTTATATCTATAATCGATAGAGTTAAGTTTCGGATTTATGGTGGCGTAATTCCGGAATTAATAAGTTGAGTAGAAATATTCTGTTCGATGTATATTTTATTCAATTTATTGTAGCTACTGGTTATAGGTCCATGGTCCCTGGGTTGGCTCCTAACACGCGAGTGTTTTCTCGTTTTATGGAACCTCGAGATTAAATTAAATAGTTGGTCTATTTAATGAATATACAATATTATTTATTTGGTAAATAATATGTAAAATAGAAAAGACATTTTCTATTAAAAATGACAAATTAATGGCGCCTCACATTAGTGCTAAATTAGGAAAATAAATTTTTCTAGATTATGTCACATGTGTATTAATTAATTATCTATTTGTTGGATAATTTATGAAAAAATAAAGAGATTGATTTTTTAGGAATTATCTCTTATTTTGTAGCAAAAAAATCTTTTCCTTATGGGAATAGGTTTTGGTGGTGTGAAAAGGATAGCTCTCTAGACTAGTTATTTTCCTATATAAAGAGAGTTCCTCCTAACACAATTTACACATTAAATGCGCCACAACCAAAATAAAAGGAAGAAAAATTAGTTTCTTGCCTTAGTCATTAAGAGGAGAAAATTCTAGGATTTTTCTTGTGCATATTCGAGGAGGTTCTATGACGAGGATCGACGTCCACCAGTCAGTCGCTAGGAGATACAATCCGGAAGATCACGGCTTCTCCCTTTGGTCGATTATCTCTTCCTTTCTGAAAAGGTAAATCTTTAACCTTCTCGTAGGATTAATTAGTTATGTCTCATATCGTAAATCGCATAAGCTTCCACTGTGCAAAGATCGAGTGTCTCGATCGGTGCTATTACTTCTAGCAGTTCCATGGTTTGGTGGCAGTTTTTTTCTTTCATAAAGGAGGAGCGAAGGCTTAAGGGAACAGGGGAAAGCTGAAAATCTAGGCCCATTAAGTTGAATGTGGTGGAAGAGTGGAAGGATCTAGAGAGAATCGAGGGAACATGAAGAGACGCGTATATGTTTAGAGGCCGGAGCCTAGGGTTAGAGGCGTGTAGTGCTTATATATAGGGATTAAAAAATATTTAAATATATATAATGTATGTATATCATTTTTAATAAATATAAGATTTTAACCGGACACTTTTCCAACTGTTGTATGACAAAATTCATGTTTATCTTGATCTAAAAGTGTTTGGTTGTCTAGTTTATGCTTCTACACCTGCACATAATAGGTCAAAGTTTGATCTCAGGGCTTAGGGAGTGTGTATATATTGGTGTACCTTAGTACACTAAAGGCCATAGTCTACTTGATAAATCCACTATGGATATTTTTGTGTCTAGGGATGTTAAATTCTATGAGAATATGTTTCCTTTACAAGTTTCAGATATAGGTAGTGCTAATCCTCCACTAGTACCAGTTCCTTTGCCTATTCATACATGCCAGACATAGATGAATCAGCAAGTGGTTAGTTTTTTGTAGACACTTATCCGCCTGCTCCTAGTGCTCATACAAATGTTCTTACAGGTGTCCCTACAGATGTTCCTGCAGTTGCTCCTAGTGCTAATACTCAGCAAATCACTAGAAGATCTAGTAGGAATAGACATCATCCATCCTATCTAGAACAATACATCTGTCCACGGAAGAAATCTCCACATTCCATTAACAATGTAGTGACTTATGACCATCTTATCAATGACTACAAGAAGTTTGTTTTCCTATCAAAAAATTTGACAGAGCCAAGAATTTATAATTAGGCTATCAAGAATGACTGTTGTAAAGAGGCAATGCAGAAGGAGTTAGATGCCCTACAGGCAACACACACGGCAAATTGTTACATCACCTCCCGGTAAGAAGACCATAGGGTGTAAATGGGTGTACAAGATCAAATACCATTCTGATGGTTCTATAGATAGGTACAAAGCAAGGCTAGTAGCTATGAGTTATACCCAAACCTATGGTATAGACTATGAGGAAACCTTCTCACATGTTGCTAAGGTGACTACTATCATAACTTTACTGGCTTTAGCTACATCCAAAAATTGACACATTCATCAAATGGATGTGAATAAATCCTTTCTCCATGGAGAACTTGATGAGGAAGTCTCCATGGAATTGTCTTTAGGATTCAAAAAACAAAGCAGAAAAACCAAGTTTGCAGGCTCACAAAAGTCTTTGTATGGCCTCTAACAAGCAAGTAGACAATGGAATTCAAAATTGACAACAACTTTAACAAAAAATGGTTTTGAACAGTCAAAACATGATCATAGCTTATTAACCGGAGGTTCAGGAGATCAATTCATAGCCTTATTAGTTTATGTGGATGATATTATAGCTACTAGTGGATTGGCACCTATAAATGAAGTCAAGCAAGTGCTACATAAAAGATTTCATATTAAAGTCATTGGAACCCTAAGATACTTCCTAGACATTGAAGTATCCATGTCAGACAAGGTTATATCAATGGAAATATGCACTCAACCTGCTAAAGGAATTTGGATTTACTGAATCAATGCCAGTAAAAACACCCCTAAACTCCAAACAAAAGTTGAGTGCAGGTGATTTTGAATTGCTGTCAGAAAACACTTCATACAAGACATTAGTAGGCAAATTGATATACTTATCTTTCACAAGGCCAGATATATATAGCCTTTGTTGTACAACAACTAAGCCAATTATTGTCAAATCCTAATGTAAATCATATGCAAAGCTGCCCATACACTGTTGAGATATCTCAAAAAGAATCCTGGCCAAGGGTTGATGTTCCCAACAGATAATGAACTGGAAATTAAAGGTTATACAGACTCATATTGGGCTGGTTGTGAAGATTCAAGAAAGTCTATCTCTGGCTATATCAAGTTCCTAGGGTCAGCTCCAGTATCTTGAAAAGCAAAGAATCAAACAACAATAGCAAAGAGCTCAGTAGAGGCTGAATATAGAGCTTTGACTGGTGCAACTTGTGATCTGCAATGGTTAGTCTATATTATGAAGGATTTGCACATCCATGTCAATCTGCCTATTCTACTCTTTGTGACAATACAAGTGCAATACATATAGCCAAAAATCCTATCTTTCATGAGAGAACAAAGCACATAGAACTTGATTGTCACATTAAAAGGGCTAAGGTACAATATGGATTCCTAAGATTAATGCCTGTCAGAACACAGTACCAACTTGCAGATATCCTTACAAACGCTGTGGATGCACCTCTTTTTCACTATTTCTTGGGAAAAATAGGAGTTCACTCTATTTTTCAGCCCTCAAACACAGTAATGGATTGAATCAACATGATGAAGAAGCAAGAACTTCAAGCTTCACCAATATTCAGCTTGAGGGGGAAATTGGAGATAAAAGGATTGAATCAACATGATGAAGAAGCAAGAAGTTCATTAAACAACTCATTGAGGCTTTGATCAAACACTTGACCCAATAAGTTGGTTAATGAGTTAGTTATAGGGATAGAAGTAGTTATAACCGATTATAGGTGGTTAAGTTAATGATACAACATCTATATAAGCTGTATCTTACTTAAGAAACTCGAATTTTGTATCATTCACAACTGATTCGAATGCTGATTGCTGTAATTCTTCATCCTGCATATTTTCCGTCACTATTGATGGAAACTCCGGTCACTATTGATAGTTTTTCTTTCTTCTTCATTCTTTCTGCATTATTTTTTTTGTTTAATTCAAGTTTTCTACAAAATCAAATTGATGTACACTTTTTTTCTGGGAAGTTTTAGTGTAGTTATGCCATTTTTTTTTGTGTATTGTGACCTCTAAATTCTACTGAACTGGTCAGAACATTAGTTCTATCGGAAATTCAATGTCAGCAAGTATTTTCATATGCTCTTCTTCTGTTTTGATGTTTTCATTTTGCCTTTATCCAATCCAAGTTTCATACTTGATAGCGTGAAGCATTTGCAAGTGTTTAGTTTCAATCTGTTGGAGCTCCTTATTTTATACTTGGAGTTAATAATTTCTAGTTCTTATCTGCTGCAAGTCTCTTATTAGAGAAATAAACTAGCATGATCAACATTTTCTCTTGTTTACAAGCATATGGGCTGCATGCCGGCCAGGGGCGGATCTACATAGGTAAGGGTGGGTCACGTGACCCCACTAGAATCCGATAATTTTTTTAGTATTAAAGATGTAGTGTTATTGTTAAAAAATATCGTTTTGTGGTTAAAAATGTAGTTTTAGGCTCCGATGAACCTACTGAAACGAATTTCTGGATTAAAAATATAGTTTTATGCTCCGGTGACATCACTGAAACAAATTCATGTATACGTCTCTGATGTCAGCTGCCAAACAATTTTGAGATATTACCCTTGGTTTGTTTTCTTCTTACATTGCTCTTGTTATTTGGTTGGTCTCTATTTGTGGGGTTATTGGATTTTTAGTCCTATAACTTTTCCCGTTTTTGTAAATAGTCCTCTTTTTGCGCCGGTAGCATTTTCAGTCCTATAACTTTTTATTTTCTGGATTTTTAATCCTTTTTGCCTAATCATCGCCGGAGCTCCGGTGAGATGGCTTAGGTGGCTGCCAAGTGTATTGTGGTAAAAATGCGGCCGCAAGTGTATTGTGGGACCCATAAAATATGATGTGGGCGATTCGTGGCATGTGGGGCCCATTTTGAAGAGTTGAAAATAAAAATGCGGCCGAGGGGATTCGAACCTGACCTTTGGATCATTTTCCAATCAACTTACCAATTACAATACATAGAATACTTTGTTTGAACTAGAACTAACAAATATAAGTACCAAGTATTATATGTGAATAAATTCGATATATATTATGTATGTTACGTACGTGTGTGTGTGTATATATATATATATATTATGTATGTATATGTATGTGTATGTGTATGTATATATATTTACTTACATACATATATACACATATATAGATAGATACATACACATATATATATATATATATATATATATATATATATATATATATATATATATATATATATATATATATATATATATATATATATATATATATATATACGTGTGTGTATATATATAGATACATGTATATATACACGTATATAGATATATAAATATATACTTACGTGTGTACATATATATATATATATATATGTGTGTGTGTGTGTGTATATACATACATATACATACATAACATATATATATATACACACACGCACGTACGTAACATATGTATCGAATTTATTCACATATAATACTTGGTACTTATATTTGTTAGTTTTAGTTCAAACAAAGTATTCTATGTAGTGTAATGGTAAGCTGATTGGGAAATGATCCAAAGGTCATGGGTTTGAATCCCCTTGGCCGCATTTTTATTTTCAACTCTTCAAAATGGGCCCCACAAGCCACGAATCAGCCACATCATATTTTATGGGTCCCACAATACACTTGGCAGCCACCTAAGCCATCTCACCGGAGCTCCGGCTAAAAATCCAAAAAATAGAAAGTTATAGGACTAAAAATGCTACCGACGCAAAAAGAGGACTATTTACAAAAACGAGGAAAGTTATAGGACTAAAAATCCAATAACCCCTTTATTTGTTGTACTCAGATGCAAATTTTTATCTCATTGCTTATATTCTTCTTGTCGTGTATTGGTTGTCTCTGGGATGATCTGAGAGGAGATTATTATGATATTCTTTGGTTGAAATTATGTGCCTCTGTAGGATGTTCTTTGTTGTCTTTCTTTCTCTCCTGAAAATTCCTACATCTTCTTGTAGACTGGGGAGGATACCCCAGCATGGGTTTCGTCCCCTCCATCTCCCTGGTCGGAGTTCGCATGACTTGTATTTTCAGCAATATTCTTTTTGTTGTGATCTTTTGGAGACGTGATTAACCATCTTTTCACAATATTTCTTCAAAGGCTATATATTCGCCCTCCTTCTAGCACAAATGATGATACACGAAATCGTCTGTATCGAAATCGGGTCAGTAATTGGGTTTCGTAAGGATAGCCCAATTACTTTAAAGGAAGATTTGAAGATGAATTACAGCTGAGCCAATGTAGATTGACTGCATACGTACCCATATATTTTTAGAATCAAGCTATTAACATGGTTCTGAATAGTGAGGATGATGATCCTTTTATAAATTTCCCTCGTGGGGGAGTTGATAGTGTAAGCATTGGAGTCGTGGTCAATGACATGAAGGAGTTGTGAGGAAAGTCATGGTGTAATCATGGCCCTGGTGCCCTGTAAGCGTTAATCATGGAGACGTTACGAGATCGTGGGTGAATATCATATATATCAACTGTATAACTGCTACTTGAGTTCGTTGAAGACTCGTACCCAAGCTGTAAGCCCCAGACCGAGATGAACCTGCACCATGTCGGTTGTACAAGCTGGCGATTATCTTACTTCGAACTGATAATAAGAGACAGAGAACGACATGCGTCATGTAATTGTATTAGGAGCGACCTGCACTTCATAATGTCTACTTTGTCAAGACAAATCTCTATTAAAGGTCCAATGTCGAGTTGAGCCCATTAAATTTGTTTTACTTAGAATGTCCCAACTGAATATTTGAGGGTCACGTGTATTAGCTACGTCGGATCATACTCACGTCAGTTAGAAATAATCATACTTAGAAACGTTTGGTATCACTTTTACTACCTTTTATATTCAATACACAGTACGCGCTTATGTCATGACATTAGCATATTATACAAGAATCAAGTTAGATTTAAGCTCAATATTACTTTTCTTTATGTGTCTAATTAACAAGATTTCCACGAAAATAGTTGAGGTAATAAACATTACAAGCAGTGAAACACCAACCAAAATCTTTTTTTTTTTGTGTTCAACACCCCAAAATCTTGTCTTGTTAACAAGACATACCTTTACCATTATATTGGTTTTATAAGATCTAGTGGTGAATAATATAAAATGGAAATGTGTATAAATTGAAACTTATTATATTCCTTTTCTTTTCTATTACTACATAACTAAATACAATATAAACCCTTAGGAATATTTATACTTATAGATATATCTATCTATATATAATATATAGAGGAAGAGATTTAACCCAATTACCAATAAAAACCCGCTTCAAACCCGTAAAATAAAATCAATTTTGACCCAAACCCTAAAATTACCTACATTTATATATGACTCATACCCAGTTGTGACCTGCTTTGACATTAGCACTTTTAAAGACCAACCCTAATTTGACCACATTTATTACACAATCTTACCAAATCTTGCATAATTTGGGCTAGACACCTTTCCCCAAATCATTCATCAATATTAATTCTAATTTATTTTAAATTTCAAAATCTTAAACGCATAAATAATTACTCATTCCATAAAAAAACGCTCGACCTATTGAATTTAAAATAAAATAAAAAAAATGCCCTCCCAAAGAAAACCTAAATTCTCTGCACCCCCAAAACCTATCGCACCCCTGTCTTGAAAATATTTAGGGTGCATAAAAACCGCAGTCAGACCACGTTTTGAAGGAGATTACACGTTAATTAACATCATTTTGTTAGAAAGGTAAGAAAAAAGAAATCATATTTTGACATTGAATGTTTTTTTTTTTTCATGTCTATTCTGTTTTTTACCAATAATATTTCCGTGAATTCAAAATACCAAGCTGATTTTAGTTCGGTGTTAACATCCATCAAGTCGTAAGCTAGGGTTAAAAAAGAAAAACATTTTATTGTTCATGTTTTGACATTGATTGTTTTATTATTCGATCGTGTTTATTCTGTATTTCTCGGAATGGTTGTCTTTCATGAGTGTATAATCTTTTTTTTTTTTTTTTTCAGTGATACGAATGTGGCAGGTAATAAGGTAATAATTTTTCACTACCCTTTCCAAGTTGAATATATTGAGAAAAGACGGAGTTATTTTTGTGGGTGACCGTTTCTAACGCTGAGCTTTTGATTTTTATTTTTTTGTGTGTTTCACTTTTCAGGTTTCCGGATCACATGGTGGTAGTACCAACATATGATAGAGGGCTATGTCCTATATATGTTTCTTTTGGTTATGGCATGAGTCCATTTGATCTTACAGTTATTTTATATTATTTTATTCATTTTTTGGACGTATAGCTCAATACTATACGATCTTATACATAATTACAAAGACTTGATGCACAACACATCGAGCGTTTTGGATCTGTAAATGGTATTTAAGATGTTTGGATATGCAAAAATTATATATTTTTTTCTTCTGTGGTCTGCAACGTGGTGCACCGCTTTTTTTGCAATTTATGCTATGCAAATTGAAAGAGAAAGATGATGATCTAGGAAAGAAATGTCCTTTTTGATATTGATCTGTGTTATGCTTCTATGATATAATTAAATCTCAGAGGCATCAACCCTTATTATGGAAAACCATGAGTTCGATTGTGATTATGCAACGTGATTGTGACGTACGTGATTAATGTAAACCATGCATCCGGAAATGCAGTATCCCTCAATGCAACCACCCACCATTTTATCAAACAATTTCTTTAAATAAAATGAGTCGAATGAGTTTTCAAATCCCTTTACAATTTCATGTTTTGATTGAGTTTTCTATAGTTACTTGATATTTTGAAGAGTATTTATTGTAATTTGCATGTTTAAATAGACTTGTTGGTGTATTGTAACCAAATGTAAAGCATGAACATTTTTTGTATAAATTTTGTTGAACTTTATGACATTTAATAATGAAATATGTACTTAAAGATTCTACGTATATCCTTTATTGTTGGGTTCTCTTCATGTAATTGCAGATTTCTTTTTCTTTTTTTTTTTTTTTTTTAAAATTTTAAACCGAGTTGGTATAACATAATCTATCTCCTTTTCCCATTTATTGTTTTTGATATTCGACCTCAATGTTTTGAAGATTGTACTTTCTTTGTCGTGTATTTCCTTTTGGAAGTCAACATTGATTGTTTTATTTTTTGCTTAGCCGCCTCAATGGAAGAAAATTCATACGTACTAAGCACCTGAGATTTAATTTTCTCTTAAGCAGAGTCCATATTTTCCTAAACGGTAGTCCTTTTTTCGCCATTGGATAATATGATCAGAAAGTGATTGAATGACATTTTTTCCCTACATTCCCTCCATTTTTTAGGTTTGCATCGTTCGTTAGTTCATGTTACATTGCTGCTACAATGAGCACCATTGTGGATATCTCACTTTGGGTACGTATAATATGATTTTGATTATTGTGGGATCTTTTTGTTTTTTCCAGATGTGTCAAATTTGAGTTGTGTTGTTTGTCAGCTTCATCGACAAGTCAAAAGTTGAGTTGATGCATTGTAAGACAACCTTTGTGAAGTTGAAGTGGAGGTTGCGGAAAGTTTTCATGTCAATAAAAGCAGATTAAATGTGACCGAAGCGCCATCGTTTTTTTTTTTTGTTTTCTACTCCGATTATGAGTACTATTTTCTACGTTCTTTATGTGTATTAATATTTTTTAGGGTTAATTCCTTAAAAGTATAGTTTTTTATACTTATTATCCCTATAAGGATATAAAGGAATCTATTGGACTTATAAGGACATAATATATCTACATGGACCAAAGTACCCATAATCTAATACAATAACCTAAAAACACGGTTTCAGTAGCAGGGCTTACTGCAGGGGACGACAAGAAACACACCTCGGAGATCAGGTGACGGCGCCGGAGACGATCAGTTCCGATTTTAATGACTTGAAGGTTGCTGCCAAGAATCTTATCAAGCATGCTACCAAGCTTGGGGGTTTGGGTTTTGGTACTTCTTTTCTCAGATGGGTCGCTTCTTTTGCTGCAATGTAAGCGCTTCTTTTAAATCACTTCATTTTCTGTATTAAATTTGCTCTAGTTTTTAGCAATTACCAATTTTGTAATGAAAAAATTTCGATCAGTTTTCTTTTCTCCCACCCTGTGCATTTTTTGTTTGTATATTTCAGTTATATATAAGCAGTATAATTTAGTTCAAAGATCAAAATGGAGAATCTGAATCGATTATTTAGTGTTTGATTATATGTCACAAAGACAAGATCATATGTTTTTCAGCTATTACATGAATATGATTGTGTTTTATCGTCAAATTGTAAGCTTGAAATCATTCAAAATGTCATTTTGAATTCCTTCTTTGTAATTTTTAGTTTGTACCTAAGAATGAGAAACTGAATCTTTACTGTGAAATCTTCACGACATCCACCAACAACTGCTATCTTCCCTGTTTGACCAAGACAGAACCGTAACTTATGATTTTACTTATGATATGACTTGAAATATACTCATGTATATAAAACATTTCTCTTCTCTTAGATTCATGTTTTATGGATGCAGGTACGAAGTGTTCTTGATATTGGCTGCGGGTTTGGTACCTTTGGTGCTCATCTTCTGTCTCTAAATTTAATGGCTACTTGTGTCGTAACTTACGAACTGACAGGTAGCCAAGTCCAGATTGCCCTTGAGAGGGGACTTCCGGCTATTATAGGCAACTTCATTACGAAGCAGCTTCCATTTCCTTCATTGTCATACGACATGGTTCATTGTGCTCAGTGTGGTATTGTTTGGGACAAGAAAGGTTATTTACAAAACTCCACTTGTTATTTGGCCTCGGTGGCCTCCCTTACTAAGCTTTGCAAGAAGTGGTTCTGGTGGTCAAAATGCCAACATAGGTTAGCAATGGCTTAATGGTGAATGGTATATGGAATTTTCGTCTTCATGTTTACCCTAGAATTTTGTGTAAATATTTGATGAATTTTCCGTTGGATTTTCTTCATTGCATAAATCGATATAATAAGATGGCACTGCATGATGTCATTTCATGACGTCACTGCATGACGTCACTGCATAAATCGATATAATACGACGTCACTGCATGACGTCACTGCATAAATCGATATAATAAGACGCCACTGCATAAATCGATACAATAAGACGTCACTACATAAATCGATACCATAAAACGTCACTGCATAAATCGATATAATAAGACGTCATTATAAGACGTCATTGCATAAATCGATACCATAAGACGTCACGGCATAAATTAATACATTATGATGTCACTACATAAATCGATACATTATGACGTCACTACTAAAAATATGACGTTGTGACGGTCAATCCGTCGGTGCGGCCAATGTGTCGCGGCGGTCAATATGTCTGTGCGGCCAATGAGTCGTGGCGGTGCAATGCATCGGAGCGGTCAATCTGTTTCGACGGTCAATACGTCGCAATGGTCAATGCGTCGGGGCGGTCAGTCTGTCCCGACAGTCAATGCGTCGCGGCGGTCAATGCGTCCCGACGATCGATGCGTCGGGGCGGTCAATGCATCCCGACGGTGAATGCGTCGGGGCAGTCAATGCATCCCGATGGCGAATGCGTCGCAGCGGTCAACCATTGGGTCAGTCAATGCTTCGGGATGGTCAATGCGTCGCGGCAGTCAATGCGTGGTTGCGGTCAATGCGTCGTGGATGTCAATGCGTCGGGCGGTCAATGCGTCGCGGCGGTCAACGCGTCACGGTAGTCATTCCGTTGCGGAGGTCAATGCATCAAGACGGTCAATGCGTCGGAACGGTCGGTGAATTTTATTTTTTAAATATTTTTGCATCCATTAAAAAAAAAAAACTTCTTAGTATTAAAAGAAAAAAGCTTCCAGAAAAAAAATTAAAAACAAAAAAGAAAAAGAAAACAAGGAACATACCTATGACTATGACTATGACTATGACGCCGGCGCTGCTATTTGTTATTTTATTTTATTAAGGGTATTTTAATCCGTGTAATAATATTATGTCATTATAAATCAAACAAATTCATTTTTGTCCTTATAAATCTAATAAATCCGTTTTATGTACTTTTAGGTCTTTGGCCCTATTTTTTATCAGCAATGTTATTAGAAGCTCCCACGTTCTTCTACCGTTTTATTTGGTTCCATATAATGAACCACTAGCTTCCATGACTTCAGAGTTTTTAAGAGGAAATTATAAGGAAACGTAACCTTGATTATGAACCATTTTATTTGATTCCAAAATAGACTTGATCTCTTATCAATACTGTAACGCCCCCAGACCTGGCGCCTAGTAACGCTATATGAGTCATAAATTGTCCGGTACTCTGCTTAGACCGTCGTCCTCGCTTGGTCTAAAAGGGCTAACCCGAATTGACAAGATATTTTATGTCTCACACTTATATGGAGGTGAGCTTTCTGCTAATTTCCCGATATGAGATTTTACATTCTCACCCCCTTAGAAGGGACTGGCGTCCTCGCCAGGACGGCCAAGATTGGTCCTGGATCGTCCCTTCCAGAGGCAACTACACCATCTTTCTTATACGGTGCAGCGCTTAGGGCCGTCTGATAGTCGGCTCTGATATCATTCTGTAACTCCCCGAGACCTGGCGCCTGGTAACGCTACATGAGCCATAAATTGTCCGGTCAACGCTTAGACCGTCGTCCTCGCTTGGTCTAAAAGGGCTAACCCGAGTTGACAAGATATTTTATGTCTCACACTTATATGGAGGTGAGCTTTCTGCTAATTCCCCGATGTGGGATTTTACATTCTCACCCCCTTAGAAGGGACTAGCGTCCTCGCCAGGACGCCCAAGACTGGTCCTGGATCGTCCCTACCAGAGGCAACTACACCATCTTTCTTATACGGTGCAGCGCTTAGGGCCGTCTGATAGTCGGCTCTGATACCATTCTGTAACGCCCCCTGACCTGGCGTCTGGTAACGCTACATGAGCCATAAATTGTCCGGTCAACTGCTTAGACCGTCGTCCTCGCTTGGTCTAAAAGGGCTAACCCGAATTGACAAGATATTTTATGTCTCACACTTATATGAGGTGAGCTTTCTGCTAATTTCCCGATGTGGGATTTTACAAATACAATATATTATTTATATGCTTGCATTGAATTTTAAATTTGAATAATAATTATGAATTTAATGTAGTATTTTTGGAATCTCAAATAAAGAAAATAAGATTTTAAATTTTGAATTTGAATAATAATTATAAATTTAATGCTTTATTTTTGTAATCTCAAGTAAAAGGAAATAAGAATTGGAATTTTGAATTTAAATAATAAATATGAATTCAATGCAATATTTTTAAGAATTTAATGCAATATTTTTGGAATCTCAAATAAAGGAAATATGAATTTGAATAATAATTGGAAATAAGATTTTAAATTTTGAATTTGAATGATAATTTTGAATTTTGGAAGTAATATTAGGGAGTATTTTACAATTCCAATTATTTCATTAATATCGATTATATCTTCCTTCAATCTACTATGTTGAAAATTTCCGACAATTGTCCAATTATTGGTCTCTACCATCTACATCTAATATTTTCTTTTT